>JAQOWZ010000333.1:0-57547 GCA_035578165.1 Stenolophus ochropezus
CAAGAAAATTGCTATTTCAAGTGTGTTAGGTATTCTAGAATCCAGCCCATGTAGCTTACAATATACAACGTATTCATCAAAAATAGGTAAAATCTGACTTTTTTTTTGTAAAAAATCATATAAATATTTGTTTGCGCGCCCGAATTTTATAATTTTTCATCATATTTTATCCGCAATATAGGTCCAAAAGCATGTTTATAAATGTTTTAACAAAAATATCCATTTCAAGAGTAGGAAAAATCTGACTTTATTTTTGTAAAAAATCATATAAATATTTGCTTCCGAGCCCGAATTTTATGATTTTTCATCATATTTTATCCATAGTATAGGTACAAAATCATGTTTATGAACGTTTTAACAAAAATATCCATTTCAAAAATATTTAAAATCATATAAATATTTGCTTCCGAGCCCGAATTTTATGATTTTTCATCATATTTTAGCTAAAAGAAAACATTGCAACAAGAAAATTGCTATTTCAAGTGTGTTAGGTATTCTAGAATCCAGCCCATGTAGCTTACAATTTACAACGTATTCATCAAAAATAGGTAAAATCTGACCTTTTTTTTGTAAAAAATCATATAAATATTTGTTTGCGCGCCCGAATTTATATAATTTTTCATCATATTTTATCCGCAGTATAGGTCCAAAAGCATGTTTATGAATGTTTTAACATAAATATCCATTTCAAGAATAGGAAAAATCTGACTTTATTTTTGTAAAAAATCATATAAATATTTGCTTCCGCGCCCGAATTTTATGATTTTTCATCATGTTTTAGCTAAAAGAAAACATTGTAACAAAAAAATTGCTATTTCAAGTGTGGTAGGTATTCAAGAATCCGGCCCATGTAGCTTACAATATACAACGTATTCATCAAAAATAGTTAAAATCTGACTTTTTTTTGTAAAAAATCATATAAATATTTGTTTGCGCGCCCGAATTTTATAATTTTTCATCATATTTTATCTGCAGTATAGATCCAAAAGCATGTTTATGAACATTTTAACAAAAATATCCATTTCAAAAATATGTAAAATCTGACTTTATTTTTGTAAAAAATCATATAAATATTTGTTTCCGAGCCCGAATTTTATGATTTTTCATAATATTTTAGATAAAAGAAAACATTGCAACAAGAAAATTGCTATTTCAAGTGTGTTAGGTATTCTAGAATCCAGCCCATGTAGCTTACAATATACAACGTATTCATCAAAAATAGGTAAAATCTGACTTTATTTTTGTAAAAAATCATATAAATATTTGTTTGCGCGCCCGAATTTTATAATTTTTCATCATATTTTATCCGCAGTATAGGTCCAAAAGCATGTTTATGAACCTTTTAACAAAAATATCCATTTAAAAAATATGTAAAATCTGACTTTATTTTTGTAAAAAATCATATAAATATTTGCTTCCGAGCCCGAATTTTATGATTTTTTATCATATTTTAGCTAAAAGAAAACATTGCAACAAGAAAATTGCTATTTCAAGTGTGTTAGGTATTCTAGAATCCAGCCCATGTAGCTTACAATATACAACGTATTCATCAAAAATAGGTAAAATCTGACTTTTTTTTTGTAAAAAATCATATAAATATTTGTTTGCGCGCCCGAATTTTATAATTTTTCATCATATTTTATCCGCAATATAGGTCCAAAAGCATGTTTATAAATGTTTTAACAAAAATATCCATTTCAAGAGTACGAAAAATCTGACTTTATTTTTGTAAAAATCATATAAATATTTGCTTCCGAGCCCGAATTTTATGATTTTTCATCATATTTTATCCATAGTATAGGTACAAAATCATGTTTATGAACGTTTTAACAAAAATATCCATTTCAAAAATATTTAAAATCATATAAATATTTGCTTCCGAGCCCGAATTTTATGATTTTTCATCATATTTTAGCTAAAAGAAAACATTGCAACAAGAAAATTGCTATTTCAAGTGTGTTAGGTATTCTAGAATCCAGCCCATGTAGCTTACAATTTACAACGTATTCATCAAAAATAGGTAAAATCTGACCTTTTTTTTGTAAAAAATCATATAAATATTTGTTTGCGCGCCCGAATTTATATAATTTTTCATCATATTTTATCCGCAGTATAGGTCCAAAAGCATGTTTTATGAATGTTTTAACATAAATATCCATTTCAAGAATAGGAAAAATCTGACTTTATTTTGTAAAAAATCATATAAATATTTGCTTCCGCGCCCGAATTTTATGATTTTTCATCATGTTTTAGCTAAAAGAAAACATTGTAACAAAAAAATTGCTATTTCAAGTGTGGTAGGTATTCAAGAATCCGGCCCATGTAGCTTACAATATACAACGTATTCATCAAAAATAGTTAAAATCTGACTTTTTTTTTGTAAAAAATCATATAAATATTTGTTTGCGCGCCCGAATTTTATAATTTTTCATCATATTTTATCCGCAATATAGGTTCAAAAGCATGTTTATAAATGTTTTAACAAAAATATCCATTTCAAGAGTAGGAAAAATCTGACTTTATTTTTGTAAAAAATCATATAAATATTTGCTTCCGAGCCCGAATTTTATGATTTTTTATCATATTTTAGCTAAAAGAAAACATTGCAACAAGAAAATTGCTATTTCAAGTGTGTTAGTTATTCTGGAATCCAGCCCATGTAGCTTACAATATACAACGTATTCATCAAAAATAGGTAAAATCTGACTTTTTTTTTGTAAAAAATCATATAAATATTTGTTTGCGCGGACGAATTTTATAATTTTTCATCATATTTTATCCGCAATAAAGGTCCAAAAGCATGTTTATAAATGTTTTTAACAAAAATATCCATTTCAAGAGTAGGAAAAATCTGACTTTATTTTTGTAAAAAATCATATAAATATTTGCTTCCGCGCCCGAATTTTATGATTTTTCATCATATTTTAGCTAAAAGAAAACATTGCAACAAAATAATTGCTATTTCAAGTGTGGTAGGTATTCTAGAATCCAGCCCATGTAGCTTACAATATACAACGTATTCATCAAAAATAGTTAAAATCTGACTTTTTTTTTGTAAAAAATCATATAAATATTTGTTTGCGCGCCCGAATTTTATAATTTTTCATCATATTTTATCCGCAGTATAGGTCCAAAAGCATGTTTATAAATGTTTTAACAAAAATATCCATTTCAAGAGTAAGAAAATCTGACTTTATTTTTGTAAAAAATCATATAAATATTTGCTTCCGCGCCCGAATTTTATGATTTTTCATCATATTTTAGCTAAAAGAAAACATTGCAACAAGAAAATTGCTATTTCAAGTGTGTTAGGGTATTCTAGAATCCAGCCCATGTAGCTTACAATATACAACGTATTCATCAAAAATAGGTAAAATCTGACCTTTTTTTTGTAAAAAATCATATAAATATTTGTTTGCGCGCCCGAATTTTATAATTTTTCATCATATTTTATACGCAGTATAGGTCCAAAAGCATGTTTATGAATGTTTTAACATAAATATCCATTTCAAGAATAGGAAAAATCTGACTTTATTTTTGTAAAAAATCATATAAATATTTGCTTCCGCGCCCGAATTTTATGGTTTTTCATCATATTTTAGCTAAAAGAAAACATTGCAACAAGAAAGTTGCTATTTCAAGTGTGTTAGGTATTCTAGAATCCAGCCCATGTAGCTTACAATATACAACGTATTCATCAAAAATAGGTAAAATCTGACTTTTTTTTTGTAAAAAATCATATAAATATTTGTTTGCGCGCCCGAATTTTATAATTTTTCATCATATTTTATCCGCAATATAGGTCCAAAAGCATGTTTATAAATGTTTTAACAAAAATATCCATTTCAAGAGTAAGAAAAATCTGACTTTATTTTTGTAAAAAATCATATAAATATTTGCTTCCGCGCCCGAATTTTATGATTTTTCATCATATTTAGCTAAAAGAAAACATTGCAACAAGAAAATTGCTATTTTAAGAGTGTAGGTATTCTAGAATCCAGCCAATGAAGCTTACAATATACAACGTATTCATCAAAAATAGGTAAAATCTGACTTTATTTTTGTAAAAAATTATATAAATATTTGTTTGCGCTCCCGAATTTTATGATTTTTCATCATATTTTAGCTAAAAGAAAACATTGCAACAAAAAAATTGCTATTTCAAGTGTGGTAGGTATTCTAGAATCCAGCCATGTAGCTTACAATATACAACGTATTCATCAAAAATATTTAAAATCTGACTTTTTTTTTGTAAAAAATCATATAAATATTTGTTTGCGCGCCCGAATTTTATAATTTTTCATCATATTTTATCAGCAGTATAGGTCCAAAAGCATGTTTATGAACGTTTTAACAAAAATATCCATTTCAAAAATATGTAAAATCTGACTTTATTTTTGTAAAAAATCAAATAAATATTTGCTTCCGATCCCGAATTTTATGATTTTTAATCATATTTTAGCTAAAGAAAACATTGCAACAAGAAAATTGCTATTTCAAGTGTGTTAGGTATTCTAGAATCCAGCCCATGTAGCTTACAATATACAACGTATTCATCAAAAATAGGTAAAATCTGACTTTTTTTTTTGTAAAAAATCATATAAATATTTGTTTGCGCGCCCGAATTTTATAATTTTTCATCATATTTTATCCGCAATATAGGTCCAAAAGCATGTTTATAAATGTTTTAACAAAAATATCCATTTTAAGAGTAGGAAAAATCTGACTTTATTTTTGTAAAAAAATCATATAAATATTGCTTCCGCGCCCGAATTTTATGAGTTTTCATCATATTTTAGCTAAAAGAAAACATTGCAATAAGAAAATTGCTATTTCAAGTGTGGTAGGTATTGTAGAATCCAACCAATGAAGCTTACAATATACAACGATTCATCAAAAATAGGTAAAATCTGACTTTATTTTTGTAAAAATTATATAAATATTTGTTTCCGCGCTCGAATTTTATAATTTTTCATTATATTTTATCCATAGTATAGGTCCAAAATCATGTTTATGAACGTTTTAACAAAAATATCCATTTCAAAAATATGTAAAATCTGACTTTATTTTTGTAAAAAATCATATAAATAATTGCTTCCGAGCCCGAATTTTATGATTTTTCATTATATTTTAGCTAAAAGAAAACATTGCAACAAGAAAATTGCTATTTTAAGTGTGTTAGGTATTTTTCATCATATTTTATCCGCAGTATAGGTCCAAAAGCAATTTTATGAACGTTTTAACAAAAATATCCATTTCAAAAATATGTAAAATCTGACTTTTTTTTTGTAAAAAATCAAACAAATATTTGCTTCCGAGCCCGAATTTTATGATTTTTAATCATATTTTTAGCTAAAAGAAAACATTGCAACAAGAAAATTGCTATTTCAAGAGTGTTAGGTATTCTAGAATCCAGCCCATGTAGCTTACAATATACAACGTATTCATCAAAAATAGGTAAAATCTGACTTTTTTTTTGTAAAAAATCATATAAATATTTGTTTGCGCGCCCCGAATTTTATAATTTTTCATCATATTTTATCCGTAGTATAGGTCCAAAAGCATGTTTATGAATGTTTTAACATAAATATCCATTTAAGAATAGGAAAAATTCTGACTTAATTTTTGTAAAAAATCATATAAATATTTGCTTCCGCGCCCGAATTTTATGATTTTTCATCATATTTTAGCTAAAAGAAAACATTGCAATAAGAAAATTGCTATTTCAAGTGTGGTAGGTATTCTAGAATCCAGCCAATGAAGCTTACAATATACAACGTATTCATCAAAAATAGGTAAAAATCTAACATTATTTTTTAAAAAATTATATAAATATTTGTTTCCGCGCTCGAATTTTATAATTTTTCATCATATTTTATCCATAGTATAGGTCCAAAATCAGGTTTATGAACGTTTTAACAAAAAAATATCCATTTCAAAAATATGTAAAATCTGACTTTATTTTTGTAAAAAATCATATAAATAATTGCTTCCGAGCCCGATTTTATGATTTTTCATCATATTTTAGCTAAAAGAAAACATTGCAACAAGAAAATTGTTATTTTAAGTGTGTTAGGTATTCTAGAATCCAGCCCATGTAGCTTACAATATACAAAGTATTCATCAAAAATAGGTAAAATCTGACTTTTTTTTTGTAAAAAATCATGTAAATAATTGTTTGCGCGCCCGAATTTTATAATTTTTTCATCATATTTTATCCGCAGTATAGGTCCAAAAGCATGTTTATGAATGTTTTTAACATATATATCCATTTTAAGAATAGGAAAAATCTGACTAATTTTTGTAAAAAATCATATAAATATTTGCTTCCGCGCCCGAATTTTATGATTTTTCATCATATTTTAGCTAAAAGAAAACATTGCAACAAAAAAATTGCTATTTCAAGTGTGGTAGGTATTCTAGAATCCAGCCATGTAGCTTACAATATACAACGTATTCATCAAAAATAGTTAAAATCTGACTTTTTTTTTGTAAAAAATCATATAAATATTTGTTTGCGCGCCCGAATTTTATAATTTTTCATCATATTTTATCCGCAGTATAGGTCCAAAAGCATGTTTATGAACGTTTTAACAAAATATCCATTCAAAAATATGTAAAATCTGACTTTATTTTTTTAAAAAATCATATTAATATTTGCTTCCGCGCCCGAATTTTATGATTTTTTCATCATATTTTAGCTAAAAGAAAACATTATAACAAAAAATTGCTATTTCAAGTGTGGTAGGTATTCTAGAATCTAGCCCATGTAGCTTACAATATACAACGTATTCATCAAAAATAGTTAAAATCTGACTTTTATTTTGTAAAAAATCATATAAATATTTGTTTGCGCGCCCGAATTTTATAATTTTTCATCATATTTTACCCGCAGTATAGGTCCAAAAGCATGTTTATAAACGTTTTAACAAAAATATCCATTTCAAAAATATGTAAAATCTGACTTTATTTTTTAAAAAATCATATAAATATTTGCTTCCGAGCCCGAATTTTATGATTTTTCATCATATTTTAGCTAAAAGAAAACATTGCAACAAGAAAATTGCTATTTCAAGTGTGTTAGGTATTCTAGAATCCAGCCCATGTAGCTTACAATATACAAAGTATTCATCAAAAATAGGTAAAATCTGACTTTTTTTTTGTAAAAAATCATATAAATATTTGTTTGCGCGCCCGAATTTTATAATTTTTCATCATATTTTATCCGCATATAGGTCCAAAAGCATGTTTATAAATGTTTTAACAAAAATATCCATTTTAAGAGTAGGAAAAAATCTGACTTTATTTTTGTACAAAATCATATAAATATTTGCTTCCGCGCCCGAATTTTATGATTTTTCATCATATTTTAGCTAAAAGAAAACATTGCAATAAGAAAATTGCTATTTCAAGTGTGGTAGGTATTCTAAAATCCAGCCAATGAAGCTTACAATATACAACGTATTCATCAAAAATAGGTAAAATCTGACTTTATTTTTGTAAAAAATTATATAAATATTTGTTTCCGCGCTCGAATTTTATAATTTTTCATTATATTTTATCATAGTATATGTCCCAAAATCATGTTTATGAACGTTTTAACAAAAATATCCATTTCAAAAATATGTAAAATCTGACTTTATTTTGTTGTAAAAAATCATATAAATAATTGCTTCCGAGCCCGAATTTTATGATTTTTCATCATATTTCAGCTAAAAGAAAACATTGCAACAAAAAATTGCTATTTCAAGTGCGGTAGGTATTCTAGAATCCAGCCCATGTAGCTTACAATATACAACGTATTCATCAAAAATAGTTAAAATCTGACTTTTTTTTTGTAAAAAATCATATAAATATTTGTTTGCGCGCCCGAATTTTATAATTTTTCATCATATTTTATCCGCAGTATAGGTCCAAAAGCATGTTTATGAACGTTTTAACAAAAATATCCATTCAAAAATATGTAAAATCTGACTTTATTTATCAATCAATATTTGCTTCCGCGCCCGAATTTTATGATTTTTCATCATATTTTAGCTAAAAGAAAACATTGCAACAAAAAATTGCTATTTCAAGTGTGGTAGGTATTCTAGAATCCAGCCCAAGTAGCTTACAATATACAACATATTCATCAAAAATAGTTAAAAATCTGATTTTTTTTTGTAAAAAATCATATAAATATTTGTTTGCGCGCCCGAATTTTATAATTTTTTATTATATTTTATCCGCAGTATAGGTCCAAAAGCATGTTTATAAACGTTTTAACAAAAATATCCATTTCAAAAATATGTAAAATCTGACTTTATTTTTGTAAAAAATCATATAAATATTACTTCCGAGCCCGAATTTTATGATTTTTCATCATATTTTAGCTAAAAGAAAACATTGCAACAAGAAAATTGCTATTTCAAGTGTGTTAGGTATTCTAGAATCCAGCCCATGTAGCTTACAATATACAACGTATTCATCAAAAATAGGTAAAATCTGACTTTTTTTTTGTAAAAAATCATAAGTATTTGTTTGCGCGCCCGAATTTTATAATTTTTCATCATATTTTATCCGCAGTATAGGTCCAAAAGCATGTTTATGAATGTTTTAACATAAATATCCATTTCAAGAATAGGAAAAATCTGACTTTATTTTTGTAAAAAATCATATCAATATTTGCTTCCGCGCCCGAATTTTATGATTTTTCATCATATTTTAGCTAAAAGAAAACATTGCAACAAAAAATTGCTATTTCAAGTGTGGTAGGTATTCTAGAATCCAGCCCATGTAGCTTACAATATACAACGTATTCATCAAACATAGGTAAAATCTGACTTTTTTTGTAAAAAATCATATTAATATTTGTTTGCGCCTCCGAATTTTATAATTTTTCATCATATTTTATCCGCAATATAGGTCCAAAAGCATGTTTATAAATGTTTTAACAAAAATTCCATTTCAAGAGTAGGAAAAATCTGACTTTATTTTTGTAAAAATCATATAAATATTAGCTTCCGCGCCCGAATTTTATGATTTTTTCATCATATTTTAGCTAAAAGAAAACATTGCAAGAAGAAAATTGCTATTTCAAGTGTGGTAGGTATTCTAGAATCCAGCCAATGAAGCTTACAATATACAACGTATTCATCAAAAATAGGTAAAATCTGACTTTATTTTTGTAAAAAATTATATAATATTTGTTTCCGCGCTCGAATTTTATAATTTTTCATCATATTTTATCCATAGTATAGGTCCAAAATCATGTTTATAAATGTTTTAACAAAAATATCCATTTCAAAAATATGTAAAATCTGACTTTATTTTTGTAAAAAATCATATAAATATTTGCTTCCGAGCCCGTATTTTATGATTTTTTATCATATTTTAGCTAAAAGAAAATATTGCAACAAGAAAATTTCTATTTCAAGTGTGTTAGGTATTCTAGAATCCAGCCCGTGTAGCTTACAATATACAACGTATTCAGCAAAAATAGGTAAAATCTGACTTTTTTTTTGTAAAAAATCATATAAATATTTGCTTCCGCGCCCGAATTTTATGATTTTTCATCATATTTTAGCTAAAAGAAAACATTGCAACAAAAAAATTGCTATTTCAAGTGTGGTAGGTATTCTAGAATCCAGACCATGTAGCTTACAATATACAACGTATTCATCAAAAATAGTTAAAATCTGACTTTTCTTTTGTTAAAAATCATATAAATATTTGTTTGCGCGCCCGAATTTTATAATTTTTCATCATATTTTATCCGCAGTATAGGTCCAAAAGCATGTTTATGAACGTTTTAACAAAAATATCCATTTCAAAAATATGTAAAATCTGACTTTATTTTTGTAAAAAATCATATAAATATTTGCTTCCGAGCCCGAATTTTATGATTTTTCATCATATTTTAGCTAAAAGAAAACATTGCAACAAGAAAATTGCTATTTCAAGTGTGTTAGGTATTCTAGAATCCAGCCCATGTAGCTTACAATATACAACGTATTCATCAAAAATAGGTAAAATCTGACTTTTTTTTTTTGTAAAAAATCATAAGTATTTGTTTGCGCGCCCGAATTTTATAATTTTTCATCATATTTTATCCGCAATATAGGTCCAAAAGCATGTTTATGAATGTTTTAACATAAATATCCATTTCAAGAATAGGAAAAATCTGACTTTATTTTTGTAAAAAATCATATAAATATTTCCTTCCGCGCACGAATATAATGATTTTTCATCATATTTTAGCTAAAAGAAAACATTGCAACAAAAAAATTGCTATTTCAAGTGTGGTAGGTATTCTAGAATCCAGCACATGTAGCTTACAATATACAACGTATTCATCAAATATAGTTAAAATCTGACTTTTTTTTTGTAAAAATTCATATAAATATTTATTTGTGCGCCCGAATTTTATAATTTTTCATCATATTTTATTCGCAGTATAGGTCCAAAAGCGTGTTTATAAACGTTTTAACAAAAATATCCATTTCAAAAATATGTAAAATCTGACTTTATTTTTGTAAAAAATCATATAAATATTTGCTTCCGAGCCCGAATTTTATGATTTGTCATCATATTTTAGCTAAAAGAAAACATTGCAACAAGAAAATTGCTATTTCAAGTGTGTTAGGTATTCTAGAATCCAGCCCATGTAGCTTACAATATACAACGTATTCATCAAAAATAGGTAAAATCTGACTTTTTTTTGTAAAAAATCATATAAATATTTGTTCGAGCCTGAATTTTATAATTTTTCATCATATTTTATCCGCAGTATAGGTCCAAAAGCATGTTTATGAATGTTTTAACATAAATATCCATTTCAAGAGTAGGAAAAATCTGACTCACTTTTGTAAAAAATCATATTAATATTTGCTTCCGCGCCCGAATTTTTTGATTTTTCATCATATTTTAGCTAAAAGAAAACATTGCAACAAGAAAATTGCTATTTCAAGTGTGGTAGGTATTCTAGAATCCAGCCAATGAAGCTTACAATATACAACGTATCCATCAAAAATAGGTAAAATCTGAATCTATTTTTGTAAAAAATTATACAAATATTTGTTTCCGCGCTCGAATTTTATAATTTTTTATCATATTTTATCCGCAGTATAGGTCCAAAAGCATGTTTATGAATGTTTTAACATAAATATCCATTTCAAGAATAGGAAAAATCTGACTTTATTTTTGTAAAAAATCATATAAATATTTGCTTCCGCGCCTGAATTTTATGATTTTTCATCATATATTAGCTAATAGAAAACATTGCAACAAAAAAATTGCTATTTCAAGTGTGGTAGGTATTCTAGAATCAAGCCCATGTAGCTTACAATATACAACGTATTCATCAAAAATAGGTAAAATCTGACTTTTTTTTCGTAAAAAATCATATAAATAATAGTTTGCGCGCCCGAATTTTATAATTTTTCATCATATTTTATCTGCAGTATAGGTCCAAAAGCATATTTATGAATGTTTTAACATAAATATCCATTTCAAGAATAGGAAAAATCTGACTTTATTTTTGTAATAAATCATATAAATATTTGCTTCCGCGCCCGAATTTTATGATTTTTCATCATATTTTAGCTAAAAGAAAACATTGCAACAAATAAATTGCTATTTCAAGTGTGGTAGGTATTCTAGAATCCAGCCCATGTAGCTTACAATATACAACGTATTCATCAAAAATAGTTAAAATCTGACTTTTTTTTGTAAAAAATCATATAAATATTTGTTTGCGCGCCCGAATTTTATAATTTTTCATCATATTTTATCCGCAGTATAGGTCCAAAAGCTTGTTTATGAACGTTTTAACAAAAATATCCATTTCAAGAGTAGAAAAAAACTGACTTTATTTTTGTAAAAAATCATAAATATTTGCTTCCGCGCCCGAATTTTATGATTTTTCATCATATTTTAGCTAAAAGAAAACATTGCAACAAGAAAATTGCTATTTCAAGTGTGGTGGGTATTCTAGAATCCAGCCCATGTAGCTTACAATATACAACGTATTCAGCAAAAATAGGTAAAATCTGAATTTTTTTTTGTAAAAAATCATATAAATATTTGCTTCCGCGCCCGAATTTTATGATTTTTCATCATATTTTAGCTAAAAGAAAACATTGCAATAAGAAAATTGCTATTTCAAGTGTGTTAGGTATTCTAGAATCCAGCCCATCTAGCTTACAATATACAACGTATTCATCAAAAATAGGTAAAATCTGACTTTTTTTTGTAAAAAATCATATAAATATTTGTTTGCGCGCCCGAATTATAAAATTTTTCATCATATTTTATCCGCAGTATAGGTCCAAAAGCATGTTTATGAATGTTTTAACATAAATATCCATTTCAAGAGTAGGAAAAATCTGACTTTATTTTTGTAAAAAATTATATAAATATTTGCTTCCGCGCCCGAATTTTATGATTTTTCATCATATTTTAGCTAAAAGAAAACATTTCAACAAGAAAATTGCTATTTCAAGTGTGATAGGTATTCTAGAATCCAGCCAATGAAGCTTACAATATACAACGTATTCATCAAAAATAGGTAAAATCTGACTTTTTTTTTGTAAAAAATCATATAAATATTTGTTTGTGCGCCCGAATTTTATAATTTTTCATCATATTTTATCCGCAATATAGGTCCAAAAGCATGTTCATAAATGTTTTTACAAAAATATCCATTTCAAGAGTAGGAAAAATCAGACTTTATTTTTGTAAAAAATCATATAAATATTTGCTTCCGCGCCCGAATTTTATGCTTTTTTTATCATATTTTAGCTAAAAGAAAACATTGCAACAAGAAAATTGCTATTTCAAGTGTGATAGGTATTCTAGAATCCAGCCAATGAAGCTTACAATATACAACGTATTCATCAAAAATAGGTAAAATCTGACTTTTTTTTTGTAAAAAATCATATAAATATTTGTTTGCGCGCCCGAATTTTAAAATTTTTCATCATATTTTATCCGCAGTATAGGTCCAAAAGCATGTTTACGAATGTTTTAACATGAATATCCATTTCAAGAATAGGAAAAATCTGACATTATTTTTGTAAAAAATCATATAAATATTTGCTTCCGCGCCCGAATTTTATGATTTTTCATCATATTTTAGCTAAAAGAAAACATTGCAACAAATAAATTGCTATTTCAAGTGTGGTAGGTATTCTAGAATCCAGCCCATGTAGCTTACAATATACAACGTATTCATCAAAAATAGTTAAAATCTGACTTTTTTTTTGTAAAAAATCATATAAATATTTGTTTGCGCGCCCGAATTTTATAATTTTTCATCATTTTTTATCCGCAGTATAGGTCCAAAAGCATGTTTATGAACGTTTTAACAAAAATATCTATTTCAAAAATATGTAAAATCTGACTTTATTTTTGTAAAAAATCTTATAAATATTTGCTTCCGAGCCCGAATTTTATGATTTTTCATCATATTTTAGCTAAAAGAAAACATTGCAACAAGAAAATTGCTATTTCAAGTGTGTTAGGTATTCTAGAATCCAGCCCATGTAGCTTACAATATACAACGTATTCATCAAAAATAGGTAAAATCTGACTTTTTTTTTTGTAAAAAATCATATAAATATTTGTTTGCGCGCCCGAATTTTATAATTTTTCATCATATTTTATCCGCAATATAGGTCCAAAAGCATGTTTATAAATGTTTTTACAAAAATATCCATTTCAAGAGTAGGAAAAATCTGACTTTATTTTTGTAAAAATTCATATAAATATTTGCTTCCGCGCCCGAATTTTATGTTTTTTTATCATATTTTAGCTAAAAGAAAACATTGCAACAAGAAAATTGCTATTTCAAGTGTGATAGGTATTCTAGAATCCAGCCAATGAAGCTTACAATATACAACGTATTCATCAAAAATATGTCAAATCTGACTTTATTTTTGTAAAAAATCATATAAATATTTGCTTCCGAGCCCGAATTTTATAATTTTTCATCATATTTTAGCTAAAAGAAAACATTGCAACAAGAAAATTGCTATTTCAAGTGTTTTAGGTATTCTAGAATCCAGCCCATGTAGCTTACAATATACAACGTATTCATCAAAAATAGGTAAAATCTGACTTTTTGTTTGTAAAATATCATATAAATATTTGTTTGCGCGCCCGAATTTTATAATTTTTCATCATATTTTATCCGCAGTATAGGTCCAAAAGCATGTTTATGAATGTTTTAACATAAATATCCATTTCAAAAATAGGAAAAATCTGAATTTATTTTTGTAAAAAATCATATAAATATTTGCTTCCGCGCCCGAATTTTATGATTTTTCATCATATTTTAGCTAAAAGAAAACATTGCAACAGAAAAATTGCTATTTCAAGTGTGGTAGGTATTCTAGAATCCAGCCCATGTAGCTTACAATATACAACGTATTCATCAAATATAGTTAAAATCTGACTTTTTTTTTGTAAAAAATCATATAAATATTTGTTTGCGCGCCCGAATTTTATAATTTTTCATCATATTTTATCCGCAGTATAGGTCCAAAAGCATGTTTATGAACGTTTTAACAAAAATATCCATTTCAAAAATATGTAAAATCTGACTTTATTTTTGTAAAAAATCACATAAATATTTGCTTCCGAGCCCGAATTTTATGATTTTTCATCATATTTTAGCTAAAAGAAAACATTGCAACAAGAAAATTGCTATTTCAAGTGTGTTAGGTATTCTAGAATCCAGCCCATGTAGCTTACAATATACAACGTATTCATCAAAAATAGGTAAAATCTGACTTTTTTTTTGTAAAAAATCATATAAATATTTGTTTGCGCGCCCGAATTTTATAATTTTTCATCATATTTTATCCGCAGTATAGGTCCAAAAGCATGTTTATGAATGTTTTAACATAAATATCCATTTTAAGAATAGGAAAAATCTGACTTTATCTTTGTAAAAAATCATATAAATATTTGCTTCCGCGCCCGAATTTTATGATTTTTCATCATATTTTAGCTAAAAGAAAACATTGCAACAAGAAAATTGCTATTTCAAGTGTGTTAGGTATTCTAGAATCCAGCCCATGTAGCTTACAATATACAACGTATTCATCAAAAATAGGTAAAATCTGACTTTTTTTTTGTAAAAAATCATATAAATATTTGTTTGCGCGCCCGAATTTTATAATTTTTCATCATATTTTATCCGCAATATAGGTCCAAAAGCATGTTTATAAATGTTTTAACAAAAATATCCATTTCAAGAGAAGGAAAAATCTGAGTTTATTTTTGTAAAAAATCATATAAATATTTGCTTCCGCGCCCGAATTTTATGATTTTTCATCATATTTTAGCTAAAAGAAAACATTGCAACAAGAAAATTGCTATTTCAAGTGTGGTAGGTATTCTAGAATCCAGCCAATGAAGCTTACAATATACAACGTATTCATCAAAAATAGGTAAAAACTGACTTTATTTTTGTAAAAAATTATATAAATATTTGTTTCCGCGCTCGAATTTTATAATGTTTCATCATATTTTATCTATAGTATAGGTCCAAAATCTGTTTATGAACGTTTTAACAAAAATATCCATTTCAAAAATATGTAAAATCTGACGTTATTTTTGTAAAAAATCATATAAATATTTGCTTCCGCGCCCGAATTTTATGATTTTTCATCATAATTTACGTAAAAGAAAACATTGCAACAAGAAAATTGCTATTTCAAGTGTGTTAGGTATTCTAGAATCCAGCCCATGTAGCTTACAATATACAACGTATTCATCAAAAATAGGTAAAATCTGACTTTTTTTTTTGTAAAAAATCATATAAATATTTGTTTGCGCGCCCGAATTTTATAATTTTTCATCATATTTTATCCGCAATATAGGTCCAAAAGCATGTTTATGAATGTTTTAACAAAAATATCCATTTCAAGAATAGGAAAAATCTGACTATATTAGTAGTATATGCGCCCATTGAGCACAACGGCACGCATATACTACTCTCTCTAAAAAATTTTTCATTTAGAATTTACAATTTTATAATTTCAAGTTTACCAACTCACTCAGAAGAAGTCAAGTAAATATTATGTTGAGCACAGCGGAACGCATATACTACTACCACAAAAGGAACTTTTAAACACAAACGGAACGAACGGAACGCGTAAGTACGAATTGTGCTGGTTGGCATTATTTTTAAAAGTGTTTTGGTTGTCCTACATGATATTTGAGTGCTAAAATACGACTGGTAATTGTTTATCGCGTTTATTTAATACCCGTACGGTAGTGTGTCTATACAATTGTTGTCTATATTGTTGATTACGCGCTTATCATATGTGAGTTGAAACGTTTTGGTCTCATTTTTATTAATTAGGTTTTTTGTTTGTTTGTCTCTAGTTATATTATTATATTTAATTTCGACAGTATCTGTTTCTTTATGAACGATTTGTCTTAGGGTTTCATGATTAAGCTTTTGTGAATTTTGGTGGTTTAATGTAAACCCTTTAATTTTGCATACGCATTTGCACATAGCATCACACGCACAGTTATTAACTTTATAGGAATAACTTTTTGGACCAGTTGATAAGAACTCCTCAATATATGTATTAGAACCAAGTTCATCTGTCCAATCGCCTAACATACAACCTGTTTCAACAGTATTTAAACCGTTGTCAACATAGAAAACGCTGTCTGTGTCAAAATAAAGAACTGTATCTCCTAGTTTGTCAAGCACATCATATAATCGTAAGCGTGCATTAGCAGTTGTGTATGACGCTATTGCTATATTGGTTGCAGCATTATTTTCAATGTAGTAGTTTTTAAATTTGTATGTGACATGTACAATATTATCATTAACAAACACACAATCAATATTTGTTAGTCTGTCATCTAAGAGAATTTCGTAAAAACGTGCTGGTTCAGTAACATATTCTGATTTGGACATGTTTAATCTTTGACCAAATTTTCCCCACAGTGAATTTAAGCATATTTTGGCTACAGCTCTTTTACCGGGGTTTTCAATAATTGATTTAGGGTTTAAGTCTATATTTAATTTGTTTTTAACTGCTACTATATAGTCTTTTATTGTTTTAAAATAATTATCCCATGATGAAGTTTCTAATTTTATTTTCATAAAGTCTTTAATATAGCCTTTAAATAAGTTATTAGATTGTTGTTTATAATGCCAAACTTCATAGATTTCTTTAATTTGATATCCTTTTTTTATTGCTTTTTTAAATTCAATTGTAGTCCACGTACCTGTTAAACAACGTTCTTCGCTACTGTGTTGACAGATATTGTTACGATTTAAAACACATTAGTAACACAATGGAAACATTAATTTTTCATTGTTGTTTATTTTTGTTTTTATAGATAGTACAGGGTGATATAATTTTTTTGGTGGTAATATTTTACATTTGATAAAACCAAACCACTGGCTATTATATTTATGAGGTTTTTCAATTATTGTAGGATGACCAACGGGAAAGTAATCATAATATTGAACTGTTGGATACAAGCTGCACACATCAATATATTTAATTTTTTCACCGGGTTTAACTTTATATTTTAATTTTGTAGCATTTGTACGACCTCCAAAAAACGAGTCTCTAGGATCTAACGAAGTAATAATATTTGGTTTTGCACATTTTTTATAATTTTTCTCCCACTTACATTCCCACATTTCTATAACAGTATAACCATGTCTCTTAAGTAATTCAGTTCTCATTATTGTTTTGTTATACAAATAACTGAAATGTGTTTTTGTAACATTATTAATATTATTAGGTGTATAACATTCTTTACAACCATGCCAAAAACAGCCGTGGAATTGATATATAGTTTTATTTATACTATCATATCCATCCACTTTGTTGCCGCATATAATTTCTTCACAACCGTTTAAAGCGTGTTTTATGTTTTTGTTATTAAAACTTTCTAACCAACTAATAGATTTTTGACTATAACAGTCTGTCTGTTTTTTATCAATTACACCTATTGTGTTGTTTTGCAAATATTTTGATCTGTAAATAGCCATACACACACTAGCTATAGTTAAATATCTAAATGGATCAATGTTTGCAATTTCGAGAAATTGGTTTCTGAGTTCTATACAGCCTCTTCTTAAAATATTAACGTCTGACTGACAATATTCACGAAGTTCTTTTTTATTATCAAATATGTAATTCTTACCAAGTGATTCATACCACTTTAAAAATTCTTTGCGTTGTTTTGGTTTCATAGAATCATAACCATAGAAATCTTTATTTGGTATGGGTCCAACATAGTTATTGTTTTCAGGTGTGTTATAATAATGTGGATAATATCCTTTTTTGAGTTCTTTTAAGCCAAATGTTTTTGGGAAGTTACTAAGAGGCCCAGATACAAAATTTATGCTATCAATTATTTTTAGATTTATATTTTTAATTTCGAGTAACATGAGTTTTGAGCCATTATATATGGTATATGGTTTTATAGTATTTTCTAAGCAATATTTTAATATGAAATGTGAATCATAAGCTTTAGTATTATGTGCTATACATGTATATCCTTTATGTTGTTTATTAATTAACCACTTACAAAATTCATCGTTATTATAAAATATAAATTCAGTTCCATCGAAATACTGAGCAATAATTAAATTAGGTACGTGTATACCTGTATTTTGCTGAGCTTCATAGTCAAAGAATATATATTTTTCTGTGTATGAACAATTTTTACATAATTCACAATTTTTACAGTTACCAGGTTTACAATTTTTACAGTTTACACAATTACATTTTCCTCCATTTTGTGTTTTTGGTTGTATGTAACATTTGTGTTCTTTGGCAAGTACAGGATTTTTACAATTTGTACAAAATTCCCAACCGCAATTATGTTGTTTATCAGTTGTATATATTTTTTCACAAACTTTACATCTTTTTCTTGCATTACACACGCGGTATTTTAAATGATTATTATAACAGCTTTCATAAGAAAAACATATATTACAATTATCGCAGTACACATTTTTAGACTCTTCTTTATCTGTATGTTCAGGCTGAAGACAAAGGTGACAAAGTTGTTTTATTATTTCTTTACATTTATGATTTTTATTATAACATGCCTTATTACATATTTTACAGTAATAACTAGATCCATAGAAACCAGTCATACTATTAATTACATCAAAGTGGTTACCGATTTTATACAGATATAATGTGATATCTTTATCAATACCGCTATATATTACAGAGTTAAAATTTTCCGAACATATTATTTTAATTTGAATATTCAGTAATGTTTCCACATTTTTTATATCTTCCAGAGTAAAGGCCTCTTCGGTATATGTTTGTAGTTTGTTGCATAAATTATTTGTTAAAACTGTTTGTAGATTTCGACCCATTCTAATATACCTTAAGTTATTATTTGATACTTCTCTGTTATATAAGTTTAGTTCTTGATATATTTTTGGATTATTTTGATACGTTAATGCTACAATTATTGCTCTCGGTGCACATAAGTTATCTCTATTATTAATTCGTGTTATAGACTGTTTAGTCTTTATATTTTCTGCTAAATTTAATATTTTTGTACCACCACCCGCTCCTTGAGGTATATTAATTACTTGAGCATGAAATATTGTATTATCTAAATCAATTTCTTCTTCATACTTTAAAGCATTGTGGAAGTAGTTGATAAATTTTTGTGCATTGGTGTCTTGATTAACATTAATAGTTACATGGTTACTTAATTTTGGACTTTCTAAAGTTAGTAAAAATTTATCTCCATTTTTATAATTAGTTTTTTGTTTAACATGGCTAAGCATTTTACTTATATCACCTTCAATATCACTCAAGTCTTTTAATTTTATTTTTAAAATTATTTGATGTGTTTTGTATTTCTTTATATATTTGCTATTTATGTTTTCAATTATTAATTTGTCATTATTTCTGGGAGCGGGTGTAGGTGTGATATTTATATTATATCTAGGTGATGGTGTAGGTTTTTTTATTTATATTATATCTAGGTGCTGGTATAGGTACATGTGCTTTAATTTTATGTACTAGGTCAGATTTCTTTAGATTTGAATACCCTTTTATATTTTTATTTTTACATATTACTCGTAAATCTTTAACAGTTTTTTTACTTAGACAATCATGATTATTACTTTGATCATAATCAATACCACAGAAATTACAATTTGCATATTGAATAATATTTGTAGAGGTGTTTATCTGAGATGTACTCGGCTCATTCATTTCCATTTATTACAAAATAAATTTGTTAATACTTTTTCAATCTTTAAATTTTAGGTACTAATTAGAGAATGTATTTTTGTATTATATTACTCACTCCTGATTCTGCTTTTTTAATAAGAGAAAGAAATGTGATATCACAGTCTATTATAAAAGAAGATGACGATAAAGATAAAATTAAGAAAATTTTAACCCAAATTAAGCATATCTTTAAGTGCGGACTCCTTTTCTTTTAAGTACAATTTACCATAGTGTTTATTACTTTCTTTATGAAGTTTTAAATGTTGTTTTTTTACTGTTTCACCACAAGTACACACTTCGGTGTTTTCATTATAATATTTACGCATATATTTATTTATTTTGTCTTTATTTTTCTTGCGATAATCTTGCATGTAACTATTGACATTATTTTCAGTAGTCATTTATAAGAGAAAAATTTTGTTAATATTTTTTCATTTGCATTTATCTTATATCTAAGGATTGTACAAAATTATGTAAAGTTAAATATGCACAATGAATAATTAGAGATTGGAGCAACGATTTATTACCATACCTATATTCCACTAAACAATTTAAATAAATATTTCTATACTCCTTGTTTTTCGGTATGTATAACGACAGAGAAACTATTGAAATTTTTTTTAATAATATTGATAATAATAATCTTGCTGTTCTTCCGTTTCCGTTTACGAATGGATGAATGTCCAAAAATTTTTCAAAGAATTGTGCTCCTATGTCGAACCAATTGTCGGAAGTAATTTCAATACTTGTAACAGATTTAAATAATTTGTCCATAGCACAGGATATTTGACTAGGATCTAAATAGTAATAATCTGTCCCACTAGGTTTTGAACAAGTTGTTCGATAGATTCCTCCATTAAAAAGTTCATGTCCTATCATTTTATTTATATTTTTGGCCAACAGTACATCGAAGGCCTTGAATGAATTATTTATTATCGATTTTTCAAATAAGTAATGAGTTGCTTTTGATAAATTTCTTGTTTTCTTACTATTTCTACAATCAGTGTTCCCATTTAACGAGTTAATCGTATCTTCCAATGTCTGTGTTCCTGTATTTTCACCAATGTTACATTCTGTAATATATTGCATATGATAATCATTTTCAAAGCCACAAATATAATTATAATTATTCGGGTTTTCTATAAATTGTTTTACATGATTAAAGTATTTAGGAATTTTTTCAAACATTTCAGATATATTTTCTCCATAATCATTTATCCAATACGGTTGTTCCGCATATAATATATCATTTTTTTCATTATAATATTTATGCATATATTTATTTATTTTGTCTTTATTTTTCTTGCGATAATCTTGCATGTAACTATTGACATTATTTTCAGTATTCAATCATTTATAAGAGAAAAATTTTGTTAATATTTTTCATAAGAAAACATATATTTAATCAAAAATTCATTCCACAACTTATCCTTTTTATTGTTAATTTTTTGTGGCTTGTGATTTGAGTCTAATTCAGGTAACGCTATGAATTTGTTTATGAAATATTTATGTGATACATTATTTCTATAACCACTTGCATATAAAAAGCTAAGCAAATATGGATATTTTTGAATTATTTCATCTTTAGTAGTAGCATTAAGAGATGTATAAAAATTAGGTTTAATTACAACTCGATAATTATGAACTAATTTCTCAACATATTTCATTTTATCTACGTGCTTAATAAATAATTTCTTATTTTGTTTATTAATTACATGAAAATTACAATTAACGCATTGTGGTACATGAGCTGAATTATCGAATGAATATTCTAGACACTGTCTACATTTTTCATAGACTTGTTCATCAATATCTATAACCCGAGCATCTGGAATACTAAAAATTTCATTTATTTAATTTATTTTTTAACACTGGAGTAATAATAATTGAACATTTATTAATACGTTGTTGAAATCTTTCACGATCTACAGCATATAGATGCCAAATACCTTTACGACTTGCTCTATAAGCATAAACATATAATGTATTTTAACATTATCACTAAATCTAACACTTAAAAACCTCTTAGCGCTCCTAGAAAAAATTCTGGAGTTATTGTATTTTTTTCAGTAACTGATTCCTCAACTACTGGTGTCTCAGTAACTGATTCCTCAACTACTGGTGTCTCGGTAACTGATTCCTCAATAGACTCTTCAGTAACTGATTCCTCAACTACTGGTGTCTCAGTAACTGTTTCCTCAACCGATTCTTCGTTATTAGCAACTGCGACTGATTCTACGTCTGATTCACTTTCAAAATTCGTATACAAATACTTTTCTATTGCTATTACTCGAACATTTGTATCTTTAACAGTGTTACTAATATCTTCAATCTGTGTTCTCAATGGATTTGAATTATCATTTGTCATATCTAGTTGATTTATTAAGTTTCTACAAACGTTTAAATCGTCGTTATTAAGCTTTTCAATTAGTTTAACTATACGTCTTAAGATAAACGCACATTCTGACAGTTTCTCCTTATTCGCCATTTATTAGAGAAAAATTAATTTGATTTGAAAACAATATCCCAATGAATTTTATTATGAAAGTCTTCCAAAAATTGTTGACTATACCGTTTCCAATAATATGATAATACAGTCCAATCTAATTTGTCCTGAAACTCTCTAATAAACTCTTCATCTAAGTTTGGTTGATACGATATTTCAATAAAGTCAAGTTTATCCTTAAACATTCTAATAAAATCTAAACTTAAATTCTTTCTGGTTGAAATTATGTGCCATGGAAGTTTTTCAGCATATTTAGTCATAAAGTATTCACTTAAAATTTTTTCTTTTAGCAACAACATTAAAGTCAATATACTCAATCATATCATCTAAAAAGTCATCACTTAAATTTTCATGACTTGATATTTCGGGCCAATCTACCTTATGTATATACCTCATACAGATATCTTCACTCAAATCTTTTCGCTTTGATAATATAGTAAAATTCACATACTCTTCGTATTTTACAATATAATTCTCATCAAAATCATAACGACCTGATATTTCATCCCACTTAACTTTACTATGATCAATTTCCATTGGAAAACCATAATCATTCACAAACTCAACAAAGTAAATATGTGAAAGACCTGTTAGAAAATCAATCGAAGTTGCAAGTACTGACTCATCATTTATTAGATAGAAATTATACGTTTATAATTTTTGTTATCTCAAACAATAGTTCGTTTTGAGAAAGATGTGTTTCAAAATGATTTCCATAATATCTAATATCAATAGTTTCTTTAATTTTGTTGTATAAATTAATACTGTTTGGATTATACTCAAGTCTAAGTATAACTACCATGTCTGGATATACAGTTCTTAGCATCTTGATGCGATTATTAGCTTTACACTTTTGAACTCTAAGCACATAATAAGGATATTCCCACATGTGATTTTTTTCAATAAGTATAAACTGATGATGTTTGTTTGTATTGTTTGGTTTAGAAACTACATCACGCTGTATTTCATCAACCTTTTCTGCTAAAGATTCTACTTTACTTTTCAGATTGTTTACTATAGCCTTGTACTTGGACTCTATCTTGTATTCTCCATATTTTCTTATTGATGGTAAGACTTCAGAAGTAACCCACCGCTTAAATTCTTTTGCTTTTGGAAGTTTAGAAGATAGTATTAGTGAATATAAACCTGATTCATTAACATATACAGTATTTGATTGGTTATTAAAGGGGGTCGCGTTTTGCGACGCCCTTATAAATTCATATATTGTACGGTCTTCTCTATCAATATGCTTAATAATTGCATCTCTTGAATTTGTATATCCCAATATCTCAGCAACATCTTTTGCTTTGAACCAAGGATTGTTATCTTTATCTGCTAGATAATTGATTTTATTATTATTGAATATTATGTTGTTGTTTATAAGGTCTACAACTGATTCCATTTATTACAAATAAAATTTGTTAATATGTTATACTATTAAAATGATTCATAGTTTTTATATACATTTTGCCACCTGGTTTATATAAATACTCTTTTATTAATCTTTGCAATGATATTATTTTATTGTATTTACTTAATAATCTGTTATATTCATCACTAGGTATCTTGTCTTTAAATTCAGTTAAAAATTCTATTATGAAAATAAAGTTTTTGTAAGGTATAATTTCCCAATCAACTTTATCTTGAAACTCTCTAAAAAAATCTTCTGATAATTTTTGATAATATGATATTTCTTTCCAGTTAACTTTATCTTGAAACTCCCTAACAAAAGGTTCTGATAATTTTTGAAATCTTGATATATTATGCCAGTTAACTTTATCTTGAAACTCTCTAATAAAAGGTTCTGATAATTTTTGAGATCCTGATATACATACCCAATCAACTTTATCTTGAAACTCTCTAATAAAAGGTTCTGATAATTTTTGACGTGATATGTAATACCAATGAACTTTATCTTGAAACTCTCTTATAAAAGGTTCTGATAATTTTTGATAATATGATATTTCTTTCCAGTTAACTTTATCTTGAAACTCTCTAATAAAAGGTTCTGATAATTTTTGAAATCCTGATATTGCTTTCCAGTTAACTTTATCTTGAAACTCTCTAATAAAAGGTTCTGATAATTTTTGAAATCCTGATATTGCTTTCCAGTTAACTTTATCTTGAAACTCTCTAATAAAAGGTTCTGATAATTTTTGAAATCCTGATATTGCTTTCCAGTTAACTTTATCTTGAAACTCTCTAATAAAAGGTTCTGATAATTTTTGAGATCTTGATATACATACCCAATCAACTTTATCTTGAAACTCTCTAATAAAAGGTTCTGATAATTTTTGAGATCTTGATATACATACCCAATCAACTTTATCTTGAAACTCTCTAATAAAAGGTTCTGATAATGTTTGATATGTTGATATTCGCACCCAGTTAACTTTATCTTGAAACTCTCTAATAAAAGGTTCTGATAATGTTTGAGATCCTGATATTGCATAAGGTTCTGATAATGTTTGAAATCCTGATATTGCATTCCAGTTAAATTTATCTTGAAACTCTCTAATAAAAGGTTCTGATAATTTTTGACGTGATATGTAATACCAATGAACTTTATCTTGAAACTCTCTAATAAAAGGTTCTGATAATGTTTGAGATCTTGATATATTATGCCAGTTAACTTTATCTTGAAACTCCCTAATAAAATCTTCTGATAATTTTTGAGATCTTGATATATTACGCCAGTTAACTTTTTTATGGTTTATATTTAAATCCATGGCTTTAGCAAAGTTAATATGATCCATATTATACAAGTAATCATCTATACAGCGTAATGTCCAGTAATCCATTTATTACGAAATAATTTTGTTAATAGTTTTATGTAGATAAGATTGTGATGACGTTTTGCTCAGACACGTGTCTGAGCAAGATTCTCATGATCTGATTTGTCTGCGATAGACTCCAGTCTGTGACTATACAATATTCTTTGCATCAACCCAAGAATTATGAGTATTATCAAACCCTAACCATTTTACATATGCTTTATTACCTTTACGTTTAATTACTTTCTCAACCAAATATACGTCATCTCTAGCAAAATTTAATTCTTGTTCATAGAAGCAACATTTTAATTCTTGCTCTTTATAATCTTTCAAATGATAAGTTATTGGATTCGAATATATTATTTTACACACAGTGAATATCTCATTTGACCAATTAGGCGTATAACCTTTCTCAAAAACTGTTTTATATTTAGATTCTCTAACTTTATCGCCAATTTGATACTTGGGTTTATAATTAGGAATTTCTTCTTGAAACAGAGGTTTTAATTTTTCTTCATTCTTTTTCTTTGATGCTTCAATGGGTGTCATTTTTATCGTACTATGTTTTGTATGATTGTAAGTATTTACTAGCACAGGTAACATGTCAAGCCACTTGTAATTACCATTAATTGTAAATTGTTTCCACATTTTTTCTTTCAAAGTTCTATTAACACGTTCTACTACACTTGCTTTTCTTTCTGAATATGTTGAATAATGGTTAATATTATTTTCTTTCATTAACGCTTGAAAATTTTTATTGTAAAACTCTAAGCCTTGATCAGTTTGAAGATTTTTCGGTACTCGTTTCACTAGTCGCAGACTTAGTCTGCTTCATCTGACGCTAAAATTGATTTAAATGCGTTTGTTATACTGTTACCAGTTTTATTCTCAACAGGTTTTGCCCACAAATATTTAGAAAACACATGAATTACAACTAATAAATATTTATAACCTTTATTCACTCTTGAATATGGAATCATCTCAACTAAATCAGCTTGCCACAAATCATCAATACCATATGTTATTACTTTACGTGTTGGAAAATTTCGTCTTAGTGGTTTATGACACTCGCTTGCAATTTGTTCTCTAGCGTTATTACTTAAATTTTTTTTATAAACTTTGATTTCTTTGAACCACATTGGGAACACTTTGCCTGTAACATAGGTCGACCATTTTTAGTTACTGTTTTAGTAACGCTAGTTGAATTTGTTTGAGACTTACATTTAAGACAATATATTAATTCAGCCATTTATTAATAAAAAAATTGGTCTGTGACTACTCCAAGAGTCTATTAATTGTATCATGATTTAAATTTGTTGTGTTGATCACACTTTCAGCAAATTTTTGGAATACATTGTTATATGTTTTAACGAAATCAAGAAAATCTTCCTTGGTTAATTCTGATTTTTTATTAATTGCGCTATAGTTAACGTTTACTATTTTATTAGTGTTATTAGCAAATACCTGAAATAAATCATTTACTGCTTTATGTAAATGCAAAAAAAGTGTTGTTATTTTTCTATTAATTGATTCATTTTGTGCTTTGTTTAAATCATTTTTAGTGTTTTCCAATTTTTTATTAAGTGTATTATACTTTAAATTTATAAATCTCTCAGTGCTATCTGAAAATTCCTTTATTTTTAAATTATTCTCATTAAATTTTGTTGTTATTAAAGCATTTATTTTACTTGTTTCTGAATGAACTTGCTGAATTTTATTCTCATATTCACCAATAATTCTTGACACAAAACCTTTTGTACAAGCATCTGTGTCTTCTTCAGGATCTTGTGTGTTGCATAATCTCTTGTTTTGAATATCATAATTACCATCACTTGTTAATTTGAAACCAATTCCTGACTCGCCTTTTACACCTCTTGAAAATATTTGATTATTAGAGTAATCATCACTCTCACCAAACTTGTTTAATACCATTTGTTACACTAAAATGTTCCCGCTTCTTTTTTGTTTTTTCTTCTTCTAGTTCTTCTTCTATATTCATGATTTCATTTCCAACATTGTCATTACCAGCGGTTTGTTCAGCTTTAAGGAAATTTAAACGTTTTTCTAGTTCGCTAATAGTGTTCCAATAAACATATTCTTTTTCCTTGTTGTTATATTTTTTAAATCCTTTTCCTGTTTTCGGTGTTGAAGTTAGGTCTTCCAATGAGTGATACTGCGATACAGGTGTTGTCGGCGTAGTTGGTATATCTGAAATATCGGATAAATCTTCTGTTTGAGGAAATTCTGGTGACTTTGCTCTAGCTTCGTCATACAATTGTTGTCTTTGTTTTTTACGTGGAGATTGTTTTTTGCTTGGAGATAGATCCTTATATTTCTCCCAAATAGGTTTAATAATTTTGTTATATTTGTTGCTTCTACTTGCTGTCGGTTTAGACGGATCATCAACTCTTTGTATACAACCGCTATGTATTAAAATTTTCTTGTAATTTTCTAGATCCACTGGTGTGTAATCTTTAGGTTCTTTTTCAGTTAATAAACTCCATATACCATGTGTAGATGGAACTTTAAATTCAACTATTTTCTCATCTTCACCAACCTTGTGGATATTAATATTATCACGATCATACGTTACTAGCACGTTTTTACTACCAATTTTACCGCTACTTCTATTAATACCAAAAGTTTCATCTATGTTTGATTTGACTGTTTTTGTAAGATACTTATCTCCTAATGTTTCATCACCTAACGCTCTATCTCTTGATGTTCCCGGTTGAATTTCATCAATACTCAGATGTGGCCTTTTGTATAGTTTTTTCTGTTGAAAATTATCTTGTATTTGTTTCAATATTTTAGTTTGTTCTTTACCACTTTCTGTTTGATTTAGTATGGCATTTTGTAATGGTACTAGAGCGTTTCTAATAGGTTCGTATTGTTTTAGTAATTTTTCGTGTTTAATAGAATGGCCTTTAGTTCGTTTAATGTAAGCTGCTTTAGCTTTGTTGAATGATTCTCTATACTCCTTTACTTTTTTCTCATCCATTTATTACATTAAAATTACCGTTCATGTTCCATGTTGATGTTTCATGTTCTATGTTTCATGTTTCATGTTGATGTTTTATGTTCATGTTCCATGTTGATGTTTCATGTTCTATGTTTCATGTTTCATGTTGATGTTTTATGTTCATATTCCATGTTGATGTTTCATGTTCTATGTTTCATGTTTCATGTTCTATGTTTCATGTTTCATGTTTATACTAAAAGCACCTCATTGAAGTTTCGACTGTATTTACTGTTGCTTACATCTTTTTCTAAATTTATTACAAGAAAATCATACTTCATTTTCCAACAAAAAGTACATAACTGTCTAAACGTTTCAAAAGACATATCTGTTCCAACATGATCATCATAGATATGTTTCAAATTAGTATTGTCGTTATGTTTAAAAACAATAAGCAAATTTAAATTATCACGTATCATTTGTTTAGGTATACGACTATATGTTTGACAAAGGTAAAAGCAACTTATTCTTTTATGTCTACCTCTATGGAAATATTCCTCTATTACTTTCTGTTTGTCGCTAGCAACGTCGTCAAATATAATTACTGATAATGGTGGGATTTCTTCAACTCGTAATACATCATCTGAATTATTATATGTGAAGAAACCAATTTTATACTGTTTCTTAATATGTTTATTTATTTCACTTACATAATTTTCAAGATACTTGTATAGTGGTTGATTTAAAGATTTTGAGTAAATGTAGATATTACTATAGATTAAACTGTTTTTATTATCAGTCAATATTCGAATTAAAATATTTGTTTTACCACAATTTGATGAACCTACTATTCCAGCTCTAATTATATTGGGATAATATTTATAATACTGTATATTTTCTTGTTCTATAACACATTTTTGCAACCCGTTACCAAGTTTTTTTATTTTAAAATTGTTGCAGACCATTTATTTATAAAAATTATTCTTTCCTTACCATGTTATCACCAGGACTATATGCTACAAATGAGTCATTCGCAATAAGACAGTGAATCATCGTGTTTGTTGGTGCTTGTTTTTCAAATGTGAATTTAATTGTAAGATTTGTAGGTCCTTCTTTAATAATTCCACTCTTATACGTTAAATCAAACACAAACAAGGGATACTTTTTAATAAAATCTTGTTTCTTAATAATGTTATTCAGTAGATCTGCATCTTTATTGGGATAGTACGTTTTCTTAAGATCGCAATACATTGAATACAATCTGCTATACATGTTTAATTTTATATTCAAATCCATATCTTCTACAGGATAATATTCAACTTCACTAAACAATAATCTTATGTTTTCTACATCACAAAAATCAAATTCTGAATTATTTTTCGTAAAGTCAAATTGTCTATTGGTTTGTAAAGCAACAATAACATATTGAGGTCTTTTAGATAAAGTGGTAATGGACCAAGAATAATTTTTGGATTGTGCCAAGAATGTTGGGTGATTTGTATAGGACCAGTCCAAGTATGGTATTGTTAAATATTTATTTGATTCAATTAATTTATTGATTTTGATTTTCTCATCTATGATTGGTGATATATGAGGCATTTCCCAAATTATATCGGTTAAATGAATTTTCAAATCTTTATCTTTTACTTTATTTCTCGATGCCTCTGTGGTAACAATTAAACAATTTGCGTCACTGGTATTTCTTAAAAACTCTATTGATTGTGATACTCTCAACACAGGTTTATTATAATTTTCAAATAGTGAAAATATTTGTTTAACTGGTACACTTATTGAAAAATAGCCATCATCAGTAATTAAATTGGAACCATCCCAACCTTCAAGAATATAATTATTTAGTGCAACACATAATCCTTTCAATAAAATATTATAGCCTGGACTGTTTACTTCTTGTACTACTTTATTATTAATTTTGTACACTATATCACTAAACATGTGCATATAACCATTTTTCACAAATTTTATATTTTTGTAATCATCTTTTAAGTCAACATCTGTACAAGTAATTTGACCATTCAAAATAATATTACTGTTAGCTGTATCAAACTGAGCATCTTGACTATTAATATTAATAGTTGTACGTCTATTTGTATCATTTATATAATCTTTCAGTTGTGGGTAATATTTATGATAGTCATATTTTTCTATTATTTGTTTCTCACTTTTCGGAGCACCAGTGAACACTAGTGATGTACTCATTTATTTAGTAAAAAATAGTGCTTATTTAATTTTTCGAATCTCAAATTGTACTTCTACATATTCGCCTCTAAAATCGATGTATTCACCATGCTGATCTTTTAATTCTAATTTAATGTAATCTATAAAATTTCTACCTTTTAACAGGTAACGATCCAAATTTTTAGGTATAAATACAATATCATAACCTGGATTAACTGTAATATAAAAATCACTAATAATGTCAGTTTGTTTTGAGTTTACGTATTGACCTATAGCTAGGGGACAGTGAATGTTAATAGATTTAATTTTGAAAATATCAATTTCGTTATCTGAAATATATTTCTTGTTTGCTTCAGTTGTTTGTTTGTTAAATCCTAATAAATTTAATATAGAAGTATCATCTATAAAAATTGAATACGGTGATTCTATTTCACATTTAAAGGTATTAGTATTGGGTGTTAAAACGAAACCATCGCCAATTTTTTCTTCAAAAATATCTTTTATATGATAAACAGAATACGTACCATCTTCTATAATAAATGTTACAAATTTACTGTTTTTAATAATTGTAAGTGTGTTATTTTTTAACTTTTTCGAAACATTGGGTATTTTAAAATTTGATTTAAATTTTCTTATACATATTTCATATTCACCATCACTGATATCTAGCGGTGGATAAAATTTTGCTTCTAACACAGATGATTCTAAGTTTGCAGAATTATTCAGTTTAAATATTCCGCTCTCCATTTATTTATCTAAAAATCTTAAGCATAATTTACCACATATTGCTTGATCATATTTCTGGTAAATGTCATAATTATAATATATATTTGCTTTACCTGAACTATTAAAGTATTTTATTAATTTCTTTTCTGGGTTAACGTTGCCGAACGAATCAAAATAATATATATTATTATTTATCTTCTTATAAGCAATCCAATGTGTACCAGGTCCTGAGTTTGAGTCTAGATTTACAATACCAGTTTCGTTTTTATTTATTTTCTTAGGTAATGTGTCATCCATAAATACACCTCTAAAATATGGAATTTTTAACTGTTTAGCGTAATTTATTAGTTCAATATCGGATAATGCTTTATTTGAAATTTTTATTTTTTTTTAGACTTGTTCCATTCAACATCACCTATTGAAAACATTCCTTTACCAGTTTTCTTAACACCTGAACCTTTTTTTCCTTCAATTGCTTTATTGTGACGTTTAGCCTCTTCAAGCATTTTATTTTGATATTGTTTTTTATGTACTGCTTGAGTTATACCTGCTGCTCCACCAGCAGCGGCTCCTAATGCTGCTATAATTGGCAATAAAGGTATAATGCCACCTCTTTTAATTTGACTTTGTGATAATTTTAAAGTTACTCCTTTACCGTCTTTTTTTGCTTTTTCAATTTTATTAATTTGAGCTTGCGTGAGTGATAGTTTAACAGAACCTTTCAAATCTTCATTCTTTAAACGAACTGAAACAGTGTCTGTTGCGTTGGCAATTTTCTTTTGTTGATTTTCAGACAAACTCACACCATATTGTATATATGACATTTTAACTGATTTATTACTAGAAAAATTATTATTTAAACCCATACCCATTTTACGTTTAGCTTTCATAATATTTGTAACTGACCATGCCGCGGTTTTTTCACCCAGGGAAGAATCTTTACTGTTAACTCTGTCCCAAGCCTTGTATTCTAATATTTGAACTGCTTTATTTCTATTGGGTACATCTTTATACTGAGAATATGCAATATCGTGTTCCCTGCATGCTTCATCTAAAGGATTTACACCTCTATCTCCTCGAGCTAATCGTTTCTTTAATTTAGTTCCCGGCCCACAATAATTGTAACCCGGTACATGCGCTTCAAATGGCAAATTATTTATTAAATTATTCACAATACCTGATCCTTTCTTTCTCATTTATAAATGGAAGAATATTTAGAAAAGAGAAAATACGTTTACCGTAAAAGTTATAAACTTTATAGTAATATGAATATTGCACTTCATATTGGTGAGGTAATTTTTGCGGGAGGTAGTTTATCTGCTTTTTCGTTTGTGCCTTTAGCTGCTTTATCTATTGGTAGTCCGGTTTTAATGGGTCTTAATGAAATATTAAACATTAAAGAAAAAATGATTGAGTTTAAAAAGTGTTATAAATTTTATAGAGACATGGTATTATTGTTAAAATCTGGTAAAATTAGTGAAGTTGAAATATACGATAAAAAACGTGAATTTTTAGATAATATTACTTATTTTGCTGTAGAAAAATATTTAAAAAAGAAAAAATTAAATGGTTATGCAACTTAAGTAATCCGACCACTACATCTTGCGGAATCCAACTTGTTAACACTTTATATTTAACAAACAATAATTACTAATAGAATTTTTATAAATTCTGTTAAACAAATAAATTGTTCTAGAAGATTCTTCTCATCAGCATAAATGTGGCATTACATGTATAAATGTTGTACAGTTACAAAGAGTTAGATAAAATCCCTTGTCGTTGTACTACAATATTATAAGTGCAAAATGTCATTAACATCGGAAGAGTTAAGAAACATTCATCAAGAATTGTGTAATTATCACACAAAAATGTTAGAATTATTGAACAATAGTGTTATTAGTGATCAAAACTACTTTCAATTAAAAAGACAAATTGAATTAAATAATATTCAGTTACCAAAAAAACCTAAATTCACTATAGAAGATTTTTTTTAATTAAAAACAAGAAAGAAATTAAATATATTAACAGGTCAGGACTTACATACCAGAATTATGTATCTTTCTATATCAGTGAATGACTTTATTAAAAGAAAAGAACAACTTCAACATTTATTATTTAATGAACAATTTAAAGAAGAACAACTTTTTTGGAAAACAACGTCAGATAATATTTCGTGAGTAGATATAATATTTTAAAATTTAAATTCTGTGTTAATTTTTATTTTTTAGAAATACTGCGTCATAAAAATTAGTCATTCAATTTTTTTAAACAAATTTAATTTTGTGACGTCGTCGCAGAAGAACTGTTCGGTATGAGTCATAATATTTTAAACAAATTTAATTTTGTGACGTCGTCGCAGAAGAACTGTTCGGTGTGAGTCATAATATTTTAAACAAATTTAATTTTGTGACGTCGTCGCAGAAGAACTGTTCGGTATGAGTCATCCATATATCTTTTTTAAATAAAGTGAATATCATGTATTTGTTTGTTATTTCTTTCTATTTTACCTTTATAAACTAAACTGGGTGGGTTTTTATTCATTTCTTTAATATGAGGAATAAATTTATTAAATCTTTGTGGTAAAGATACTTTGCAGTTTTCCAAATTTGCTATAACTTGTTGGCCGTAATTACCTGTGCTAGTTTCAAACGATATAACTTTATAAAGAGTATCTAATTCTAATTCAGATAATTTTTTAAATTGAGATGATGCACTGTTCAACATACCTGCATAGTTAGTTTTGTTCTCCATTTAGTACAATAAAATTATGTTAATATATTTATTTGAGACAAACAAACAAAAAACCTAATTAATAAAAATGAGACCAAAACGTTTCAACTCACATATGATAAGCGCGTAATCAACAATATAGACAACAATTGTATAGACACACTACCGTACGGGTATTAAATAAACGCGATAAACAATTACCAGTCGTATTTTAGCACTCAAATATCATGTAGGACAACCAAAACACTTTTAAAAATAATGCCAACCAGCACAATTCGTACTTACGCGTTCCGTTCGTTCCGTTTGTGCTCAAAAGTTCCTTTTGTGGTAGTAGTATATGCGTTCCGCTGTGCTCAACATAATATTTACTTGACTTCTTCTGAGTGAGTTGGTAAACTTGAAATTATAAAATTGTAAATTCTAAATGAAAAAATTTTTAGAGAGAGTAGTATATGCGTGCCGTTGTGCTCAATGGGCGCATATACTACTTTTATTTTTGTAAAAAATCATATAAATATTTGCTTCCGCGCCCGAATTTTATGATTTTTAATCATATTTTAGGTAAAAGAAAACATTACAACAAGAAAATTGCTATTTCAAGTGTGGTAGGTATTCTAGAATCCAGGCAATGAAGCTTAAAATATACAACGTATTCATCAAAAATAAGTAAAATCTGACTTTATTTTTGTAAAAAATCATATAAATATTTGCTTTCGCGCCCGAATTTTATGATTTCTCATCATATTTTAGCTAAAAGAAAACATTGCAACAAGAAAATTGCTATTTCAAGTGTGGTAGGTATTCTAGAATCCAACCCATGTAGCTTACAATATACAACGTATTCATCAAAAATAGTTAAAATCTGACTTTTTTTTTGTAAAAAATCATATAAATATTTGTTTGCGCGCCCGAATTTTATAATATTTCATCATATTTTATCCGCAGTATAGGTTCAAAAGCATGTTTATGAACGTTTTAACAAAAATATCTATTTCAAAAATATGTAAAATCTGACTTTATTTTTGTAAAAAATCTTATAAATATTTGCTTCCGAGCCCGAATTTTATGATTTTTCATCATATTTTAGCTAAAAGAAAACATTGCAACAAGAAAATTACTATTTCAAGTGTGTTAGGTATTCTAGAATCCAGCCCATGTAGCTTACAATATACAACGTATTCATCAAAAATAGGTAAAATCTGACTTTTTTTTTGTAAAAAATCATATAAATATTTGTTTGCGCGCCCGAATTTTATAATTTTTCATCATATTTTATCCGCAATATAGGTCCAAAAGCATGTTTATAAATGTTTTTACAAAAATATCCATTTCAAGAGTAGGAAAAATCTGACTTTATTTTTGTAAAAATTCATATAAATATTTGCTTCCGCGCCCGAATTTTATGCTTTTTTATCATATTTTAGCTAAAAGAAAACATTGCAACAAGAAAATTGCTATTTCAAGTGTGATAGGTATTCTAGAATCCAGCCAATGAAGCTTACAATATACAACGTATTCATCAAAAATAGGTAAAATCTGACTTTTTTTTTGTAAAAAATCATATAAATATTTGTTTGCGCGCCCGAATTTTAAAATTTTTCATCATATTTTATCCGCAGTATAGGTCCAAAAGCATGTTTATGAATGTTTTAACATAAATATCCATTTCAAGAATAGGAAAAATCTGACATTATTTTTGTAAAAAATCATATAAATATTTGCTTCCGCGCCCGAATTTTATGATTTTTCATCATATTTTAGCTAAAAGAAAACATTGCAACAAATAAATTGCTATTTCAAGTGTGGTAGGTATTCTAGAATCCAGCCCATGTAGCTTACAATATACAACGTATTCATCAAAAATAGTTAAAATCTGACTTTTTTTTTGTAAAAAATCATATAAATATTTGTTTGCGCGCCCGAATTTTATAATATTTCATCATATTTTATCCGCAGTATAGGTTCAAAAGCATGTTTATGAACGTTTTAACAAAAATATCTATTTCAAAAATATGTAAAATCTGACTTTATTTTTGTAAAAAATCTTATAAATATTTGCTTCCGAGCCCGAATTTTATGATTTTTCATCATATTTTAGCTAAAAGAAAACATTGCAACAAGAAAATTACTATTTCAAGTGTGTTAGGTATTCTAGAATCCAGCCCATGTAGCTTACAATATACAACGTATTCATCAAAAATAGGTAAAATCTGACTTTTTTTTTGTAAAAAATCATATAAATATTTGTTTGCGCGCCCGAATTTTATAATTTTTCATCATATTTTATCCGCAATATAGGTCCAAAAGCATGTTTATAAATGTTTTTACAAAAATATCCATTTCAAGAGTAGGAAAAATCTGACTTTATTTTTGTAAAAATTTATATAAATATTTGCTTCCGCGCCCGAATTTTATGCTTTTTTATCATATTTTAGCTAAAAGAAAACATTGCAACAAGAAAATTGCTATTTCAAGTGTGATAGGTATTCTAGAATCCAGCCAATGAAGCTTACAATATACAACATATTCATCAAAAATATGTCAAATCTGACTTTATTTTTGTAAAAAATCATATAAATATTTGCTTCCGAGCCCGAATTTTATAATTTTTCATCATATTTTAGCTAAAAGAAAACATTGCAACAAGAAAATTGCTATTTCAAGTGTTTTAGGTATTCTAGAATCCAGCCCATGTAGCTTACATTATACAACGTATTCATCAAAATAGGTAAAATCTGACTTTTTGTTTGTAAAATATCATATAAATATTTGTTTGCGCGCCCGAATTTTATAATTTTTCATCATATTTTATCCGCAGTATAGGTCCAAAAGCATGTTTATGAATGTTTTAACATAAATATCCATTTCAAAAATAGGAAAAATCTGAATTTATTTTTGTAAAAAATCATATAAATATTTGCTTCCGCGCCCGAATTTTACGATTTTTCATCATATTTTAGCTAAAAGAAAACATTGCAACAGAAAAATTGCTATTTCAAGTGTGGTAGGTATTCTAGAATCCAGCCCATGTAGCTTACAATATACAACGTATTCATCAAATATAGATAAAATCTGACTTTTTTTTTGTAAAAAATCATATAAATATTTGTTTGCGCGCCCGAATTTTATAATTTTTCATCATATTTTATCCGCAGTATAGGTCCAAAAGCATGTTTATGAACGTTTTAACAAAAACATCCATTTCAAAAATATGTAAAATCTGACTTTATTTTTGTAAAAAATCATATAAATATTTGCTTCCGAGCCCGAATTTTATGATTTTTCATCATATTTTAACTAAAAGAAAACATTGCAACAAGAAAATTGCTATTTCAAGTGTGTTAGGTATTCTAGAATCCAGCCCATGTAGCTTACAATATACAACGTATTCATCAAAAATAGGTAAAATCTGACTTTTTTTTTGTAAAAAATCATATAAATATTTGTTTGCGCGCCCGAATTTTATAATTTTTCATCATATTTTATCCGCAGTATAGGTCCAAAAGCATGTTTATGAATGTTTTAACATAAATATCCATTTTAAGAATAGGAAAAATCTGACTTTATTTTTGTAAAAAATCATATAAATATTTGCTTCCGCGCCCGAATTTTATGATTTTTCATCATATTTTAGCTAAAAGAAAACATTGCAACAAGAAAATTGCTATTTCAAGTGTGTTAGGTATTCTAGAATCCAGCCCATGTAGCTTACAATATACAACGTATTCATCAAAAATAGGTAAAATCTGACTTTTTTTTTGTAAAAAATCATATAAATATTTGTTTGCGCGCCCGAATTTTATAATTTTTCATCATATTTTATCCGCAATATAGGTCCAAAAGCATGTTTATAAATGTTTTAACAAAAATATCCATTTCAAGAGTAAGAAAAATCTGACTTTATTTTTGTAAAAAATCATATAAATATTTGCTTCCGCGCCCGAATTTTATGATTTTTCATCATATTTTAGCTAAAAGGAAACATTGCAACAAGAAAATTGCTATTTCAAGTGTGGTAGGTATTCTAGAATCCAGCCAATGAAGCTTACAATTTACAACGTATTCATCAAAAATAGGTAAAAACTGACTTTATTTTTTGTAAAAAATTATATAAATATTTGTTTCCGCGCTCGAATTTTATAATTTTTCATCATATTTTATCCATAGTATAGGTCCAAAATCTGTTTATGAACGTTTTAACAAAAATATCCATTTCAAAAATATGTAAAATCTGACGTTATTTTTGTAAAAAATCATATAAATATTTGCTTCCGCGCCCGAATTTTATGATTTTTCATCATAATTTACGTAAAAAAAAACATTGCAACAAGAAAATTGCTATTTCAAGTGTGTTAGGTATTCTAGAATCCAGCCCATGTAGCTTACAATATACAACGTATTCATCAAAAATAGGTAAAATCTGACTTTTTTTTTGTAAAAAATCATATAAATATTTGTTTGCGCGCCCGAATTTTATAATTTTTCATCATATTTTATCCGCAATATAGGTCCAAAAGCATGTTTATGAATGTTTTAACAAAAATATCCATTTCAAGAATAGGAAAAATCTGACTTTATTTTTGTAAAAAATCATATAAATATTTGCTTTCGCGCCCGAATTTTATGATTTCTCATCATATTTTAGCTAAAAGAAAACATTGCAACAAAAAAATTGCTATTTCAAGTGTGTTAGGTATTCTAGAATCCAGCCCATGTAGCTTACAATATACAACGTATTCATCAAAAATAGGTAAAATCTGACTTTTTTTTTGTAAAAAATCATATAAATATTTGTTTGCGCGCCCGAACTTTATAATTTTTCATCATATTTTATCCGCAATATAGGTCCAAAAGCATATTTATAAATGTTTTAACAAAAATATCCATTTCAAGAGTAGGAAAAATCTGACTTTATTTTTGTAAAAAATCATATAAATATTTGCTTCCGCGCCCGAATTTTATGATTTTTTATCATATTTTAGCTAAAAGAAAACATTGCAACAAGAAAATTGCTATTTCAAGTGTGGTAGGTATTCTAGAATCCAGCCAATGAAGCTTACAATATACAACGTATTCATCAAAAATAGGTAAAATCTGACTTTATTTTTGTAAAAAATTATATAAATATTTGTTTCCGCGCTCGAATTTTATTATTTTTCATCATATTTTATCCATAGTATAGGTCCAAAATCATGTTTATGAACCTTTTATCAAAAATATTCATTTCAAAAATATGTAAAATCTGACTTTATTTTTGTAAAAAATTATATAAATATTTGCTTCCGAGCCCGAATTTTATGATTTTTCATCATATTTTAGCTAAAAGAAAACATTGCAACAAGAAAATTGCTATTTCAAGTGTGTTAGGTATTCTAGAATCCAGCCCATGTAGCTTACAATATACAACGTATTCATCAAAAATAGGTAAAATCTGACTTTTTTTTTGTAAAAAATCTTTTAAATATTTGTTTGCGCGCCCGAATTTTATAATTTTTCATCATATTTTATCCGCAGTATAGGTCCAAAAGCATGTTTATGAACCTTTTAACAAAAATATCCATTTCAAGAATAGGAAAAATCTGACTTTATTTTTGTAAAAAAATCATATAAATATTTGCTTCCGCGCCCGAATTTTATGATTTTTCATCATATTTTAGCTAAAAGAAAACATTGCAACAAGAAAATTGCTATTTCAAGTTTGTTAGGTATTCTAGAATCCAGCCCATGTAGCTTACAATATACAACGTATTCATCAAAAATAGGTAAAATCTGACTTTTTTTTTGTAAAAAATCATATAAATATTTGTTTGCGCGCCCGAATTTTATAATTATTCATCATATTTTATCCGCAATATAGGTTTAAAAGCATGTTTATAAATGTTTTAACAAAAATATCCACTTCAAGAGTAGGAAAAATCTGACTTTATTTTTGTAAAAAATCATATAAATATTTGCTTCCGCGCCCGAATTTTATGACTTTTCATCATATTTTAGCTAAAAGAAAACATTGCAACAAGAAAATTGCTATTTCAAGTGTGGTAGGTATTCTAGAATCCACCCAATGAAGCTTACAATATACAACGTATTCAACAAAAATAGGTAAAATCTGACTTTATTTTTGTAAAAAATTATATAAATATTTGTTTCCGCGATCGAATTTTATAATTTATCATCATATTTTATCCATAGTATAGGTCCAAAATCATGTTTATGAACGTTTTAACAAAAATATCCATTTCAAAAATATGTAAAATCTGACTTTATTTTTGTAAAAAATCATATAAATATTTGCTTTCGAGCCGAATTTTATGATTTTTCATCATATTTTAGCTAAAAGAAAACATTGCAACAAGAAAATTGCTATTTCAAGTGTGTTAGGTATTCTAGAATCCAGCCCATGTAGCTTACAATATACAACGTATTCATCAAAAATAGGTAAAATCTGACTTTTTTTTTGTAAAAAATCATATAAATATTTGTTTGCGCGCCCGAATTTTATAATTTTTCATCATATTTTATCCGCAGTATAGGTCCAATAGCATGTTTATGAATGTTTTAACATAAATATCCATTTAAAAAATACGAAAAATCTGACTTTATTTTTGTAAAAAATCATATAAATATTTGCTTCCGCGTCCGAATTTTATGATTTTTTATCATATTTTAGCTAAAAGAAAACATTGCAACAAAAAAATTGCTATTTCAAGTGTGGGAGGTTTTCTAGAATCCAGCCCATGTAGCTTACAATATACAACGTATTCATCAAAAATAGTTAAAATCTGACTTTTTTTTGTAAAAAATCATATAAATATTTGTTTGCGCGCCCGAATTTTATAATTTTTCATCATATTTTATCCGCAGTATAGGTCCAAAAGCATGTTTATGAACGTTTTAACAAAAATATCCATTTCAAAAATATGTAAAATCTAACTTTATTTTTGTAAAAAATCATATAAATATTTGCTTCCGAGCCCGAATTTTATGATTTTTCATCATATTTTAGCTAAAAGAAAACATTGCAACAAGAAAATTGCTATTTCGAGTGTGTTAGGTATTCTAGAATCCAGCCCATGTAGCTTACAATATACAACGTATTCATCAAAAATAGATAAAATCTGACTTTTTTTTTGTAAAAAATCATATAAATATTTGTTTGCGCGCCCGAATTTTATAATTTTTCATCATATATTATCCGCAATATAGGTACAAAAGCATGTTTATAAATGTTTTAACAAAAATATCCATTTCAAGAGTAGGAAAAATCTGACATTATTTTAGTAAAAAATCATATAAATATTTGCTTCCGCGCCCGAATTTTATGATTTTTCATCATATTTTAGCTAAAAGAAAACATTGCAACAAAAAAATTGCTATTTAAAGTGTGGTAGGTATTCTAGAATCCAGCCCATGTAGCTTACAATATACAACGTATTCATCAAAAATAGTTAAAATCTGACTTTTTTTTTGTAAAAAATCATATAAATATTTGTTTGCGCGCCCGAATTTTATAATTTTTTATCATATTTTATCCGCAGTATAGGTCCAAAAGCATGTTTATGAATGTTTTAACATAAATATCCATTTCCAGAATAAAAAAAATCTGATTTTATTTTTGTAAAAAATCATATAAATATTTGCTTCAGCGCCCGAATTTTATGATTTTTCATCATATTTTAGCTAAAAGAAAACATTGCAACAAAAAAATTGCTATTTCAAGTGTGGTAGGTATTCTAGAATCCAGCCCATGTAGCTTACAATATACAACGTATTCATCAAAAATAGTTAAAATCTGACTTTTTTTTTGTAAAAAATCATATAAATATTTGTTTGCGCGCCCGAATTTTATAATTTTTCATCATATTTTATCCGCAGTATAGGTCCAAAAGCATGTTTATGAACGTTTTAACAAAAATATCCATTTCAAAAATACGCAAAATCTGACTTTATTTTTGTAAAAAATCATATAAATATTTGCTTACGAGCCCGAATTTTATGATTTTTCATCATATTTTAGCTAAAAGAAAACATTGCAACAAGAAAATTGCTATTTCAAGTGTGTTAGGTATTGTAGAATCCAGCCCATGTAGCTTACAATATACAACGTATTAATCAAAAATAGGTAAAATCTGACTTATTTTTTTGTAAAAAATCATATAAATATTTGTTTGCGCGCCCGAATTTTATAATTTTTCATCATATTTTATCCGCAGTATAGGTCCAAAAGCATGTTTATGAATGTTTTAACATAAATATCCATTTAAAAAATACAAAAAATCTGACTTTATTTTTGTAAAAAATCATATAAATATTTGCTTCCGCGTCCGAATTTTATGATTTTTTATCATATTTTAGCTAAAAGAAAACATTGCAACAAAAAAATTGCTATTTCAAGTGTGGTAGGTTTTCTAGAATCCAGCCCATGTAGCTTACAATATACAACGTATTCATCAAAAATAGTTAAAATCTGACTTTTTTTTGTAAAAAATCATATAAATATTTGTTTGCGCGCCCGAATTTTATAATTTTTCATCATATTTTATCCGCAGTATAGGTCCAAAAGCATGTTTATGAACGTTTTAACAAAAATATCCATTTCAAAAATATGTAAAATCTAACTTTATTTTTGTAAAAAATCATATAAATATTTGCTTCCGAGCCCGAATTTTATGATTTTTCATCATATTTTAGCTAAAAGAAAACATTGCAACAAGAAAATTGCTATTTCGAATGTGTTAGGTATTCTAGAATCCAGCCCATGTAGCTTACAATATACAACGTATTCATCAAAAATAGATAAAATCTGACTTTTTTTTTGTAAAAAATCATATAAATATTTGTTTGCGCGCCCGAATTTTATAATTTTTCATCATATATTATCCGCAATATAGGTACAAAAGCATGTTTATAAATGTTTTAACAAAAATATCCATTTCAAGAGTAGGAAAAATCTGACATTATTTTAGTAAAAAATCATATAAATATTTGCTTCCGCGCCCGAATTTTATGATTTTTCATCATATTTTAGCTAAAAGAAAACATTGCAACAAAAAAATTGCTATTTAAAGTGTGGTAGGTATTCTAGAATCCAGCCCATGTAGCTTACAATATACAACGTATTCATCAAAAATAGTTAAAATCTGACTTTTTTTTTGTAAAAAATCATATAAATATTTGTTTGCGCGCCCGAATTTTATAATTTTTTATCATATTTTATCCGCAGTATAGGTCCAAAAGCATGTTTATGAATGTTTTAACATAAATATCCATTTCCAGAATAAAAAAAATCTGATTTTATTTTTGTAAAAAATCATATAAATATTTGCTTCAGCGCCCGAATTTTATGCTTTTTCATCATATTTTAGCTAAAAGAAAACATTGCAACAAAAAAATTGCTATTTCAAGTGTGGTAGGTATTCTAGAATCCAGCCCATGTAGCTTACAATATACAACGTATTCATCAAAAATAGTTAAAATCTGACTTTTTTTTTGTAAAAAATCATATAAATATTTGTTTGCGCGCCCGAATTTTATAATTTTTCATCATATTTTATCCGCAGTATAGGTCCAAAAGCATGTTTATGAACGTTTTAACAAAAATATCCATTTCAAAAATACGCAAAATCTGACTTTATTTTTGTAAAAAATCATATAAATATTTGCTTACGAGCCCGAATTTTATGATTTTTCATCATATTTTAGCTAAAAGAAAACATTGCAACAAGAAAATTGCTATTTCAAGTGTGTTAGGTATTGTAGAATCCAGCCCATGTAGCTTACAATATACAACGTATTAATCAAAAATAGGTAAAATCTGACTTATTTTTTTGTAAAAAATCATATAAATATTTGTTTGCGCGCCCGAATTTTATAATTTTTCATCATATTTTATCCGCAGTATAGGTCCAAAAGCATGTTTATGAATGTTTTAACATAAATATCCATTTAAAAAATACGAAAAATCTGACTTTATTTTTGTAAAAAATCATATAAATATTTGCTTCCGCGTCCGAATTTTATGATTTTTTATCATATTTTAGCTAAAAGAAAACATTGCAACAAAAAAATTGCTATTTCAAGTGTGGTAGGTTTTCTAGAATCCAGCCCATGTAGCTTACAATATACAACGTATTCATCAAAAATAGTTAAAATCTGACTTTTTTTTGTAAAAAATCATATAAATATTTGTTTGCGCGCCCGAATTTTATAATTTTTCATCATATTTTATCCGCAGTATAGGTCCAAAAGCATGTTTATGAACGTTTTAACAAAAATATCCATTTCAAAAATATGTAAAATCTAACTTTATTTTTGTAAAAAATCATATAAATATTTGCTTCCGAGCCCGAATTTTATGATTTTTCATCATATTTTAGCTAAAAGAAAACATTGCAACAAGAAAATTGCTATTTCGAGTGTGTTAGGTATTCTAGAATCCAGCCCATGTAGCTTACAATATACAACGTATTCATTAAAAATAGATAAAATCTGACTTTTTTTTTGTAAAAAATCATATAAATATTTGTTTGCGCGCCCGAATTTTATAATTTTTCATCATATATTATCCGCAATATAGGTACAAAAGCATGTTTATAAATGTTTTAACAAAAATATCCATTTCAAGAGTAGGAAAAATCTGACATTATTTTAGTAAAAAATCATATAAATATTTGCTTCCGCGCCCGAATTTTATGATTTTTCATCATATTTTAGCTAAAAGAAAACATTGCAACAAAAAAATTGCTATTTAAAGTGTGGTAGGTATTCTAGAATCCAGCCCATGTAGCTTACAATATACAACGTATTCATCAAAAATAGTTAAAATCTGACTTTTTTTTTGTAAAAAATCATATAAATATTTGTTTGCGCGCCCGAATTTTATAATTTTTTATCATATTTTATCCGCAGTATAGGTCCAAAAGCATGTTTATGAATGTTTTAACATAAATATCCATTTCCAGAATAAAAAAAATCTGATTTTATTTTTGTAAAAAATCATATAAATATTTGCTTCAGCGCCCGAATTTTATGATTTTTCATCATATTTTAGCTAAAAGAAAACATTGCAACAAAAAAATTGCTATTTCAAGTGTGGTAGGTATTCTAGAATCCAGCCCATGTAGCTTACAATATACAACGTATTCATCAAAAATAGTTAAAATCTGACTTTTTTTTTGTAAAAAATCATATAAATATTTGTTTGCGCGCCCGAATTTTATAATTTTTCATCATATTTTATCCGCAGTATAGGTCCAAAAGCATGTTTATGAACGTTTTAACAAAAATATCCATTTCAAAAATACGCAAAATCTGACTTTATTTTTGTAAAAAATCATATAAATATTTGCTTACGAGCCCGAATTTTATGATTTTTCATCATATTTTAGCTAAAAGAAAACATTGCAACAAGAAAATTGCTATTTCAAGTGTGTTAGGTATTGTAGAATCCAGCCCATGTAGCTTACAATATACAACGTATTAATCAAAAATAGGTAAAATCTGACTTATTTTTTGTAAAAAATCATATAAATATTTGTTTGCGCGCCCGAATTTTATAATTTTTCATCATATTTTATCCGCAATATAGGTCCAAAAGCATGTTTATATGTTTTAACAAAAATATCCATTTCAAGAGTAGGAAAAATCTGACTTTCTTTTTGTAAAAAATCATATAAATATTTGTTTGCGCGCCCAAATTTTATAATTTTTCATCATATTTTATCCGCAATATAGGTCCAAAAGCATGTTTATAAATGTTTTAACAAAAATATCCATTTCAAGAGTAGGAAAAATATGACTTTATTTTTGTAAAAAATCATATAAATATTTGTTTCCGCGCCCGAATTTTATGATTTTTCATCATATTTTAGCTAAAAGAAAACATTGCAACAAAAAAATTGCTATTTCAAGTGTGGTAGGTATTCTAGAATCCATCCCATGTAGCTTAAAATATTCATCAAAAATAGTTAAAATCTGTCTTTTTTTTTGTAAAAAATCATATAAATATTTGTTTGCGCGCCCGATTTTTATAATTTTTCATCATATTTTATCCGCAGTATAGGTCCAAAAGCATGTTTATGAACGTTTTAACAATAATATCCATTTAAAAAATATGTAAAATCTGACTTTATTTTTGTAAAAAATCATATAAATATTTGCTTCCGAGCCCGAATTTTATGATTTTTCATCATATTTTAGCTAAAAGAAAACATTGCAACAAGAAAATTGCTATTTCAAGTGTATTAGGTATTCTAGAATCCAGCCCATGTAGCTTACAATATACAACGTATTCATCAAAAAGAGGTAAAATCTGACTTTTTTTTGTAAAAAATCATATAAATATTTGTTTGCGCGCCCGTATTTTATAATTTTTCATCATATTTTATCCGCAATATAGGTCCAAAAGCATGTTTATAAATGTTTTAACAAAAATATCCATTTCAAGAGTAGGAAAAATCTGACTTTATTTTTGTAAAAAATCATATAAATATTTGCTTCCGCGCCCGAATTTAATGATTTTTCATCATATTTTAGCTAAAAGAAAACATTGCAACAAGAAAATTGCTATTTCAAGTGTGGTAGGTATTCTAGAATCCAGCCAATGAAGCTTACAATATACAACGTATTCATCAAAAATAGGTAAAATCTGACTTTATTTTTGTAAAAAGTTATATAAATATTTGTTTCCGCGCTCGAATTTTATAATTTTTCATCATATTTTATCCATAGTATAGGTCCAAAATCATGTTTATGAACGTTTTAACAAAAATATCCATATCAAAAATATGTAAAATCTGACTTTATTTTTGTAAAAAATCATATAAATATTTGCTTCCGAGCCCGAATTTTATGATTTTTCATCATATTTTGGCTAAAAGAAAACATTGCAACAAGAAAATTGCTATTTCAAGTGTGTTAGGTATTCTAGAATCCAGCCCATGTAGCTTACAATATACAACGTATTCATCAAAAATAGGTAAAATCTGACTTTTTTTTTGTAAAAAATCTTATAAATACTTGTTTGCGCGCCCGAATTTTATAATTTTTCATCATATTTTATCCGCAGTATAGGTGCAAAAGCATGTTTATGAATGTTTTAAAATAAATATCCATTTCAAGAATAGGAAAAATCTGACATTATTTTTGTAAAAAATCATATAAATATTTGCTTCCGCGCCCGAATTTTATGATTTTTCATCATATTTTAGCTAAAAGAAAACATTGCAACAAGAAAATTGCTATTTCAAGTGTGGTAGGTATTCTAGAATCCAGCCAATGAAGCTTACAATATACAACGTATTCATCAAAAATAGGTAAAATCTGACTTTATTTTTGTAAAAAAATTATATAAATATTTGTTTCCGCGCTCGAATTTTATAATTTTTCATCATATTTTATCCATAGTATAGGTCCAAAATCATGTTTATGAACGTTTTAACAAAAATATCCATTTCAAAAATATGTAAAATCTGACTTTATTTTTGTAAAAAATCATATAAATATTTGCTTCCGAGCCCGAATTTTATGATTTTTCATCATATTTTAGCTAAAAGAAAACATTGCAACAAGAAAATTACTATTTCAAGTGTGTTAGGTATTCTAGAATCCAGCCCATGTAGCTTACAATATACAACGTATTCATCAAAAATAGGTAAAATCTGACTTTTTTTTTGTAAAAAATCATATAAATATTTGTTTGCGCGCCAGAATTTTATAATTTTTCATCATATTTTATCCGCAATATAGGTCCAAAAGCATGTTTATAAATGTTTTTACAAAAATATCCATTTCAAGAGTAGGAAACATATGACTTTATTTTTGTAAAAAATCATATAAATATTTGCTTCCGCGCCCGAATTTTATGATTTTTCATCATATTTTAGCTAAAAGAAAACATTTCAACAAGAAAATTGCTATTTCAAGTGTGATAGGTATTCTAGAATCCAGCCAATGAAGCTTACAATATACAACGTATTCATCAAAAATAGGTAAAATCTGACTTTATTTTTGTAAAAAATTATATAAATATTTGTTTCCGCGCTAGAATTTTATAATTTTTCATCATATTTTATCCATAGTATAGGTCCAAAATCATGTTTATGAACGTTTTAACAAAAATATCCATTTCAAAAATATGTAAAATCTGACTTTATTTTTGTAAAAAATCATATAAATATTTGCTTCCGAGCCCGAATATTATGATTTTTCATCATATTTTAGCTAAAAGAAAACATTGCAACAAGAAAATTGCTATTTCAAGTGTGGTAGGTATTCTAGAATCCAGCCCATGTAGCATACAATATACAACGTATTCATCAAAAATAGGTAAAATCTGCTTTTTTTTTGTAAAAAAATCATATAAATATTTGTTTGCGCGCCCGAATTTTATAATTTTTCAACATATTTTATCCGCAGTATAGGTCCAAAAGCATGTTTATGAATGTTTTAACATAAATATCCATTTCAAGAATAGGAATAATCTGACTTTATTTTTGTAAAAAATCATATAAATATTTGCTTCCGCGCCCGAATTTTATGATTTTTCATCATATTTTAGCTAAAAGAAATCATTGCAACAAAAAAATTGCTATTTCAAGTGTGGTAGGTATTCTAGAATCCAGCCCATGTAGCTCACAATATACAACGTATTCATCAAAAATAGTTAAAATCTGACTTTTTTTTTGTAAAAAAATCATATAAATATTAGTTTGCGCGCCCGAATTTTATAATTTTTTATCATATTTTATCCGCAGTATAGGTCCAAAAGCATGTTTATGAACGTTTTAACAAAAATATCTATTTCAAAAATATGTAAAATCTGACTTTATTTTTGTAAAAAATCTTATAAATATTTGCTTCCGAGCCCGAATTTTATGATTTTTCATCATATTTTAGCTAAAAGAAAACATTGCAACATGAAAATTGCTATTTCAAGTGTGGTCGGTATTCTAGAATCCAGCCAATGAAGCTTACAATATACAACGTATTCATCAAAAATAGGTAAAATCTGACTTTTTTTTGTAAAAAATCATAAAAATATTTGTTTCCGCGCTCGAATTTTATAATTTTTCATCATATTTTATTCATAGTATGGGTCCAAAATCATGTTTATGAACGTTTTAACAAAAATATCCATTTCAAAAATATGTAAAATCTGACTTTATTTTTGTAAAAAATCATATAAATATTTGCTTCCGAGCCCGAATTTTATGATTTTTCATCATATTTTAGCTAAAAGAAAACATTGCAACAAGAAAATTGCTATTTCAAGTGTGTTAGGTATTCTAGAATCCAGCCCATGTAGCTTACAATATACAACGTATTCATCAAAAATAGGTAAAATCTGACTTTTTTATATAAAAAATCATATAAATATTTGTTTGCGCGCCCGAATTTTATAATTTTTCATCATATTTTATCCGCAATATAGGTCCAAAAGCATGTTTATAAATGTTTTAACAAAAATATCCATTTCAAGAGTAGGAAAAATCTGACTTTATTTTTGTAAAAAATCATATAAATATTTGCTTCCGCGCCCGAATTTTATGATTTTTTATCATATTTTAGCTAAAAGAAAACATTGCAACAAGAAAATTGCTATTTCAAGTGTGGTAGGTATTCTAGAATCCAGCCAATGAAGCTTACAATATACAACGTATTCATCAAAAATAGGTAAAATCTGACTTTTTTTTTGTAAAAAATCATATAAATATTTGTTTCCGCGCTCGAATTTTTTAATTTTTTATCATATTTTATCCATAGAATAGGTCCAAAATCATGTTTATGAACGTTTTAACAAAAATATCCATTTAAAAAATATGTAAAATCTGACTTTATTTTTGTAAAAAATCATATAAATATTTGCTTCCGAGCCCGAATTTTATGATTTTTCATCATATTTTAGCTAAAAGAGAACATTGCAACAAGAAAATTGCTATTTCAAGTGTGTTAGGTATTCTAGAATCCAGCCCATGTAGCTTACAATATAGAATGTATTCATCAAAAATAGGTAAAATCTGACTTTTTTTTTAAAAAAATCATATAAATATTTGTTTGCGCGCCCGAATTTTATAATTTTTCATCATATTTTATCCGCAGTATAGGTCTAAAAGCATGTTTATGATAGTTTTAACAAAAATATCTATTTCAAAAATATGTAAAATCTGACTTTATTTTTGTAAAAAATCATATAAATATTTGCTTCCGAGCCCGAATTTTATGATTTTTCATCATATTTTAGCTAAAAGAAAACATTGCAACAAGAAAATTGCTATTTCAAGTGTGTTAGGTATTCTAGAATCCAGCCCATGTAGCTTACAATATACAACGTATTCATCAAAAATAGGTAAAATCTGACTTTTTTTTTGTAAAAAATCATATAATTATTTGTTTGCGCGCCCGAATTTTAAAATTTTTCATCATATTTTATCCGCAGTATAGGTCCAAAAGCATGTTTATGAATGTTTTAACATAAATATCCATTTCAAGAGTAGGAAAAATCTGACTTTATTTTTGTAAAAAATTATATAAATATTTGCTTCCGCGCCCGAATTTTATGATTTTTCATCATATTTTAGCTAAAAGAAAACATTTCAACAAGAAAATTGCTATTTCAAGTGTGATAGGTATTCTAGCATCCAGCCAATGAAGCTTACAATATACAACGTATTCATCAAAAATAGGTAAAATCTGACTTTATTTTTGTAAAAAAATATATAAATATTTGTTTCCGCGCTCGAATTTTATAATTTTTCATCATATTTTATCCATAGTATAGGTCCAAAATCATGTTTATGAACGTTTTAACAAAAATATCCATTTCAAAAATATGTAAAATCTGACTTTATTTTTGTAAAAAATCATATAAATATTTGCTTCCGAGCCCGAATTTTATGATTTTTCATCATATTTTAGCTAAAAGAAAACATTGCAACAAGAAAATTGCTATTTTAAGTGTGTTAGGTATTCTAGAATCCATCCCATGTAGCTTACAATATACAACGTATTCATCAAAAATAGGTAAAATCTGACTTTTTTTTTGTAAAAAATCATATAAATATTTGTTTGCGCGCCCGAATTTTAAAATTTTTCATCATATTTTATCCGCAGTATAGGTCCAAAAGCATGTTTATGAATGTTTTAACATAAATATCCATTTCAAGAATAGGAATAATCTGACTTTATTTTTGTAAAAAATCATATAAATATTTGCTTCCGCGCCCGAATTTTATGATTTTTCATCATATTTTAGCTAAAAGAAATCATTGCAACAAAAAAATTGCTATTTCAAGTGTGGTAGGTATTCTAGAATCCAGCCCATGTAGCTCACAATATACAACGTATTCATCAAAAATAGTTAAAATCTGACTTTTTTTTTTGTAAAAAATCATATAAATATTAGTTTGCGCGCCCGAATTTTATAATTTTTTATCATATTTTATCCGCAGTATAGGTCCAAAAGCATGTTTATGAACGTTTTAACAAAAATATCTATTTCAAAAATATGTAAAATCTGACTTTATTTTTGTAAAAAATCTTATAAATATTTGCTTCCGAGCCCGAATTTTATGATTTTTCATCATATTTTAGCTAAAAGAAAACATTGCAACATGAAAATTGCTATTTCAAGTGTGGTAGGTATTCTAGAATCCAGCCAATGAAGCTTACAATATACAACGTATTCATCAAAAATAGGTAAAATCTGACTTTATTTTTGTAAAAAATTATATAAATATTTGTTTCCGCGCTCGAATTTTATAATTTTTCATCATATTTTATCCATAGAATAGGTCCCAAAATCATGTTTATGAACGTTTTAACAAAAATATCCATTTCAAAAATATGTAATATCTGACTTTATTTTTGTAAAAAATCATATAAATATTTGCTTCCGAGCCTAAATTTTATGATTTTTCATCATATTTTAGCTAAAAGAGAACATTGCAACAAGAAAATTGCTATTTCAAGTGTGTTACGTATTCTAGAATCCAGCCCATGTAGGTTACAATATACAACGTCTTCATCAAAAATAGGTAAAATCTGACTTTTTTTGTAAAAAATCATATAAATATTTGTTTGCGCGCCCGAATTTTATAATTTTTCAACATATTTTATCCGCAGTATAGGTCCAAAAGAATGTTTATGAATGTTTTAACATAAATATCCATTTCAAGAATAGGAATAATCTGACTTTATTTTTGTAAAAAATCATATAAATATTTGCTTCCGCGCCCGAATTTTATGATTTTTCATCATATTTTAGCTAAAAGAAATCATTGCAACAAAAAAACTGCTATTTCAAGTGTGGTAGGTATTCTAGAATCCAGCCCATGTAGCTTACAATATACAACGTATTCATCAAAAATAGGTAAAATCTGACTTTTTTTTGTAAAAAATCATATAAATATTAGTTTGCGCGCCCGAATTTTATAATTTTTTATCATATTTTATCCATAGTGTAGGTCCAAAATCATGTTTGTGAACGTTTTAACAAAAATATCCATTTCAAAAATATGTAAAATCTGACTTTATTTTTGTAAAAAATCATATAAATATTTGCTTCCGAGCCCGAATTTTATGATTTTTCATCATATTTTAGCTAAAAGAAAACATTGCAACAAGAAAATTGCTATTTCAAGTGTGTTAGGTATTCTAGAAGCCAGCCCATGTAGCTTACAATATACAACGTATTCATCAAAAATAGGTAAAATCTGACTTTTTTTTTGTAAAAAATCATATAAATATTTGTTTGTGCGCCCGAATTTTATAATTTTTCATCATATTTTATCCGCAATATAGGTCCAAAAGCATGTTTATAAATGTTTTATCAAAAATATCCATTTCAAGAGTAGGAAAAATCTGACTTTATTTTTGTAAAAAATCATATAAATATTTGCATCCGCGCCCGAATTTTATGATTTTTTATCATATTTTAGCTAAAAGAAAACATTGCAACAAGAAAATTGCTATTTCAAGTGTGTTAGGTATTCTAGAATCCAGCCCATGTAGCTTACAATATACAACGTATTCATCAAAAATAGGTAAAATCTGACTTTTTTTTGTAAAAAATCATATAAATATTTGTTTCCGCGCTCGAATTTTATAATTTTTCATCATATTTTATTCATAGTATAGGTCCAAAATCATGTTTATGAACGTTTTAACAAAAATATCCATTTCAAAAATATGTAAAATCTGACTTTATTTTTGTAAAAAATCATATAAATATTTGCTTCCGAGCCCGAATTTTATGATTTTTCATGATATTTTAGCTAAGAGAAAACATTGCAACAAGAAAATTGCGATTTCAAGTGTGTTAGGTATTCTAGAATCCAGCCCATGTAGCTTACAATATACAACGTATTCATCAAAAATAGGTAAAATCTGACTTTTTTTTATAAAAAATCATATAAATATTTGTTTGCGCGCCCGAATTTTATAATTTTTCATCATATTTTATCCGCAATATAGGTCCAAAAGCATGTTTATAAATGTTTTAACAAAAATATCCATTTCAAGAGTAGGAAAAATCTGACTTTATTTTTGTAAAAAATCATATAAATATTTGCTTCCGCGCCCGAATTTTATGATTTTTTATCATATTTTAGCTAAAAGAAAACATTGCAACAAGAAAATTGCTATTTCAAGTGTGGTAGGTATTCTAGAATCCAGCCAATGAAGCTTACAATATACAACGTATTCATCAAAAATAGGTAAAATCTGACTTTATTTTTGTAAAAAATTATATAAATATTTGTTTCCGCGCTCGAATTTTATAATTTTTCATCATATTTTATCCATAGAATAGGTCCAAAATCATGTTTATGAACGTTTTAACAAAAATATCCATTTAAAAAATATGTAAAATCTGACTTTATTTTTGTAAAAAATCATATAAATATTTGCTTCCGAGCCCGAATTTTATGATTTTTCATCATATTTTAGCTAAAAGAGAACATTGCAACAAGAAAATTGCTATTTCAAGTGTGTTAGGTATTCTAGAATCCAGCCCATGTAGCTTACAATATAGAATGTATTCATCAAAAATAGGTAAAATCTGACTTTTTTTTTTTAAAAATCATATAAATATTTGTTTGCGCGCCCGAATTTTATAATTTTTCATCTTATTTTATCCGCAGTATAGGTCTAAAAGCATGTTTATGATAGTTTTAACAAAAATATCTATTTCAAAAATATATAAAATCTGACTTTATTTTTGTAAAAAATCATATAAATATTTGCTTCCGAGCCCGAATTTTATGATTTTTCATCATATTTTAGCTAAAAGAAAACATTGCAACAAGAAAATTGCTATTTCAATTGTGTTAGGTATTCTAGAATCCAGCCCATGTAGCTTACAATATACAACGTATTCATCAAAAATAGGTAAAATCTGACTTTTTTTTTGTAAAAAATCATATAAATATTTGTTTGCGCGCCCGAATTTTATAATTTTTCATCATATTTTATCCGCAAAATAGGTCCAAAAGCATGTTTATAAATGTTTTTACAAAAATATCCATTTCAAGAGTAGGAAAAATCTGACTTTATTTTTGTAAAAAATCATATAAATATTTGCTTCCGCGCCCGAATTTTATGATTTTTCATCATATTTTAGCTAAAAGAAAACATTGCAACAAGAAAATTGCTATTTCAAGTGTGATAGGTATTCTAGAATCCAGCCAATGAAGCTTACAATATACAAAGTATTCATCAAAAATAGGTAAAATCTGACTTTATTTTTGTAAAAAATTATATAAATATTTGTTTCCGCGCTCGAATATTATAATTTTTCATCATATTTTATCCATAGTATAGGTCCAAAATCATGTTTATGAACGTTTTAACAAAAATATCCATTTCAAAAATATGTAAAATCTGACTTTATTTTTGTAAAAAATCATATAAATATTTGCTTCCGAGCCCGAATTTTATGATTTTTCATCATATTTTAGCTAAAAGAAAACATTGCAATAAGAAAATTGCTATTTCAAGTGTGTTAGGTATTCTAGAATCCAGCCCATCTAGCTTACAATATACAACGTATTCATCAAAAATAGGTAAAATCTGACTTTTTTTTTGTAAAAAATCATATAAATATTTGTTTGCGCGCTTGAATTTTAAAATTTTTCATCATATTTTATCCGCAGTATAGGTCCAAAAGCATGTTTATGAATGTTTTAACATAAATATCCATTTCAAGAGTAGGAAAAATCTGACTTTATTTTTGTAAAAAATTATATAAATATTTGCTTCCGCGCCCGAATTTTATGATTTTTCATCATATTTTAGCTAAAAGAAAACATTTCAACAAGAAAATTGCTATTTCAAGTGTGATAGGTATTCTAGAATCCAGCCAATGAAGCTTACAATATACACCGTATTCATCAAAAATAGGTAAAATCTGACTTTATTTTTGTAAAAAAATATATAAATATTTGTTTCCGAGCTCGAATTTTATAATTTTTCATCTTATTTTATCCGCAGTATAGGTCTAAAAGCATGTTTATGATAGTTTTAACAAAAATATCTATTTCAAAAATATATAAAATCTGACTTTATTTTTGTAAAAAATCATATAAATATTTGCTTCCGAGCCCGAATTTTATGATTTTTCATCATATTTTAGCTAAAAGAAAACATTGCAACAAGAAAATTGCTATTTCAATTGTGTTAGGTATTCTAGAATCCAGCCCATGTAGCTTACAATATACAACGTATTCATCAAAAATAGGTAAAATCTGACTTTTTTTTTGTAAAAAATCATATAAATATTTGTTTGCGCGCCCGAATTTTATAATTTTTCATCATATTTTATCCGCAAAATAGGTCCAAAAGCATGTTTATAAATGTTTTTACAAAAATATCCATTTCAAGAGTAGGAAAAATCTGACTTTATTTTTGTAAAAAATCATATAAATATTTGCTTCCGCGCCCGAATTTTATGATTTTTCATCATATTTTAGCTAAAAGAAAACATTGCAACAAGAAAATTGCTATTTCAAGTGTGATAGGTATTCTAGAATCCAGCCAATGAAGCTTACAATATACAAAGTATTCATCAAAAATAGGTAAAATCTGACTTTATTTTTGTAAAAAATTATATAAATATTTGTTTCCGCGCTCGAATATTATAATTTTTCATCATATTTTATCCATAGTATAGGTCCAAAATCATGTTTATGAACGTTTTAACAAAAATATCCATTTCAAAAATATGTAAAATCTGACTTTATTTTTGTAAAAAATCATATAAATATTTGCTTCCGAGCCCGAATTTTATGATTTTTCATCATATTTTAGCTAAAAGAAAACATTGCAATAAGAAAATTGCTATTTCAAGTGTGTTAGGTATTCTAGAATCCAGCCCATCTAGCTTACAATATACAACGTATTCATCAAAAATAGGTAAAATCTGACTTTTTTTTTGTAAAAAATCATATAAATATTTGTTTGCGCGCTTGAATTTTAAAATTTTTCATCATATTTTATCCGCAGTATAGGTCCAAAAGCATGTTTATGAATGTTTTAACATAAATATCCATTTCAAGAGTAGGAAAAATCTGACTTTATTTTTGTAAAAAATTATATAAATATTTGCTTCCGCGCCCGAATTTTATGATTTTTCATCATATTTTAGCTAAAAGAAAACATTTCAACAAGAAAATTGCTATTTCAAGTGTGATAGGTATTCTAGAATCCAGCCAATGAAGCTTACAATATACACCGTATTCATCAAAAATAGGTAAAATCTGACTTTATTTTTGTAAAAAAATATATAAATATTTGTTTCCGAGCTCGAATTTTATAATTTTTCATCATATTTTATCCATAGTATAGGTCCAAAATCATGTTTATGAACGTTTTAATAAAAATATCCATTTCAAAAATATGTAAAATCTGACTTTATTTTTGTAAAAAATCATATAAATATTTGCTTCCGAGCCCGAATTTTATGATTTTTCATCATATTTTAGCTAAAAGAAAACATTGCAACAAGAAAATTGCTATTTTAAGTGTGTTAGGTATTCTAGAATCCATCCCATGTAGCTTACAATATACAACGTATTCATCAAAAATAGGTAAAATCTGACTTTTTTTTTGTAAAAAATCATATAAATATTTGTTTTGCGCGCCCGAATTTTAAAATTTTTCATCATATTTTATCCGCAGTATAGGTCCAAAAGCATGTTTATGAATGTTTTAACATAAATATCCATTTCAAGAATAGGAAAAATCTGACATTATTTTTGTAAAAAATCATATAAATATTTGCTTCCGCGCCCGAATTTTATGATTTTTCATCATATTTTAGCTAAAAGAAAACATTGCAACAAATAAATTTCTATTTCAAGTGTGGTAGGTATTCTAGAATCCAGCCCATGTAGCTTACAATATACAACGTATTCACTCTGAGATAGCGCGT
>JAQOWZ010000334.1:0-57256 GCA_035578165.1 Stenolophus ochropezus
TTCACGTTTAGCTTTTGTTTTCTACAAATATTAAGCAGAAGTATATTATGTCTGGCTCAAAAGAATGATCTAGTTGAAAAGTTGCGTACAGAAGTGACAAAAATGTGCTTCGTCGTTTGGCTTTTGTTTTTTGCAAAAGTTGTCAGAATTATATTGTGTTTATGCTTAGAAGCTGTCTAGCAGGAAGAACAAAATTGTTATTTGCCCATATTTTGTAAGTTTATGAAGTGTTTTGCTAATATTTGTAAATTTTTAATGAATTTTTGTCAATTTTACATATATAAATGTATAATATTGCATATATTACCAAAAAAATACCATTCTACAATTGAATATATGAATATTACTCTACATATATAGGCCCGTAATTATACCACAAACCGATAAGTAACATAAGCTTGTAATTTCTACTTGAAATATCAAACTTCATATCTATTTTTGGAAAAATTGTAGGTCGAATGCTCCCAAAAAATGTCCAATTAAAAAGGGCACTTTATTTAATACCTAAATAAGTTTCTATGTAATTTTTGCTTTATTTGTATTTTACGTGGCCTATAATATAATATGTATTTACCTGCATATTTCCCATAACTGATAATTTTACATCAAAATCCGTCTAAGTCCAAATTTGTGCAAATTTTTTTGATTACTAATAACGGTTTATATTAAAATTATAAAAATTGCTATACATACATAGAAATACATGCTGCAGCGAATAGTTGTAAATATTTAATAAATTTTTGTCAATTTTTCATAAATAAATGTATAATATTGTATATATTACCATAAAAGTACTATTTTACAATTGAATATATGAATATTTTTCTACATATATAGGCCTATAATTATACCACAAACCGATAAGTAACATAAAAATTATAATTTCTATTTGAAATATCAAAATTCATATCTAATATTGGAAAAATTGTAGGTCGAATGCTCCCTAAAAATGTCCCATTAAAAAGGGCACGTTATTCAATACCTAAATACGTATTTATGTAATTTTTGCTTTATTTTTATTTTACGTGGCCAATAGTATAATATGTATTTACCTGCATTTTTCCCATAACTGATAATTTTACATCAAAATCCTTCTAAGTCCAACTTTGTGCATTTTTTTTTTTTGATTATTTATAACGGTTTATATTAATATTATAAAAATTACTATACATACACACAAATACATGCTGCAGCGAATAGTAAACTAAAAATTTATACAAACTAGTTAGAAAGTCGTGTTTGGGCTAAAATGAGAGGTTACGATGTGAGCTGGCGTGCAAAATGACAAAAATGGCTTCACGTTTAGCTTTTGTTTTCTACAAATATTAAGCAGAAGTATATTATGTCTGGCTCAAAAGAATGATTTAGTTGAAAAGTTGCGTACAGAAGTGACAAAAATGTGCTTCGTCGTTTGGCTTTTGTTTTTTGCAAAAGTTGTCAGAATTATATTGTGTTTATGCTTAGAAGCTGTCTAGCAGGAAGAACAAAATTGTTATTTGCCCATATTTTGTAAGTTTATGAAGTGTTTTGCTAATATTTGTAAATTTTTAATGAATTTTTGTCAATTTTACATATATAAATGTATAATATTGCATATATTACCAAAAAAATACCATTCTACAATTGAATATATGAATATTACTCTACATATATAGGCCCGTAATTATACCACAAACCGATAAGTAACATAAGCTTGTAATTTCTACTTGAAATATCAAAATTCATATCTATTTTTGGAAAAATTGTAGGTCGAATGCTCCCAAAAAATGTCCAATTAAATAGGGCACTTTATTTAATACCTAAATAAGTTTCTATGTAATTTTTGCTTTATTTGTATTTTACGTGGCCTATAATATAATATGTATTTACCTGCATATTTCCCATAACTGATAATTTTACATCAAAATCCGTCTAAGTCCAAATTTGTGCAAATTTTTTTGATTATTTATAACGGTTTATATTAAAATTATAAAAATTGCTATACATACATAGAAATACATGCTGCAGCGAATAGTTGTAAATATTTAATAAATTTTTGTCAATTTTTCATAAATAAATGTATAATATTGTATATATTACCATAAAAGTACTATTATATAATTGAATATATGAATATTTTTCTACATATATAGGCCTATAATTATACCACAAACCGATAAGTAACATAAAAATTATAATTTCTATTTGAAATATCAAAATTCATATCTAATATTGGAAAAATTGTAGGTCGAATGCTCCCTAAAATGTCCCATTAAAAAGGGCACGTTATTCAATACCTAAATACGTATTTATGTAATTTTTGCTTTATTTTTATTTTACGTGGCCAATAGTATAATATGTATTTACCTGCATTTTTCCCATAACTGATAATTTTACATCAAAATCCTTCTAAGTCCAACTTTGTGCATTTTTTTTTTGATTATTTATAACGGTTTATATTAATATTATAAAAATTACTATACATACACACAAATACATGCTGCAGCGAATAGTAAACTAAAAATTTATACAAACTAGTTAGAAAGTCGTGTTTGGGCTAAAATGAGAGGTTACGATGTGAGCTGGCGTGCAAAAAGACAAAAATGGCTTCACGTTTAGCTTTTGTTTTCTACAAATATTAAGCAGAAGTATATTATGTCTGGCTCAAAAGAATGATTTAGTTGAAAAGTTGCGTACAGAAGTGACAAAAATGTGCTTCGTCGTTTGGCTTTTGTTTTTTGCAAAAGTTGTCAGAATTATATTGTGTTTATGCTTAGAAGCTGTCTAGCAGGAAGAACAAAATTGTTATTTGCCCATATTTTGTAAGTTTATGAAGTGTTTTGCTAATATTTGTAAATTTTTAATGAATTTTTGTCAATTTTACATATATAAATGTATAATATTGCATATATTACCAAAAAAATACCATTCTACAATTGAATATATGAATATTACTCTACATATATAGGCCCGTAATTATACCACAAACCGATAAGTAACATAAGCTTGGAATTTCTACTTGAAATATCAAAATTCATATCTATTTTTGGAAAAATTGTAGGTCGAATGCTCCCAAAAAATGTCCAATTAAAAATGGCACTTTATTTAATACCTAAATAAGTTTCTATGTAATTTTTGCTTTATTTGTATTTTACGTGGCCTATAATATAATATGTATTTACCTGCATATTTCCCATAACTGATAATTTTACATCAAAATCCGTCTAAGTCCAAATTTGTGCAAATTTTTTTGATTATTTATAACGGTTTATATTAAAATTATAAAAATTGCTATACATACATAGAAATACATGCTGCAGCGAATAGTTGTAAATATTTAATAAATTTTTGTCAATTTTTCATAAATAAATGTATAATATTGTATATATTACCATAAAAGTACTATTATACAATTGAATATATGAATATTTTTCTACATATATAGGCCTATAATTATACCACAAACCGATAAGTAACATAAAAATTATAATTTCTATTTGAAATATCAAAATTCATATCTAATATTGGAAAAATTGTAGGTCGAATGCTCCCTAAAAATGTCCCATTAAAAAGGGCACGTTATTCAATACCTAAATACGTATTTATGTAATTTTTGCTTTATTTTTATTTTACGTGGCCAATAGTATAATATGTATTTACCTGCATTTTTCCCATAACTGATAATTTTACATCAAAATCCTTCTAAGTCCAACTTTGTGCATTTTTTTTTTTGATTATTTATAACGGTTTATATTAATATTATAAAAATTACTATACATACACACAAATACATGCTGCAGCGAATAGTAAACTAAAAATTTATACAAACTAGTTAGAAAGTCGTGTTTGGGCTAAAATGAGAGGTTACGATGTGAGCTGGCGTGCAAAATGACAAAAATGGCTTCACGTTTAGCTTTTGTTTTCTACAAATATTAAGCAGAAGTATATTATGTCTGGCTCAAAAGAATGATTTAGTTGAAAAGTTGCGTACAGAAGTGACAAAAATGTGCTTCGTCGTTTGGCTTTTGTTTTTTGCAAAAGTTGTCAGAATTATATTGTGTTTATGCTTAGAAGCTGTCTAGCAGGAAGAACAAAATTGTTATTTGCCCATATTTTGTAAGTTTATGAAGTGTTTCGCTAATATTTGTAAATTTTTAATGAATTTTTGTCAATTTTACATGTATAAATGTATAATATTGCATATATTACCAAAAAAATACCATTCTACAATTGAATATATGAATATTACTCTACATATATAGGCCCGTAATTATACCACAAACCGATAAGTAACATAAGCTTGTAATTTCTACTTGAAATATCAAAATTCATATCTATTTTTGGAAAAATTGTAGGTCGAATGCTCCCAAAAAATGTCCAATTAAAAAGGGCACTTTATTTAATACCTAAATAAGTTTCTATGTAATTTTTGCTTTATTTGTATTTTACGTGGCCTATAATATAATATGTATTTACCTGCATATTTCCCATAACTGATAATTTTACATCAAAATCCGTCTAAGTCCAAATTTGTGCAAATTTTTTTGATTATTTATAACGGTTTATATTAAAATTATAAAAATTGCTATACATACATAGAAATACATGCTGCAGCGAATAGTTGTAAATATTTAATAAATTTTTGTCAATTTTTCATAAATAAATGTATAATATTGTATATATTACCATAAAAGTACTATTATACAATTGAATATATGAATATTTTTCTACATATATAGGCCTATAATTATACCACAAACCGATAAGTAACATAAAAATTATAATTTCTATTTGAAATATCAAAATTCATATCTAATATTGGAAAAATTGTAGGTCGAATGCTCCCTAAAAATGTCCCATTAAAAAGGGCACGTTATTCAATACCTAAATACGTATTTATGTAATTTTTGCTTTATTTTTATTTTACGTGGCCAATAGTATAATATGTATTTACCTGCATTTTTCCCATAACTGATAATTTTACATCAAAACCCTTCTAAGTCCAACTTTGTGCATTTTTTTTTGATTATTTATAACGGTTTATATTAATATTATAAAAATTACTATACATACACACAAATACATGCTGCAGCGAATAGTAAACTAAAAATTTATACAAACTAGTTAGAAAGTCGTGTTTGGGCTAAAATGAGAGGTTACGATGTGAGCTGGCGTGCAAAATGACAAAAATGGCTTCACGTTTAACTTTTGTTTTCTGCAAATATTAAGCAGAAGTATATTATGTCTGGCTCAAAAGAATGATCTAGTTGAAAAGTTGCGTACAGAAGTGACAAAAATGTGCTTCGTCGTTTGGCTTTTGTTTTTTGCAAAAGTTGTCAGAATTATATTGTGTTTATGCTTAGAAGCTGTCTAGCAGAAAGGACAAAATTGTTATTTGCCCATATTTTGTAAGTTTATGAAGTGTTTTGCTAATATTTGTAAATTTTTAATGAATTTTTGTCAATTTGACATATATAAATGTATAATATTGCATATATTACCAAAAAAATACCATTCTACAATTGAATATATGAATATTACTCTACATATATAGGCCCGTAATTATACCACAAACCGATAAGTAACATAAGCTTGGAATTTCTACTTGAAATATCAAAATTCATATCTATTTTTGGAAAAATTGTAGGTCGAATGCTCCCAAAAAATGTCCAATTAAAAATGGCACTTTATTTAATACCTAAATAAGTTTCTATGTAATTTTTGCTTTATTTGTATTTTACGTGGCCTATAATATAATATGTATTTACCTGCATATTTCCCATAACTGATAATTTTACATCAAAATCCGTCTAAGGCCAAATTTGTGCAAATTTTTTTGATTATTTATAACGGTTTATATTAAAATTATAAAAATTGCTATACATACATAGAAATACATGCTGCAGCGAATAGTTGTAAATATTTAATAAATTTTTGTCAATTTTTCATAAATAAATGTATAATATTGTATATATTACCATAAAAGTACTATTATACAATTGAATATATGAATATTTTTCTACATATATAGGCCTATAATTATACCACAAACCGATAAGTAACATAAAAATTATAATTTCTATTTGAAATATCAAAATTCATATCTAATATTGGAAAAATTGTAGGTCGAATGCTCCCTAAAAATGTCCCATTAAAAAGGGCACGTTATTCAATACCTAAATACGTATTTATGTAATTTTTGCTTTATTTTTATTTTACGTGGCCAATAGTATAATATGTATTTACCTGCATTTTTCCCATAACTGATAATTTTACATCAAAATCCTTCTAAGTCCAACTTTGTGCATTTTTTTTTTTGATTATTTATAACGGTTTATATTAATATTATAAAAATTACTATACATACACACAAATACATGCTGCAGCGAATAGTAAACTAAAAATTTATACAAACTAGTTAGAAAGTCGTGTTTGGGCTAAAATGAGAGGTTACGATGTGAGCTGGCGTGCAAAATGACAAAAATGGCTTCACGTTTAGCTTTTGTTTTCTACAAATATTAAGCAGAAGTATATTATGTCTGGCTCAAAAGAATGATTTAGTTGAAAAGTTGCGTACAGAAGTGACAAAAATGTGCTTCGTCGTTTGGCTTTTGTTTTTTGCAAAAGTTGTCAGAATTATATTGTGTTTATGCTTAGAAGCTGTCTAGCAGGAAGAACAAAATTGTTATTTGCCCATATTTTGTAAGTTTATGAAGTGTTTCGCTAATATTTGTAAATTTTTAATGAATTTTTGTCAATTTTACATATATAAATGTATAATATTGCATATATTACCAAAAAAATACCATTCTACAATTGAATATATGAATATTACTCTACATATATAGGCCCGTAATTATACCACAAACCGATAAGTAACATAAGCTTGTAATTTCTACTTGAAATATCAAAATTCATATCTATTTTTGGAAAAATTGTAGGTCGAATGCTCCCAAAAAATGTCCAATTAAAAAGGGCACTTTATTTAATACCTAAATAAGTTTCTATGTAATTTTTGCTTTATTTGTATTTTACGTGGCCTATAATATAATATGTATTTACCTGCATATTTCCCATAACTGATAATTTTACATCAAAATCCGTCTAAGTCCAAATTTGTGCAAATTTTTTTGGTTATTTATAACGGTTTATATTAAAATTATAAAAATTGCTATACATACATAGAAATACATGCTGCAGCGAATAGTTGTAAATATTTAATAAATTTTTGTCAATTTTTCATAAATAAATGTATAATATTGTATATATTACCATAAAAGTACTATTATACAATTGAATATATGAATATTTTTCTACATATATAAGCCTATTATTATACCACAAACCGATAAGTAACATAAAAATTGTAATTTCTATTTGAAATATCAAAATTCATATCTATTATTGGAAAAATTGTAGGTCGAATGCTCCCAAAAAATGTCCCATTAAAAAGGGCACGTTATTCAATACCTAAATTCGTATCTATGTAATTTTTGCTTTATTTTTATTTTACGTGGCCAATAGTATAATATGTATTTACCTGCATTTTTCCCATAACTGATAATTTTACATCAAAATCCTTCTAAGTCCAACTTTGTGCAATTTTTTTTATTATTTATAACGGTTTATATTAATATTAAAAAAATTACTATACATACACACAAATACATGCTGCAGCGAATAGTAAAATAAAAATTTATACAAACTAGTTAGAAAGTCGTGTTTGGGCTGAAATGAGAGGTTACGATGTGAGCTGGCGTGCAAAATGACAAAAATGGCTTCACGTTTAGCTTTTGTTTTCTGCAAATATTAAGCAGAAGTATATTATGTCTGGCTCAAAAGAATGATCTAGTTGAAAAGTTGCGTACAGAAGTGACAAAAATGTGCTTCGTCGTTTGGCTTTTGTTTTTTGCAAAAGTTGTCAGAATTATATTGTGTTTATGCTTAGAAGCTGTCTAGCAGGAAGAACAAAATTGTTATTTGCCCATATTTTCTAAGTTTATGAAGTGTTTTGCTAATATTTGTAAATTTTTAATGAATTTTTGTCAATTTTACATATATAAATGTATAATATTGCATATATTAGCAAAAAAATACCATTCTACAATTGAATATATGAATATTACTCTACATATATAGGCCCGTAATTATACCACAAACCGATAAGTAACATAAGCTTGTAATTTCTACTTGAAATATCAAAATTCATATCTATTTTTGGAAAAATTGTAGGTCGAATGCTCCCAAAAAATGTCCAATTAAAAAGGGCACTTTATTTAATACCTAAATAAGTTTCTATGTAATTTTTGCTTTATTTGTATTTTACGTGGCCTATAATATAATATGTATTTACCTGCATATTTCCCATAACTGATAATTTTACATCAAAATCCGTCTAAGTCCAAATTTGTGCAAATTTTTTTGATTATTTATAACGGTTTATATTAAAATTATAAAAATTGCTATACATACATAGAAATACATGCTGCAGCGAATAGTTGTAAATATTTAATAAATTTTTGTCAATTTTTCATAAATAAATGTATAATATTGTATATATTACCATAAAAGTACTATTATACAATTGAATATATGAATATTTTTCTACATATATAGGCCTATAATTATACCACAAACCGATAAGTAACATAAAAATTATAATTTCTATTTGAAATATCAAAATTCATATCTAATATTGGAAAAATTGTAGGTCGAATGCTCCCTAAAAATGTCCCATTAAAAAGGGCACGTTATTCAATACCTAAATACGTATTTATGTAATTTTTGCTTTATTTTTATTTTACGTGGCCAATAGTATAATATGTATTTACCTGCATTTTTCCCATAACTGATAATTTTACATCAAAATCCTTCTAAGTCCAACTTTGTGCATTTTTTTTTTTTGATTATTTATAACGGTTTATATTAATATTATAAAAATTACTATACATACACACAAATACATGCTGCAGCGAATAGTAAACTAAAAATTTATACAAACTAGTTAGAAAGTCGTGTTTGGGCTAAAATGAGAGGTTACGATGTGAGCTGGCGTGCAAAATGACAAAAATGGCTTCACGTTTAGCTTTTGTTTTCTACAAATATTAAGCAGAAGTATATTATGTCTGGCTCAAAAGAATGATTTAGTTGAAAAGTTGCGTACAGAAGTGACAAAAATGTGCTTCGTCGTTTGGCTTTTGTTTTTTGCAAAAGTTGTCAGAATTATATTGTGTTTATGCTTAGAAGCTGTCTAGCAGGAAGAACAAAATTGTTATTTGCCCATATTTTGTAAGTTTATGAAGTGTTTCGCTAATATTTGTAAATTTTTAATGAATTTTTGTCAATTTTACATGTATAAATGTATAATATTGCATATATTACCAAAAAAATACCATTCTACAATTGAATATATGAATATTACTCTACATATATAGGCCCGTAATTATACCACAAACCGATAAGTAACATAAGCTTGTAATTTCTACTTGAAATATCAAAATTCATATCTATTTTTGGAAAAATTGTAGGTCGAATGCTCCCAAAAAATGTCCAATTAAAAAGGGCACTTTATTTAATACCTAAATAAGTTTCTATGTAATTTTTGCTTTATTTGTATTTTACGTGGCCTATAATATAATATGTATTTACCTGCATATTTCCCATAACTGATAATTTTACATCAAAATCCGTCTAAGTCCAAATTTGTGCAAATTTTTTTGATTATTTATAACGGTTTATATTAAAATTATAAAAATTGCTATACATACATAGAAATACATGCTGCAGCGAATAGTTGTAAATATTTAATAAATTTTTGTCAATTTTTCATAAATAAATGTATAATATTGTATATATTACCATAAAAGTACTATTATACAATTGAATATATGAATATTTTTCTACATATATAGGCCTATAATTATACCACAAACCGATAAGTAACATAAAAATTATAATTTCTATTTGAAATATCAAAATTCATATCTAATATTGGAAAAATTGTAGGTCGAATGCTCCCTAAAAATGTCCCATTAAAAAGGGCACGTTATTCAATACCTAAATACGTATTTATGTAATTTTTGCTTTATTTTTATTTTACGTGGCCAATAGTATAATATGTATTTACCTGCATTTTTCCCATAACTGATAATTTTACATCAAAATCCTTCTAAGTCCAACTTTGTGCATTTTTTTTTTTGATTATTTATAACGGTTTATATTAATATTATAAAAATTACTATACATACACACAAATACATGCTGCAGCGAATAGTAAACTAAAAATTTATACAAACTAGTTAGAAAGTCGTGTTTGGGCTAAAATGAGAGGTTACGATGTGAGCTGGCGTGCAAAATGACAAAAATGGCTTCACGTTTAGCTTTTGTTTTCTACAAATATTAAGCAGAAGTATATTATGTCTGGCTCAAAAGAATGATTTAGTTGAAAAGTTGCGTACAGAAGTGACAAAAATGTGCTTCGTCGTTTGGCTTTTGTTTTTTGCAAAAGTTGTCAGAATTATATTGTGTTTATGCTTAGAAGCTGTCTAGCAGGAAGAACAAAATTGTTATTTGCCCATATTTTGTAAGTTTATGAAGTGTTTCGCTAATATTTGTAAATTTTTAATGAATTTTTGTCAATTTTACATGTATAAATGTATAATATTGCATATATTACCAAAAAAATACCATTCTACAATTGAATATATGAATATTACTCTACATATATAGGCCCGTAATTATACCACAAACCGATAAGTAACATAAGCTTGTAATTTCTACTTGAAATATCAAAATTCATATCTATTTTTGGAAAAATTGTAGGTCGAATGCTCCCAAAAAATGTCCAATTAAAAAGGGCACTTTATTTAATACCTAAATAAGTTTCTATGTAATTTTTGCTTTATTTGTATTTTACGTGGCCTATAATATAATATGTATTTACCTGCATATTTCCCATAACTGATAATTTTACATCAAAATCCGTCTAAGTCCAAATTTGTGCAAATTTTTTTGATTATTTATAACGGTTTATATTAAAATTATAAAAATTGCTATACATACATAGAAATACATGCTGCAGCGAATAGTTGTAAATATTTAATAAATTTTTGTCAATTTTTCATAAATAAATGTATAATATTGTATATATTACCATAAAAGTACTATTATACAATTGAATATATGAATATTTTTCTACATATATAGGCCTATAATTATACCACAAACCGATAAGTAACATAAAAATTATAATTTCTATTTGAAATATCAAAATTCATATCTAATATTGGAAAAATTGTAGGTCGAATGCTCCCTAAAAATGTCCCATTAAAAAGGGCACGTTATTCAATACCTAAATACGTATTTATGTAATTTTTGCTTTATTTTTATTTTACGTGGCCAATAGTATAATATGTATTTACCTGCATTTTTCCCATAACTGATAATTTTACATCAAAACCCTTCTAAGTCCAACTTTGTGCATTTTTTTTTTGATTATTTATAACGGTTTATATTAATATTATAAAAATTACTATACATACACACAAATACATGCTGCAGCGAATAGTAAACTAAAAATTTATACAAACTAGTTAGAAAGTCGTGTTTGGGCTAAAATGAGAGGTTACGATGTGAGCTGGCGTGCAAAATGACAAAAATGGCTTCACGTTTAACTTTTGTTTTCTGCAAATATTAAGCAGAAGTATATTATGTCTGGCTCAAAAGAATGATCTAGTTGAAAAGTTGCGTACAGAAGTGACAAAAATGTGCTTCGTCGTTTGGCTTTTGTTTTTTGCAAAAGTTGTCAGAATTATATTGTGTTTATGCTTAGAAGCTGTCTAGCAGAAAGGACAAAATTGTTATTTGCCCATATTTTGTAAGTTTATGAAGTGTTTTGCTAATATTTGTAAATTTTTAATGAATTTTTGTCAATTTGACATATATAAATGTATAATATTGCATATATTACCAAAAAAATACCATTCTACAATTGAATATATGAATATTACTCTACATATATAGGCCCGTAATTATACCACAAACCGATAAGTAACATAAGCTTGGAATTTCTACTTGAAATATCAAAATTCATATCTATTTTTGGAAAAATTGTAGGTCGAATGCTCCCAAAAAATGTCCAATTAAAAATGGCACTTTATTTAATACCTAAATAAGTTTCTATGTAATTTTTGCTTTATTTGTATTTTACGTGGCCTATAATATAATATGTATTTACCTGCATATTTCCCATAACTGATAATTTTACATCAAAATCCGTCTAAGTCCAAATTTGTGCAAATTTTTTTGATTATTTATAACGGTTTATATTAAAATTATAAAAATTGCTATACATACATAGAAATACATGCTGCAGCGAATAGTTGTAAATATTTAATAAATTTTTGTCAATTTTTCATAAATAAATGTATAATATTGTATATATTACCATAAAAGTACTATTATACAATTGAATATATGAATATTTTTCTACATATATAGGCCTATAATTATACCACAAACCGATAAGTAACATAAAAATTATAATTTCTATTTGAAATATCAAAATTCATATCTAATATTGGAAAAATTGTAGGTCGAATGCTCCCTAAAAATGTCCCATTAAAAAGGGCACGTTATTCAATACCTAAATACGTATTTATGTAATTTTTGCTTTATTTTTATTTTACGTGGCCAATAGTATAATATGTATTTACCTGCATTTTTCCCATAACTGATAATTTTACATCAAAACCCTTCTAAGTCCAACTTTGTGCATTTTTTTTTTGATTATTTATAACGGTTTATATTAATATTATAAAAATTACTATACATACACACAAATACATGCTGCAGCGAATAGTAAACTAAAAATTTATACAAACTAGTTAGAAAGTCGTGTTTGGGCTAAAATGAGAGGTTACGATGTGAGCTGGCGTGCAAAATGACAAAAATGGCTTCACGTTTAACTTTTGTTTTCTGCAAATATTAAGCAGAAGTATATTATGTCTGGCTCAAAAGAATGATCTAGTTGAAAAGTTGCGTACAGAAGTGACAAAAATGTGCTTCGTCGTTTGGCTTTTGTTTTTTGCAAAAGTTGTCAGAATTATATTGTGTTTATGCTTAGAAGCTGTCTAGCAGAAAGGACAAAATTGTTATTTGCCCATATTTTGTAAGTTTATGAAGTGTTTTGCTAATATTTGTAAATTTTTAATGAATTTTTGTCAATTTGACATATATAAATGTATAATATTGCATATATTACCAAAAAAATACCATTCTACAATTGAATATATGAATATTACTCTACATATATAGGCCCGTAATTATACCACAAACCGATAAGTAACATAAGCTTGGAATTTCTACTTGAAATATCAAAATTCATATCTATTTTTGGAAAAATTGTAGGTCGAATGCTCCCAAAAAATGTCCAATTAAAAATGGCACTTTATTTAATACCTAAATAAGTTTCTATGTAATTTTTGCTTTATTTGTATTTTACGTGGCCTATAATATAATATGTATTTACCTGCATATTTCCCATAACTGATAATTTTACATCAAAATCCGTCTAAGTCCAAATTTGTGCAAATTTTTTTGATTATTTATAACGGTTTATATTAAAATTATAAAAATTGCTATACATACATAGAAATACATGCTGCAGCGAATAGTTGTAAATATTTAATAAATTTTTGTCAATTTTTCATAAATAAATGTATAATATTGTATATATTACCATAAAAGTACTATTATACAATTGAATATATGAATATTTTTCTACATATATAGGCCTATAATTATACCACAAACCGATAAGTAACATAAAAATTGTAATTTCTATTTGAAATATCAAAATTCATATCTATTATTGGAAAAATTGTAGGTCGAATGCTCCCAAAAAATGTCCCATTAAAAAGGGCACGTTATTCAATACCTAAATTCGTATCTATTTAATTTTTGCTTTATTTTTATTTTACGTGGCCAATAGTATAATATGTATTTACCTGCATTTTTCCCATAACTGATAATTTTACATCAAAATCCTTCTAAGTCCAACTTTGTGCAATTTTTTTTATTATTTATAACGGTTTATATTAATATTAAAAAAATTACTATACATACACACAAATACATGCTGCAGCGAATAGTAAAATAAAAATTTATACAAACTAGTTAGAAAGTCGTGTTTGGGCTGAAATGAGAGGTTACGATGTGAGCTGGCGTGCAAAATGACAAAAATGGCTTCACGTTTAGCTTTTGTTTTCTGCAAATATTAAGCAGAAGTATATTATGTCTGGCTCAAAAGAATGATCTAGTTGAAAAGTTGCGTACAGAAGTGACAAAAATGTGCTTCATCGTTTGGCTTTTGTTTTTTGCAAAAGTTGTCAGAATTATATTGTGTTTATGCTTAGAAGCTGTCTAGCAGGAAGAACAAAATTGTTATTTGCCCATATTTTCTAAGTTTATGAAGTGTTTTGCTAATATTTGTAAATTTTTAATGAATTTTTGTCAATTTTACATATATAAATGTATAATATTGCATATATTAGCAAAAAAATACCATTCTACAATTGAATATATGAATATTACTCTACATATATAGGCCCGTAATTATACCACAAACCGATAAGTAACATAAGCTTGTAATTTCTACTTGAAATATCAAAATTCATATCTATTTTTGGAAAAATTGTAGGTCGAATGCTCCCAAAAAATGTCCAATTAAAAAGGGCACTTTATTTAATACCTAAATAAGTTTCTATGTAATTATTGCTTTATTTGTATTTTACGTGGCCTATAATATAATATGTATTTACCTGCATATTTCCCATAACTGATAATTTTACATCAAAATCCGTCTAAGTCCAAATTTGTGCAAATTTTTTTGGTTATTTATAACGGTTTATATTAAAATTATAAAAATTGCTATACATACATAGAAATACATGCTGCAGCGAATAGTTGTAAATATTTAATAAATTTTTGTCAATTTTTCATAAATAAATGTATAATATTGTATATATTACCATAAAAGTACTATTATACAATTGAATATATGAATATTTTTCTACATATATAAGCCTATTATTATACCACAAACCGATAAGTAACATAAAAATTGTAATTTCTATTTGAAATATCAAAATTCATATCTATTATTGGAAAAATTGTAGGTCGAATGCTCCCAAAAAATGTCCCATTAAAAAGGGCACGTTATTCAATACCTAAATTCGTATCTATTTAATTTTTGCTTTATTTTTATTTTACGTGGCCAATAGTATAATATGTATTTACCTGCATTTTTCCCATAACTGATAATTTTACATCAAAATCCTTCTAAGTCCAACTTTGTGCAATTTTTTTTATTATTTATAACGGTTTATATTAATATTAAAAAAATTACTATACATACACACAAATACATGCTGCAGCGAATAGTAAAATAAAAATTTATACAAACTAGTTAGAAAGTCGTGTTTGGGCTGAAATGAGAGGTTACGATGTGAGCTGGCGTGCAAAATGACAAAAATGGCTTCACGTTTAGCTTTTGTTTTCTGCAAATATTAAGCAGAAGTATATTATGTCTGGCTCAAAAGAATGATCTAGTTGAAAAGTTGCGTACAGAAGTGACAAAAATGTGCTTCGTCGTTTGGCTTTTGTTTTTTGCAAAAGTTGTCAGAATTATATTGTGTTTATGCTTAGAAGCTGTCTAGCAGGAAGAACAAAATTGTTATTTGCCCATATTTTCTAAGTTTATGAAGTGTTTTGCTAATATTTGTAAATTTTTAATGAATTTTTGTCAATTTTACATATATAAATGTATAATATTGCATATATTAGCAAAAAAATACCATTCTACAATTGAATATATGAATATTACTCTACATATATAGGCCCGTAATTATACCACAAACCGATAAGTAACATAAGCTTGTAATTTCTACTTGAAATATCAAAATTCATATCTATTTTTGGAAAAATTGTAGGTCGAATGCTCCCAAAAAATGTCCAATTAAAAAGGGCACTTTATTTAATACCTAAATAAGTTTCTATGTAATTTTTGCTTTATTTGTATTTTACGTGGCCTATAATATAATATGTATTTACCTGCATATTTCCCATAACTGATAATTTTACATCAAAATCCGTCTAAGTCCAAATTTGTGCAAATTTTTTTGATTATTTATAACGGTTTATATTAAAATTATAAAAATTGCTATACATACATAGAAATACATGCTGCAGCAAATAGTTGTAAATATTTAATAAATTTTTGTCAATTTTTCATAAATAAATGTATAATATTGTATATATTACCATAAAAGTACTATTATACAATTGAATATATGAATATTTTTCTACATATATAGGCCTATAATTATACCACAAACCGATAAGTAACATAAAAATTATAATTTCTATTTGAAATATCAAAATTCATATCTAATATTGGAAAAATTGTAGGTCGAATGCTCCCTAAAAATATCTCATTAAAAAGGGCACGTTATTCAATACCTAAATACGTATTTATGTAATTTTTGCTTTATTTTTATTTTACGTGGCCAATAGTATAATATGTGTTTACCTGCATTTTTCCCATAACTGATAATTTTACATCAAAATCCTTCTAAGTCCAACTTTGTGCATTTTTTTTTTTGATTATTTATAACGGTTTATATTAATATTATAAAAATTACTATACATACACACAAATACATGCTGCAGCGAATAGTAAACTAAAAATTTATACAAACTAGTTAGAAAGTCGTGTTTGGGCTAAAATGAGAGGTTACGATGTGAGCTGGCGTGCAAAATGACAAAAATGGCTTCACGTTTAGCTTTTGTTTTCTACAAATATTAAGCAGAAGTATATTATGTCTGGCTCAAAAGAATGATTTAGTTGAAAAGTTGCGTACAGAAGTGACAAAAATGTGCTTCGTCGTTTGGCTTTTGTTTTTTGCAAAAGTTGTACACAAATACATGCTGCAGCGAATAGTAAAATAAAAATTTATACAAACTAGTTAGAAAGTCGTGTTTGGGCTAAAATGAGAGGTTACGATGTGAGCTGGCGTGCAAAATGACAAAAATGGCTTCACGTTTAGCTTTTGTTTTCTGCAAATATTAAGCAGAAGTATATTATGTCTGGCTCAAAAGAATGATCTAGTTGAAAAGTTGCGTACAGAAGTGACAAAAATGTGCTTCGTCGTTTGGCTTTTGTTTTTTGCAAAAGTTGTCAGAATTATATTGTGTTTATGCTTAGAAGCTGTCTAGCAGGAAGAACAAAATTGTTATTTGCCCATATTTTGTAAGTTTATGAAGTGTTTTGCTAATATTTGTAAATTTTTAATGAATTTTTGTCAATTTTACATATATAAATGTATAATATTGCATATATTACCAAGAAAATACCATTCTACAATTGAATATATGAATATTACTCTACATATATAGGCCCGTAATTATACCACAAACCGATAAGTAACATAAGCTTGTAATTTCTACTTGAAATATCAAAATTCATATCTATTTTTGGAAAAATTGTAGGTCGAATGCTCCCAAAAAATGTCCAATTAAAAAGGGCACTTTATTTAATACCTAAATAAGTTTCTATGTAATTTTTGCTTTATTTGTATTTTACGTGGCCTATAATATAATATGTATTTACCTGCATATTTCCCATAACTGATAATTTTACATCAAAATCCGTCTAAGTCCAAATTTGTGCAAATTTTTTTGATTATTTATAACGGTTTATATTAAAATTATAAAAATTGCTATACATACATAGAAATACATGCTGCAGCGAATAGTTGTAAATATTTAATAAATTTTTGTCAATTTTTCATAAATAAATGTATAATATTGTATATATTACCATAAAAGTACTATTATACAATTGAATATATGAATATTTTTCTACATATATAAGCCTATTATTATACCACAAACCGATAAGTAACATAAAAATTGTAATTTCTATTTGAAATATCAAAATTCATATCTATTATTGGAAAAATTGTAGGTCGAATGCTCCCAAAAAATGTCCCATTAAAAAGGGCACGTTATTCAATACCTAAATTCGTATCTATTTAATTTTTGCTTTATTTTTATTTTACGTGGCCAATAGTATAATATGTATTTACCTGAATTTTTCCCATAACTGATAATTTTACATCAAAATCCTTCTAAGTCCAACTTTGTGCAATTTTTTTTATTATTTATAACGGTTTATATTAATATTAAAAAAATTACTATACATACACACAAATACATGCTGCAGCGAATAGTAAAATAAAAATTTATACAAATTAGGTAGAAAGTCGTGTTTGGGCTAAAATGAGAGGTTACGATGTGAGCTGGCGTGCAAAATGACAAAAATGGCTTCACGTTTAGCTTTTGTTTTCTGCAAATATTAAGCAGAAGTATATTATGTCTGGCTCAAAAGAATGATCTAGTTGAAAAGTTGCGTACAGAAGTGACAAAAATGTGCTTCGTCGTTTGGCTTTTGTTTTTTGCAAAAGTTGTCAGAATTATATTGTGTTTATGCTTAGAAGCTGTCTAGCAGGAAGAACTAAATTGTTATTTGCCCATATTTTGTAAGTTTATGAAGTGTTTTGCTAATATTTGTAAATTTTTAATGAATTTTTGTCAATTTTACATATATAAATGAGTAGTATATGCGCCCATTGAGCACAACGGCACGCATATGCACAACGGCACGCATATACTACTCTCTCTAAAATTTTTTCATTTTAGAATTTACAATTTTATAATTTCAAGTTTACCAACTCACTCAGAAGAAGTCAAGTAAATATTATGTTGAGCACAGCGGAACGCATATACTACTACCACAAAATGAACTTTTGAGCACAAACGGAACGAACGGAACGCGTAAGTACGAATTGTGCTGGTTGGCATTATTTTTTAAAAGTGTTTTGGTTGTCCTACATGATATTTGAGTGCTAAAATACGACTGGTAATTGTTTATTTAATACCCGTACGGTAGTGTGTCTATACAATTGTTGTCTATATTGTTGATTACGCGCTTATCATATGTGAGTTGAAACGTTTTGGTCTCATTTTTATTAATTAGGTTTTTTGTTTGTTTGTCTCTAGTTATATTATTATATGTAATTTCGACAGTATCTGTTTCTTTATGTCTGGTTGTCCTACATGATATCTGAGTGTTAAAATACACTTGATAAAAACAATGTTGTTTCAATTGAACAGATAACTACAGCGTGATGCTATACGTACCGAGCAGTTGTTCTGTAAAAAAAAAAAAATGCAGCACGCATAATTATATTATTAAATAAATTTAGTTACGCTACTGGTTTATCTACGCCACTGTTTTATTTTAATCAAATAACACTTTCGTCAGCACTTTAAGTAGTTAAAAACTTTTCAAACAGTACGAATGGATTCATCTTTTGTAATAAGTAACTAGATTATCTATGAGTGAGTATAAATTATTATATTACAAAATAATAATGATTAAAAACTATAGTGTCAAGAATCAAGAATTCTGTGGGCAACGATGGTTTGATCGAATTGGAGCGGTGAAATGGGAATGAAGAATTTATTAAATAAATATATTAACATAATTTTATTGTACTAAATGGAGAACAAAACTAACTATGCAGGTATGTTGAACAGTGCATCATCTCAATTTAAAAAATTATCTGAATTAGAATTAGATATTCCTTATAAAGTTATATCGTTTGAACCTAGCACAGGTAATTACGGCCAACAAGTTATAGCAAATTTGGAAAACTGCAAAGTATCTTTACCAGCGAGATATAATAAATTTATTCCCCAAATTAAAGACATGAACAAAAATCCACCAAGTTTAGTTTATAAAGGTAAAATTGAAAGAAACAATAAACAAATACATGACATAGAAATTATTTAAAATATATAGAGAATAACTACATGTTGTTAATGTAATGATACATACACTTGAAAAAATTATTATTCCTTATAGTTAGCATTTGATAATGATAACTCATCCATTAAAACTGTTATTTCTGATTTGATATCGTTGATTGTATTATCTAAATTTTTTATCTCTTGTTCATACTTTCTTTTATAATAAATTTTTAGACGTCTTGAATTTATCATTCTATAATTTTAATTTTTATATAATAAGTACTATAAAACAATAGCGGTTTACATTTTCTGGAATTGAATATTATAAAAATATTTACAGACAATAATTATTGTTGAATTAATATAAACAATAGCGCTATGTATTCTTGGATTTCAATATTATGGAAATTTTACCGAAACTTATCGAACAAATCCGAACAGTTACGATGTTAAGTGCATCTCTGAGTACGTTTGAAGGCAAGCGCTGGGCTCGTGTAGGACAACGAAGTACATTCATAGGGCAACGAAGTACATTTGAACGTAAAAACCCATACCGCAACACTCAAGGTTAAAAATGTTTAAACTAACATATTATGCTATTTGTTTATCATGTGCACGAATTCCGCAAGATGCAGTGCTTGGATTCTGCAAAAACTCATGATCGCTTATAATTACTTAAGTTGAATAACCATTTAATTTTTTCTCTTTTAAATATTTTTCAACAGCAAAATAAGTAATATTTTCTAAAAAGTCACGTTCCTTGTCGTATATTTCGTCTTCACTAATTTTACCAGATTTTAACAATAATGCCATGTCTCTATAAAATTTATAACACTTTTTAAACTCAATCATTTTTTCTTTAATGTTTAATACTTCACTGAGCGTCATTAAAACCGGACTACCAAGTGATAAAGCAACTAAAGGCATAAAAGCAAAAGCAGATAAACTACCTCCCGCAAAAATTACCTCACCTAAGTGCATTACAATATTCATATTACTATAAAGTTTATAACTTTTACGGTAAACGTATTTTCTTTTCTCCAAATATTCTTCCATTTATAAATGAGAAAGAAAGGATCAGGTATTGTGAATAATTTAATAAATAATTTGCCATTTGAAGCGCATGTACCGGGTTACAATTATTGTGGACCGGGAACTAAATTAAAGAAACGATTAGCTCGAGGAGATAGAGGTGTAAATCCTTTAGATGAAGCATGCAGGGAACACGATATTGCATATTCTCAGTATAAAGATGTACCCAATAGAAATAAAGCAGATCAAATATTAGAATACAAGGCTTGGGACAGAGTTAACAGTAAAGATTCTTCCCTGGGTGAAAAAACAGCGGCATGGACGGTTACAAATATTATGAAAGCTAAACGTAAAATGGGTATGGGTTTAAATAATAATTTTTCTAGTAATAAATCAGTTAAAATGTCATATATACAATATGGTGTGAGTTTGTCTGAAAATCAACAAAAGAAAATTGCCAACGCAACAGACACTGTTTCAGTTCGTTTAAAGAATGAAGATTTGAAAGGTTCTGTTAAACTATCAATCACGCAAGCTCAAATTAATAAAATTGAAAAAGCAAAAAAAGACGGTAAAGGAGTAACTTTAAAATTATCACAAAGTCAAATTAAAAGAGGTGGCATTATACCTTTATTGCCAATTATAGCAGCATTAGGAGCCGCTGCTGGTGGAGCAGCAGGTATAACTCAAGCAGTACATAAAAAACAATATCAAAATAAAATGCTTGAAGAGGCTAAACGTCACAATAAAGCAATTGAAGGAAAAAAAGGTTCAGGTGTTAAGAAAACTGGTAAAGGAATGTTTTCAATAGGTGATGTTGAATGGAACAAGTCTAAAAAAAAATAAAAATTTCAAATAAAGCATTATCCGATATTGAACTAATAAATTACGCTAAACAGTTAAAAATTAAATATTTTAGAGGTGTATTTATGGATGACACATTACCTAAGAAAATAAATAAAAACGAAACTGGTATTGTAAATCTAGACTCAAACTCAGGACCTGGTACTCATTGGATTGCTTATAAGAAGATAAATAATAATATATATTATTTTGATTCGTTCGGCAACGTTAACCCAGAAAAGAAATTAATAAAATACTTTAATAGTTCAGGTAAAGCAAATATATATTATAATTATGACAGTTACCAGAAATATGATCAAACAATATGTGGTAAATTATGCTTAAGATTTTTAGATAAATAAATGGAGAGCGGAATATTTAAACTGAATAATTCTGCAAACTTAGATTCATCTGTGTTAGAAGCAAAATTTTATCCACCGCTAGATATCAGTGATGGTGAATATGAAATATGTATTAGAAAATTTAAATCAAATTTTAAAATACCCAATGTTTCGAAAAAGTTAAAAAATAACACACTTACAATTATTAAAAACAGTAAATTTGTAACATTTATTATTGAAGATGGTACGTATTCTGTTTATCATATAAAAGATATTTTTGAAGAAAAAATTGGCGATGGTTTCGTTTTAACACCCAATACTAATACCTTTAAATGTGAAATAGAATCACCGTATTCAATTTTTATAGATGATACTTCTATATTAAATTTATTAGGATTTAACAAACAAACAACTGAAGCAAACAAGAAATATATTTCAGATAACGAAATTGATATTTTCAAAATTAAATCTATTAACATTCACTGTCCCCTAGCTATAGGTCAATACGTAAACTCAAAACAAACTGACATTATTAGTGATTTTTATATTACAGTTAATCCAGGTTATGATATTGTATTTATACCTAAAAATTTGGATCGTTACCTGTTAAAAGGTAGAAATTTTATAGATTACATTAAATTAGAATTAAAAGATCAGCATGGTGAATACATTGATTTTAGAGGCGAATATGTAGAAGTACAATTTGAGATTCGAAAAATTAAATAAGCACTATTTTTTACTAAATAAATGAGTACATCACTAGTGTTCACTGGTGCTCCGAAAAGTGAGAAACAAATAATAGAAAAATATGACTATTATAAATATTACCCACAACTGAAAGATTATATAAATGATACAAATAGACGTACAACTATTAATATTAATAGTCAAGATGCTCAGTTTGATACAGCTAACAGTAATATTATTTTGAATGGTCAAATTACTTGTACAGATGTTGACTTAAAAGATGATTACAAAAATATAAAATTTGTGAAAAATGGTTATATGCACATGTTTAGTGATATAGTGTACAAAATTAATAATAAAGTAGTACAAGAAGTAAACAGTCCAGGCTATAATATTTTATTGAAAGGATTATGTGTTGCACTAAATAATGATATTCTTGAAGGTTGGGATGGTTCCAATTTAATTACTGATGATGGCTATTTTTCAATAAGTGTACCAGTTAAACAAATATTTTCACTATTTGAAAAGTATGATAAACCTGTGTTGAGAGTATCACAATCAATAGAGTTTTTAAGAAATACCAGTGACGCAAATTGTTTAATTGTTACCACAGAGGCATCGAGAAATAAAGTAAAAGATAAAGATTTGAAAATTCATTTAACCGATATAATTTGGAAAATGCCTCATATGACACTAATCATAGATGAGAAAATCAAAATCAATAAATTAATTGAATCAAATAAATATTTAACAATACCATACTTGGACTGGTCCTATACAAATCACCCAACATTCTTGGCACAATCCAAAAATTATTCTTGGTCCATTACCACTTTATCTAAAAGACCTCAATATGTTATTTTTGCTTTACAAACCAATAGACAATTTGACTTTACGAAAAATAATTCAGAATTTGATTTTTGTGATGTAGAAAACATAAGATTATTGTTTAGTGAAGTTGAATATTATCCTGCAGAAGATATGGATTTGAATATAAAATTAAACATGTTTAGCAGAATGTATTTAAATTATACCAATATTAAGAAAACGTACTATCCCAATAAAGATGCAGATCAACTGAATAACATTATTAAGAAACAAGATTTTATTAAAAAGTATCCCTTGTTTTGTTTTGATTTAACGTATAAGAGTGGAATTATTAAAGAAGGACCTACAAATCTTACAATTAAATTCACATTTGAAAAACAAGCACCAACAAACACGATGATTCACTGTATTATTGCGAATGACTCATTTGTAGCATATAGTCCTGGCGATAACATGGTAAGGAAAGAATAATTTTTATAAATAAATGGTCTGCAACAATTTTAAAATAAAAAAACTTGGTAACGGGTTGCAAAAATGTGTTATAGAACAAGAAAATATACAGTATTATAAATATTATCCTAATATAATTAGAGCTGGAATAGTAGGTTCATCAAATTGTGGTAAAACAAATATTTTAATTCGAATATTGACTGATAATAAAAACAGTTTAATCTATAGTAATATCTACATTTACTCAAAATCTTTAAATCAACCACTATACAAGTATCTTGAAAATTATGTAAGTGAAATAAATAAACATATTAAGAAACAGTATAAAATTGGTTTCTTCACATATAATAATTCAGATGATGTATTACGAGTTGAAGAAATCCCACCATTATCAGTAATTATATTTGACGACGTTGCTAGCGACAAACAGAAAGTAATAGAGGAATATTTCCATAGAGGTAGACATAAAAGAATAAGTTGCTTTTACCTTTGTCAAACATATAGTCGTATACCTAAACAAATGATACGTGATAATTTAAATTTGCTTATTGTTTTTAAACATAACGACAATACTAATTTGAAACATATCTATGATGATCATGTTGGAACAGATATGTCTTTTGAAACGTTTAGACAGTTATGTACTTTTTGTTGGAAAATGAAGTATGATTTTCTTGTAATAAATTTAGAAAAAGATGTAAGCAACGGTAAATACAGTCGAAACTTCAATGAGGTGCTTTTAGTATAAACATGAAACATGAAACATGAAACATGAAACATGAAACATAGAACATGAAACATGAAACATGAAACATGAAACATGAAACATGAAACATGAAATATGAAACATGAAACATGAAACATGAAACATAGAACATGAAACATCAACATGGAACATGGAACATGAACATGAAACATCAACATGGAACATGAACATAAAACATCAACATGAAACATGAAACATGAGAAACATAAAACATCAACATGGAACATGAACGGTAATTTTAATGTAATAAATGGATGAGAAAAAAGTAAAGGAGTATAGAGAATCATTTAACAAAGCTAAAGCAGCTTACATTAAACGAACTGAAGGTCATTCTATTAAACACGAAAAATTACTAAAACAATACGAACCTATTACAAACGCTCTAGTACCATTACAAAATGCCATACTAAATCAAACAGAAAGTGGTAAAGAACAAACTAAAATATTGAAACAAATACAAGATAATTTTCAACAGAAAAAACTATACAAAAGACCACATCTGAGTATTGATGAAATTCAACCGGGAACATCAAGAGATAGAGCGTTAGGTGATGAAACATTAGGAGATAAGTATCTTACAAAAACAGTCAAATCAAACATAGATGAAACTTTTGGTATTAATAGAAGTAGCGGTAAAATTGGTAGTAAAAACGTGCTAGTAACGTATGATCGTGATAATATTAATATCCACAAGGTTGGTGAAGATGAGAAAATAGTTGAATTTAAAGTTCCATCTACACATGGTATATGGAGTTTATTAACTGAAAAAGAACCTAAAGATTACACAGCAGAGGATCTAGAAAATTACAAGAAAATTTTAATACATAGCGGTTGTATACAAAGAGTTGATGATCCGTCTAAACCGAGAGCAAGTAGAAGCAACAAATATAACAAAATTATTAAACCTATTTGGGAGAAATATAAGGATCAATCTCCAAGCAAAAAACAATCTCCACGTAAAAAACAAAGACAACAATTGTATGACGAAGCTAGATCAAAGTCACCAGAATTTCCTCAAACAGAAGATTTATCCGATATTTCAGATATACCAACTACGCCGACAACACCTGTATCGCAGTATCACTCATTGGAAGACCTAACTTCAACACCGAAAACAGGAAAAGGATTTAAAAAATATAACAACAAGGAAAAAGAATATGTTTATTGGAACACTATTAGCGAACTAGAAAAACGTTTAAATTTCCTTAAAGCTGAACAAACCGCTGGTAATGACAATGTTGGAAATGAAATCATGAATATAGAAGAAGAACTAGAAGAAGAAAAAACAAAAAAGAAGCGGGAACATTTTAGTGTAATAAATGGTATTAAACAAGTTTGGTGAGAGTGATGATTACTCTAATAATCAAATATTTTCAAGAGGTGTAAAAGGCGAGTCAGGAATTGGTTTCAAATTAACAAGTGATGGTAATTATGATATTCAAAACAAGAGATTATGCAACACACAAGATCCTGAAGAAGACACAGATGCTTGTACAAAAGGTTTTGTGTCAAGAATTATTGGTGAATATGAGAATAAAATTCAGCAAGTTCATTCAGAAACAAGTAAAATAAATGCTTTAATAACAACAAAATTTAATGAGAATAATTTAAAAATAAAGGAATTTTCAGATAGCACTGAGAGATTTATAAATTTAAAGTATAATACACTTAATAAAAAATTGGAAAACACTAAAAATGATTTAAACAAAGCACAAATGAATCAATTAATAGAAAAATAACAACACTTTTTTTGCATTTACATAAAGCAGTAAATGATTTATTTCAGGTATTTGCTAATAACACTAATAAAATAGTAAACGTTAACTATAGCGCAATTAATAAAAAATCAGAATTAACCAAGGAAGATTTTCTTGATTTCGTTAAAACATATAACAATGTATTCCAAATATTTGCTGAAAGTGTGATCAACACAACAAATTTAAATCATGATACAATTAATAGACTCTTGGAGTAGTCACAGACCAATTTTTTAATTAATAAATGGCTGAATTAATATATTGTCTTAAATGTAAGTCTCAAACAAGTTCAACTAGCGTTACTAAAACAGTAACTAAAAATGGTCGACCTATGTTACAGGCAAAGTGTTCCCAATGTGGTTCAAAGAAATCAAAGTTTATAAAAAAAATTTAAGTAATAACGCTAGAGAACAAATTGCAAGCGAGTTACATAAACCACTAAGACGAAATTTTCCAACACGTAAAGTAATAACATATAGTATTGATGATTTGTGGCAAGCTGATTTAGTTGAGATGATTCCATATTCAAGAGTGAATAAAGGTTATAAATATTTATTAGTTGTAATTGATGTGTTTTCTAAATATTTGTGGGCAAAACCTGTTGAGAATAAAACTGGTAACAGTATAACAAACGCATTTAAATCAATTTTAGCGTCAGATGAAGCAGACTTAAGTCTGCGACTAGTGAAACGAGTACCGAAAAATCTTCAAACTGATCAAGGCTTAGAGTTTTACAATAAAGAATTTCAAGCGTTAATGAAAGAAAATAATATTAACCATTATTCAACATATTCAGAAAGAAAAGCAAGTGTAGTAGAACGTGTTAATAGAACTTTGAAAGAAAAAATGTGGAAACAATTTACAATTAATGGTAATTACAAGTGGCTTGACATGTTACCTGTGCTAGTAAATACTTACAATCATACAAAACATAGTACGATAAAAATGACACCCATTGAAGCATCAAAGAAAAAGAATGAAGAAAAATTAAAACCTCTGTTTCAAGAAGAAATTCCTAATTATAAACCCAAGTATCAAATTGGCGATAAAGTTAGAGTATCTAAATATAAAACAGTTTTTGAGAAAGGTTATACGCCTAATTGGTCAAATGAGATATTCACTGTGTGTAAAATAATATATTCGAATCCAATAACTTATCATTTGAAAGATTATAAAGAGCAAGAATTAAAAGGTTGCTTCTATGAACAAGAATTAAATTTTGCTAGAGATGACGTATATTTGGTTGAGAAAGTAATTAAACGTAAAGGTAATAAAGCATACGTAAAATGGTTAGGGTTTGATAATACTCATAATTCATGGGTTGATGCAAAGAATATTGTGTAGTCGCAGACTGGAGTCTATCGTAGACAAATCAGATCATGAGAATCTTGCTCCGCCACGCGGCTGAGCAAAACGTCATCACAATCTTATCTACATAAAACTATTAACAAAATTATTTCGTAATAAATGGATTACTGGACATTACGCTGTATAGATGATTACTTGTATAATATGGATCATATTAACTTTGCTAAAGCCATGGATTTAAATATAAACCATAAAAAAGTTGATTGGCAAGAAATATTAAGATCTCAAAAATTATCAGAAGATTTTATTAGGGAGTTTCAAGATAAATTTAACTGGAATGTAATATCATGTTATCAAATATTATCAGAACCTTTTATAAGAGAGTTTCAAGATAAAGTTAACTGGAATGTAATATCACATCAACCATTATCAGAACCTTTTATAAGAGAGTTTCAAGATAAAGTTGATTGGGAATATATATCATGTGATCAAATATTATCAGAACCTTTTATAAGAGAGTTTCAAGATAAAGTTGATTGGGAATATATATCATGTGATCAAATATTATCAGAACCTTTTATAAGTGAGTTTCAAGATAAAGTTGATTGGTATTACATATCATGTGTTCAAACATTATCAGAAGAATTTATTAGAGAGTTTCAAGATAAATTTAAATGGGTATGTATATCACATTATCAAAAATTATCAGAACCTTTTATTAGAGAGTTTCAAGATAAAGTTAACTGGAAAGCAATATCAGGATCTCAAAAATTATCAGAACCTTTTATAAGAGAGTTTCAAGATAAAGTTAACTGGAAAGCAATATCAGGATCTCAAAAATTATCAGAACCTTTTATAAGAGAGTTTCAAGATAAAGTTAACTGGAAAGCAATATCAGGATCTCAAAAATTATCAGAACCTTTTATAAGAGAGTTTCAAGATAAAGTTAACTGGAAAGCAATATCAGGATCTCAAACATTATCAGAACCTTTTATAAGAGAGTTTCAAGATAAAGTTGATTGGAAATGTATATCAAAATATCAAATGTTAATTGTCAAGTTCCACGATAAAGATGAAATTATACTTTGCAAAAAAACTATATTTTCATAATAGAATTTTTAACTGAATTTAAAGACAAGATACCTAGTGATGAATATTACAGATTATTAAGTAAATACAATAAAATAATATCATTGCAAAGATTAATAAAAGAGTATTTATATAAACCAGGTGGCAAAATGTATATAAAAACTATGAATCATTTTAATAGTATAAAATATTAACAAATTTTATTTGTAATAAATGGAATCAGTTATAGACCTTATAAACAACAACATAATATTCAATAATAATAAAATCAATTATCTAGCAGATAAAGATAACAATCCTTGGTTCAAAGCAAAAGATGTTGCTGAGATATTGGGATATACAAATTCAAGAGATGCAATTATTAAGCATATTGATACAGAAGACCGTACAATATATGAATTTATAAGGGCGTCGCAAAACGCAACCCCCTTTAATAACCAACCAAATACTGTATATGTTAATGAATCAGGTTTATATTCACTAATACTATCTTCTAAACTTCCAAAAGCAAAAGAATTTAAGCGGTGAGTTACTTCTGAAGTCTTACCATCAATAAGAAAATATGGAGAATACAAGATAGAGTCCAAGTACAAGGCTATAGTAAACAATCTGAAAAGTAAAGTAGAATCTTTAGCAGAAAAGGTTGAAGAAATACAGCGTGATGTAGTTTCTAAACCAAACAATACAAACAAACATCATCAGTTTATACTTATTGAAAAAAATCACATGTGGGAATATCCTTATTATGTGCTTAGAGTTCAAAAGTGTAAAGCTAATAATCGCATCAAGATGCTAAGAACTGTATATCCAGACATGGTAGTTATACTTAGACTTGAGTATAATCCAAACAGTATTAATTTATACAAAAAAATTAAAGAAACTATTGATATTAGATATTATGGAAATCATTTTGAAACACATCTTTCTCAAAACGAACTATTGTTTGAGATAACAAAAATTATAAACGTATAATTTCTATCTAATAAATGATGAGTCAGTACTTGCAACTTCGATTGATTGATAGTTTTCTTACAGGTCTTTCACATATTTACTTTGTTGAGTTTGTGAATGATTATGGTTTTCCAATGGAAATTGATCATAGTAAAGTTAAGTGGGATGAAATATCAGGTCGTTATGATTTTGATGAGAATCATATTGTAAAATACGAAGAGTATGTGAATTTTACTATATTATCAAAGCGAAAAGATTTGAGTGAAGATATCTGTATGAGGTATTTACATAAAGTAGATTGGCCTGAAATATCAAGTCATGAAAATTTAAGTGATGACTTTTTAGAAGATATGATTGAGTATATTGACTTTAATGTTGTTGCTAAAAGAAAAAATTTAAGTGAATACTTTATGACTAAATATGCTGAAAAACTTCCATGGCACATAATTTCAACCAGAAAGAATTTAAGTTTAAATTTTATTAGAGTGTTTAAGGATAAACTTGACTTTATTGAAATATCGTATCAACCAAACTTAGATGAAGAGTTTATTAGAGAGTTTCAGGACAAATTAGATTGGACTGTATTATCATATTATTGGAAACGGTATAGTCAACAATTTTTGGAAGACTTTCATAATAAAATTCATTGGGATATTGTTTTCAAATCAAATTAATTTTTCTCTAATAAATGGCGAATAAGGAGAAACTGTCAGAATGTGTGTTTATCTTAAGACGTATAGTTAAACTAATTGAAAAGCTTAATAACGACGATTTAAACGTTTGTAGAAACTTAATAAATCAACTAGATATGACAAATGATAATTCAAATCCATTGAGAACACAGATTGAAGATATTAGTAACACTGTTAAAGATACAAATGTTCGAGTAATAGCAATAGAAAAGTATTTGTATACGAATTTTGAAAGTGAATCAGACGTAGAATCAGTCGCAGTTGCTAATAACGAAGAATCGGTTGAGGAATCTGTTACTGAGACACCTGTAGTTGAGGAATCAGTTACTGAAGAGTCTGTTGAGGAATCAGTTACCGAGACACCAGTAGTTGAGGAATCAGTTACTGAGACACCAGTAGTTGAGGAATCAGTTACTGAGACACCAGTAGTTGAGGAATCAGTTACTGAAAAAAATACAATAACTCCAGAATTTTTTCTAGGAGCGCTAAGAGGTTTTTAAGTGTTAGATTTAGTGATAATGTTAAAATACATTATATGTTTACTTGGAATAATGCTTATAGAGCAAGTCGTAAAGGTATTTGGCATCTATATGCTGTAGATCGTGAAAGATTTCAACAACGTATTAATAAATGTTCAATTATTATTACTCCAGTGTTAAAAAAATAAATTAAATAAATGAAATTTTTAGTATTCCAGATGCTCGGGTTATAGATATTGATGAACAAGTCTATGAAAAATGTAGACAGTGTTTAGAATATTCATTCGATAATTCAGCTCATGTACCACATTGCGTTAATTGTAATTTTCATGTAATTAATAAACAAAATAAGAAATTATTTATTAAACACGTAGATAAAATGAAATATGTTGAAAAATTAGTTCATAATTATCGAATTGTAATTAAACCTAATTTTTATACATCTCTTAATGCTACTACTAAAGATGATATAATTCAAAAATATCCATATTTGCTTAGCTTTTTATATGCAAGTGGTTATAGAAATAATGTATCACATAAATATTTCATAAATAAATTCATAGCGTTAGCTGAAGTAGACTCAAATCACAAGCCACAGAAAATTAACAATAAAAAGGATAAGTTGTGGAATGAATTTTTGATTAAATATATGTTTTCTTATGAAAAATATTAACAAAATTTTTCTCTTATAAATGACTACTGAAAATAATGACAATAGTTACATGCAAGATTATCGCAAGAAAAATAAAGACAAAATAAATAAATATATGCGTAAATATTATAATGAAAACACCGAAGTGTGTACTTGTGGTGAAACAGTAAAAAAACAACATTTAAAACTTCATAAAGAAAGTAATAAACACTATGCTAAATTGTACTTAAAAGAAAAGGAGTCCGCACTTAAAGATATGCTTAATTTGGGTTAAAATTTTCTTAATTTTATCTTTATCGTCATCTTCTTTTATAATAGACTGTGATATCACATTTCTTTCTCTTATTAAAAAAGCAGAATCAGGAGTGAGTAATATAATACAAAAATACATTCTCTATAATTAGCACCTAAAATTTAAAGATTGAAAAAGTATTAACAAATTTATTTTGTAATAAATGGAAATGAATGAGCCGAGTACATCTCAGATAAACACCTCTACAAATATTATTCAATATGCAAATTGTAATTTCTGTGGTATTGATTATGATCAAAGTAATAATCATGATTGTCTAAGTAAAAAAACTGTTAAAGATTTACGTGTAATATGTAAAAATAAAAATATAAAAGGGTATTCAAATCTAAAGAAATCTGACCTAGTACATAAAATTAAAGCACATGTACCCCCACATCATGATTGTCTAAGTAAAAAAACTGTTAAAGATTTACGTGTAATATGTAAAAATAAAAATATAAAAGGGTATTCAAATCTAAAGAAATCTGACCTAGTACATAAAATTAAAGCACATGTACCTATACCAGCACCTAGATATAATATAAATAAAAAACCTACACCATCACCTAGATATAATATAAATATAACACCTACACCCGCTCCCAGAAATAATGACAAATTAATAATTGAAAACATAAATAGCAAATATATAAAGAAATACAAAACACATCAAATAATTTTAAAAATAAAATTAAAAGACATGAGTGATATTGAAGGTGATATAAGTAAAATGCTTAGCCATGTTAAACAAAAAACTAATTATAAAAATGGAGATAAATTTATACTAACTTTAGAAAGTCCAAAATTAAGTAACCATGTAACTATTAATGTTAATCAAGACACCAATGCACAAAAATTTATCAACTACTTCCACAATGCTTTAAAGTATGAAGAAGAAATTGATTTAGATAATACAATATTTCATGCTCAAGTAATTAATATACCTCAAGGGACGGGTGGTGGTACAAAAATATTAAATTTAGCAGAAAATATAAAGACTAAACAGTCTATAACACGAATTAATAATAGAGATAACTTATGTGCACCGAGAGCAATAATTGTAGCATTAACGTATCAAAATAATCCAAAAATATATCAAGAACTAAACTTATATAACAGAGAAGTATCAAATAATAACTTAAGGTATATTAGAATGGGTCGAAATCTACAAACAGTTTTAACAAATAATTTATGCAACAAACTACAAACATATACCGAAGAGGGCTTTACTCTGGAAGATATAAAAAATGTGGAAACATTACTGAATATTCAAATTAAAATAATATGTTCGGAAAATTTTAACTCTGTAATATATAGCGGTATTGATAAAGATATCACATTATATCTGTATAAAATCGGTAACCACTTTGATGTAATTAATAGTATGACTGGTTTCTATGGATCTAGTTATTACTGTAAAATATGTAATAAGGCATATTATAATAAAAATCATAAATGTAAAGAAATAATAAAACAACTTTGTCACCTTTGTCTTCAGCCTGAACCTACAGATAAAGAAGAGTCTAAAAATGTGTACTGCGATAATTGTAATATATGTTTTTCTTATGAAAGCTGTTATAATAATCATTTAAAATACCGCGTGTGTAATGCAAGAAAAAGATGTAAAGTTTGTGAAAAAATATATACAACTGATAAACAACATAATTTCGGTTGGGAATTTTGTAAAAATTGTAAAAATCCTGTACTTGCCAAAGAACACAAATGTTACATACAACCAAAAACACAAAATGGTGGAAAATGTAATTGTGTAAACTGTAAAAATTGTAAACCTGGTAACTGTAAAAATTGTGAATTATGTAAAAATTGTTCATACACAGAAAAATATATATTCTTTGACTATGAAGCTCAGCAAAATACAGGTATACACGTACCTAATTTAATTATTGCTCAGTATTTCGATGGAACTGAATTTATATTTTATAATAACGATGAATTTTGTAAGTGGTTAATTAATAAACAACATAAAAGATATACATGTATAGCACATAATACTAAAGCTTATGATTCACATTTCATATTAAAATATTGCTTAGAAAATACTATAAAACCATATACCATATATAATGGCTCAAAACTCATGTTACTCGAAATTAAAAATATAAATCTAAAAATAATTGATAGCATGAATTTTGTATCTGGGCCTCTTAGTAACTTCCCAAAAACATTTGGCTTAAAAGAACTCAAAAAAGGATATTATCCACATTATTATAACACACCTGAAAACAATAACTATGTTGGACCCATACCAAATAAAGATTTCTATGGTTATGATTCTATGAAACCAAAACAACGCAAAGAATTTTTAAAGTGGTATGAATCACTTGGTAAGAATTACATATTTGATAATAAAAAAGAACTTCGTGAATATTGTCAGTCAGACGTTAATATTTTAAGAAGAGGCTGTATAGAACTCAGAAACCAATTTCTCGAAATTGCAAACATTGATCCATTTAGATATTTAACTATAGCTAGTGTGTGTATGGCTATTTACAGATCAAAATATTTGCAAAACAACACAATAGGTGTAATTGATAAAAAACAGACAGACTGTTATAGTCAAAAATCTATTAGTTGGTTAGAAAGTTTTAATAACAAAAACATAAAACACGCTTTAAACGGTTGTGAAGAAATTATATGCGGCTACAAAGTGGATGGATATGATAGTATAAATAAAACTATATATCAATTCCACGGCTGTTTTTGGCATGGTTGTAAAGAATGTTATACACCTAATAATATTAATAATGTTACAAAAACACATTTCAGTTATTTGTATAACAAAACAATAATGAGAACTGAATTACTTAAGAGACATGGTTATACTGTTATAGAAATGTGGGAATGTAAGTGGGAGAAAAATTATAAAAAATGTGCAAAACCAAATATTATTACTTCGTTAGATCCTAGAGACTCGTTTTTTGGAGGTCGTACAAATGCTACAAAATTAAAATATAAAGTTAAACCCGGTGAAAAAATTAAATATATTGATGTGTGCAGCTTGTATCCAACAGTTCAATATTATGATTACTTTCCCGTTGGTCATTCTACAATAATTGAAAAACCTCATAAATATAATAGCCAGTGGTTTGGTTTTATCAAATGTAAAATATTACCACCAAAAAAATTATATCACCCTGTACTATCTATAAAAACAAAAATAAACAACAATGAAAAATTAATGTTTCCATTGTGTTACCAATGTGTTTTAAATCGTAACAATATCTGTCAACACAGTAGCGAAGAACGTTGTTTAACAGGTACGTGGACTACAATTGAAGTTAAAAAAGCAATAAAAAAAGGATATCAAATTAAAGAAATCTATGAAGTTTGGCATTATAAACAACAATCTAATAACTTATTTAAAGGCTATATTAAAGACTTTATGAAAATAAAATTAGAAACTTCATCATGGGATAATGATTTTAAAACAATAAAAGACTATATAGTAGCAGTTAAAAACAAATTAAATATAGACTTAAACCCTAAATCAATTATTGAAAACCCCGGTAAAAGAGCTGTAGCCAAAGTATGCTTAAATTCACTATGGGGAAAATTTGGTCAAAGATTAAACATGTCCAAATCAGAATATGTTACTGAACCAGCACGTTTTTACGAAATTCTCTTAGATGACAGACTAACAAATATTGATTGTGTGTTTGTTAATGATAATATTGTACATGTCACATACAAATTTAAAAACTACTACATTGAAAATAATGCTGCAACCAATATAGCAATAGCGTCATACACAACTGCTAACGCACGCTTACGATTATATGATGTGCTTGACAAACTAGGAGATACAGTTCTTTATTTTGACACAGACAGCGTTTTCTATGTTGACAACGGTTTAAATACTGTTGAAACAGGTTGTATGTTAGGCGATTGGACAGATGAACTTGGTTCTAATACATATATTGAGGAGTTCTTATCAACTGGTCCAAAAAGTTATTCCTATAAAGTTAATAACTGTGCGTGTGATGCTATGTGCAAATGCGTATGCAAAATTAAAGGGTTTACATTAAACCACCAAAATTCACAAAAGCTTAATCATGAAACCCTAAGACAAATCGTTCATAAAGAAACAGATACTGTCGAAATTAAATATAATAATATAACTAGAGACAAACAAACAAAAAACCTAATTAATAAAAATGAGACCAAAACGTTTCAACTCACATATGATAAGCGCGTAATCAACAATATAGACAACAATTGTATAGACACACTACCGTACGGGTATTAAATAAACAATTACCAGTCGTATTTTAGCACTCAAATATCATGTAGGACAACCAAAACACTTTTAAGAAATAATGCCAACCAGCACAATTCGTACTTACGCGTTCCGTTCGTTCCGTTTGTGCTCAAAAGTTCATTTTGTGGTAGTAGTATATGCGTTCCGCTGTGCTCAACATAATATTTACTTGACTTCTTCTGAGTGAGTTGGTAAACTTGAAATTATAAAATTGTAAATTCTAAAATGAAAAAACTTTAGAGAGAGTAATATATGCGTGCCGTTGTGCATATGCGTGCCGTTGTGCTCAATGGGCGCATATACTACTTAAATGTATAATATTGCATATATTACCAAAAAAATACCATTCTACAATTGAATATATGAATATTACTCTACATATATAGGCCCGTAATTATACCACAAACCGATAAGTAACATAAGCTTGTAATTTCTACTTGAAATATCAAAATTCATATCTATTTTTGGAAAAATTGTAGGTCGAATGCTCCCAAAAAATGTCCAATTAAAAAGGGCACTTTATTTAATACCTAAATAAGTTTCTATGTAATTTTTGCTTTATTTGTATTTTACGTGGCCTATAATATAATATGTATTTACCTGCATATTTCTTATAACTGATAATTTTACATCAAAATCCGTCTAAGTCCAAATTTGTGCAATTTTTTTTGATTATTTATAACGGTTTATATTAAAATTATAAAAATTGCTATACATACATAGAAATACATGCTGCAGCGAATAGTTGTAAATATTTAATAAATTTTTGTCAATTTTTCATAAATAAATGTATAATATTGTATATATTACCATAAAAGTACTATTATACAATTGAATATATGAATATTTTTCTACATATATAGGCCTATAATTATACCACAAACCGATAAGTAACATAAAAATTATAATTTCTATTTGAAATATCAATATTCATATCTAATATTGGAAAAATTGTAGGTCGAATGCTCCCTAAAAATGTCCCATTAAAAAGGGCACGTTATTCAATACCTAAATACGTATTTATGTAATTTTTGCTTTATTTTTATTTTACGTGGCCAATAGTATAATATGTATTTACCTGCATTTTTCCCATAACTGATAATTTTACATCAAAATCCTTCTAAGTCCAACTTTGTGCATTTTTTTTTTGATTATTTATAACGGTTTATATTAATATTATAAAAATTACTATACATACACACAAATACATGCTGCAGCGAATAGTAAACTAAAAATTTATACAAACTAGTTAGAAAGTCGTGTTTGGGCTAAAATGAGAGGTTACGATGTGAGCTGGCGTGCAAAATGACAAAAATGGCTTCACGTTTAGCTTTTGTTTTCTGCAAATATTAAGCAGAAGTATATTATGTCTGGCTCAAAAGAATGATCTAGTTGAAAAGTTGCGTACAGAAGTGACAAAAATGTGCTTCGTCGTTTGGCTTTTGTTTTTTGCAAAAGTTGTCAGAATTATATTGTGTTTATGCTTAGAAGCTGTCTAGCAGGAAGAACAAAATTGTTATTTGCCCATATTTTGTAAGTTTATGAAGTGTTTCGCTAATATTTGTAAATTTTTAATGAATTTTTGTCAATTTTACATATATAAATGTATAATATTGCATATATTACCAAAAAAATACCATTCTACAATTGAATATATGAATATTACTCTACATATATAGGCCCGTAATTATACCACAAACCGATAAGTAACATAAGCTTGTAATTTCTACTTGAAATATCAAAATTCATATCTATTTTTGGAAAAATTGTAGGTCGAATGCTCCCAAAAAATGTCCAATTAAAAAGGGCACTTTATTTAATACCTAAATAAGTTTCTATGTAATTTTTGCTTTATTTGTATTTTACGTGGCCTATAATATAATATGTATTTACCTGCATATTTCCCATAACTGATAATTTTACATCAAAATCCGTCTAAGTCCAAATTTGTGCAAATTTTTTTGATTATTTATAACGGTTTATATTAAAATTATAAAAATTGCTATACATACATAGAAATACATGCTGCAGCGAATAGTTGTAAATATTTAATAAATTTTTCTCAATTTTTCATAAATAAATGTATAATATTGTATATATTACCATAAAAGTACTATTATACAATTGAATATATGAATATTTTTCTACATATATAGGCCTATAATTATACCACAAACCGATAAGTAACATAAAAATTATAATTTCTATTTGAAATATCAATATTCATATCTAATATTGGAAAAATTGTAGGTCGAATGCTCCCTAAAAATGTCCCATTAAAAAGGGCACGTTATTCAATACCTAAATACGTATTTATGTAATTTTTGCTTTATTTTTATTTTACGTGGCCAATAGTATAATATGTATTTACCTGCATTTTTCCCATAACTGATAATTTTACATCAAAATCCTTCTAAGTCCAACTTTGTGCATTTTTTTTTTGATTATTTATAACGGTTTATATTAATATTATAAAAATTACTATACATACACACAAATACATGCTGCAGCGAATAGTAAACTAAAAATTTATACAAACTAGTTAGAAAGTCGTGTTTGGGCTAAAATGAGAGGTTACGATGTGAGCTGGCATGCAAAATGACAAAAATGGCTTCACGTTTAGCTTTTGTTTTCTGCAAATATTAAGCAGAAGTATATTATGTCTGGCTCAAAAGAATGATCTAGTTGAAAAGTTGCGTACAGAAGTGACAAAAATGTGCTTCGTCGTTTGGCTTTTGTTTTTTGCAAAAGTTGTCAGAATTATATTGTGTTTATGCTTAGAAGCTGTCTAGCAGGAAGAACAAAATTGTTATTTGCCCATATTTTGTAAGTTTATGAAGTGTTTCGCTGATATTTGTAAATTTTTAATGAATTTTTGTCAATTTTACATATATAAATGTATAATATTGCATATATTACCAAAAAAATACCATTCTACAATTGAATATATGAATATTACTCTACATATATAGGCCCGTAATTATACCACAAACCGATAAGTAACATAAGCTTGTAATTTCTACTTGAAATATCAAAATTCATATCTATTTTTGGAAAAATTGTAGGTCGAATGCTCCCAAAAAATGTCCAATTAAAAAGGGCACTTTATTTAATACCTAAATAAGTTTCTATGTAATTTTTGCTTTATTTGTATTTTACGTGGCCTATAATATAATATGTATTTACCTGCATATTTCCCATAACTGATAATTTTACATCAAAATCCGTCTAAGTCCAAATTTGTGCAAATTTTTTTGATTATTTATAACGGTTTATATTAAAATTATAAAAATTGCTATACATACATAGAAATACATGCTGCAGCGAATAGTTGTAAATATTTAATAAATTTTTGTCAATTTTTCATAAATAAATGTATAATATTGTATATATTACCATAAAAGTACTATTATACAATTGAATATATGAATATTTTTCTACATATATAAGCCTATTATTATACTACAAACCGATAAGTAACATAAAAATTGTAATTTCTATTTGAAATATCAAAATTCATATCTATTATTGGAAAAATTGTAGGTCGAATGCTCCCAAAAAATGTCCCATTAAAAAGGGCACGTTATTCAATACCTAAATTCGTATCTATTTAATTTTTGCTTTATTTTTATTTTACGTGGCCAATAGTATAATATGTATTTACCTGCATTTTTCCCATAACTGATAATTTTACATCAAAATCCTTCTAAGTCCAACTTTGTGCAATTTTTTTTATTATTTATAACGGTTTATATTAATATTAAAAAAATTACTATACATACACACAAATACATGCTGCAGCGAATAGTAAAATAAAAATTTATACAAACTAGGTAGAAAGTCGTGTTTGGGCTAAAATGAGAGGTTACGATGTGAGCTGGCGTGCAAAATGACAAAAATGGCTTCACGTTTAGCTTTTGTTTTCTGCAAATATTAAGCAGAAGTATATTATGTCTGGCTCAAAAGAATGATCTAGTTGAAAAGTTGCGTACAGAAGTGACAAAAATGTGCTTCGTCGTTTGGCTTTTGTTTTTTGCAAAAGTTGTCAGAATTATATTGTGTTCATGCTTAGAAGCTGTCTAGCAGGAAGAACAAAATTGTTATTTGCCCATATTTTGTAAGTTTATGAAGTGTTTTGCTAATATTTGTAAATTTTTAATGAATTTTTGTCAATTTTACATATATAAATGTATAATATTGCATATATTACCAAAAAAATACCATTCTACAATTGAATATATGAATATTACTCTACATATATAGGCCCGTAATTATAAAACAAACCGATAAGTAACATAAGCTTGTAATTTCTACTTGAAATATCAAAATTCATATCTATTTTTGGAAAAATTGTAGGTCGAATGCTCCCAAAAAATGTCCAATTAAAAAGGGCACTTTATTTAATACCTAAATAAGTTTCTATGTAATTTTTGCTTTATTTGTATTTTACGTGGCCTATAATATAATATGTATTTACCTGCATATTTCTTATAACTGATAATTTTACATCAAAATCCGTCTAAGTCCAAATTTGTGCAATTTTTTTTGATTATTTATAACGGTTTATATTAAAATTATAAAAATTGCTATACATACATAGAAATACATGCTGCAGCGAATAGTTGTAAATATTTAATAAATTTTTGTCAATTTTTCATAAATAAATGTATAATATTGTATATATTACCATAAAAGTACTATTATACAATTGAATATATGAATATTTTTCTACATATATAGGCCTATAATTATACCACAAACCGATAAGTAACATAAAAATTATAATTTCTATTTGAAATATCAATATTCATATCTAATATTGGAAAAATTGTAGGTCGAATGCTCCCTAAAAATGTCCCATTAAAAAGGGCACGTTATTCAATACCTAAATACGTATTTATGTAATTTTTGCTTTATTTTTATTTTACGTGGCCAATAGTATAATATGTATTTACCTGCATTTTTCCCATAACTGATAATTTTACATCAAAATCCTTCTAAGTCCAACTTTGTGCATTTTTTTTTTGATTATTTATAACGGTTTATATTAATATTATAAAAATTACTATACATACACACAAATACATGCTGCAGCGAATAGTAAACTAAAAATTTATACAAACTAGTTAGAAAGTCGTGTTTGGGCTAAAATGAGAGGTTACGATGTGAGCTGGCATGCAAAATGACAAAAATGGCTTCACGTTTAGCTTTTGTTTTCTGCAAATATTAAGCAGAAGTATATTATGTCTGGCTCAAAAGAATGATCTAGTTGAAAAGTTGCGTACAGAAGTGACAAAAATGTGCTTCGTCGTTTGGCTTTTGTTTTTTGCAAAAGTTGTCAGAATTATATTGTGTTTATGCTTAGAAGCTGTCTAGCAGGAAGAACAAAATTGTTATTTGCCCATATTTTGTAAGTTTATGAAGTGTTTCGCTGATATTTGTAAATTTTTAATGAATTTTTGTCAATTTTACATATATAAATGTATAATATTGCATATATTACCAAAAAAATACCATTCTACAATTGAATATATGAATATTACTCTACATATATAGGCCCGTAATTATACCACAAACCGATAAGTAACATAAGCTTGTAATTTCTACTTGAAATATCAAAATTCATATCTATTTTTGGAAAAATTGTAGGTCGAATGCTCCCAAAAAATGTCCAATTAAAAAGGGCACTTTATTTAATACCTAAATAAGTTTCTATGTAATTTTTGCTTTATTTGTATTTTACGTGGCCTATAATATAATATGTATTTACCTGCATATTTCCCATAACTGATAATTTTACATCAAAATCCGTCTAAGTCCAAATTTGTGCAAATTTTTTTGATTATTTATAACGGTTTATATTAAAATTATAAAAATTGCTATACATACATAGAAATACATGCTGCAGCGAATAGTTGTAAATATTTAATAAATTTTTGTCAATTTTTCATAAATAAATGTATAATATTGTATATATTACCATAAAAGTACTATTATACAATTGAATATATGAATATTTTTCTACATATATAAGCCTATTATTATACTACAAACCGATAAGTAACATAAAAATTGTAATTTCTATTTGAAATATCAAAATTCATATCTATTATTGGAAAAATTGTAGGTCGAATGCTCCCAAAAAATGTCCCATTAAAAAGGGCACGTTATTCAATACCTAAATTCGTATCTATTTAATTTTTGCTTTATTTTTATTTTACGTGGCCAATAGTATAATATGTATTTACCTGCATTTTTCCCATAACTGATAATTTTACATCAAAATCCTTCTAAGTCCAACTTTGTGCAATTTTTTTTATTATTTATAACGGTTTATATTAATATTAAAAAAATTACTATACATACACACAAATACATGCTGCAGCGAATAGTAAAATAAAAATTTATACAAACTAGGTAGAAAGTCGTGTTTGGGCTAAAATGAGAGGTTACGATGTGAGCTGGCGTGCAAAATGACAAAAATGGCTTCACGTTTAGCTTTTGTTTTCTGCAAATATTAAGCAGAAGTATATTATGTCTGGCTCAAAAGAATGATCTAGTTGAAAAGTTGCGTACAGAAGTGACAAAAATGTGCTTCGTCGTTTGGCTTTTGTTTTTTGCAAAAGTTGTCAGAATTATATTGTGTTCATGCTTAGAAGCTGTCTAGCAGGAAGAACAAAATTGTTATTTGCCCATATTTTGTAAGTTTATGAAGTGTTTTGCTAATATTTGTAAATTTTTAATGAATTTTTGTCAATTTTACATATATAAATGTATAATATTGCATATATTACCAAAAAAATACCATTCTACAATTGAATATATGAATATTACTCTACATATATAGGCCCGTAATTATAAAACAAACCGATAAGTAACATAAGCTTGTAATTTCTACTTGAAATATCAAAATTCATATCTATTTTTGGAAAAATTGTAGGTCGAATGCTCCCAAAAAATGTCCAATTAAAAATGGCACTTTATTTAATACCTAAATAAGTTTCTATGTAATTTTTGCTTTATTTGTATTTTACGTGGCCTATAATATAATATGTATTTACCTGCATATTTCCCATAACTGATAATTTTACATCAAAATCCGTCTAAGTCCAAATTTGTGCAAATTTTTTTGATTATTTATAACGGTTTATATTAAAATTATAAAAATTGCTATACATACATAGAAATACATGCTGCAGCGAATAGTTGTAAATATTTAATAAATTTTTGTCAATTTTTCATAAATAAATGTATAATATTGTATATATTACCATAAAAGTACTATTATACAATTGTATATATGAATATTTTTCTACATATATAGGCCTATAATTATACCACAAACCGATAAGTAAAATAAAAATTATAATTTCTATTTGAAATATCAAAATTCATATCTAATATTGGAAAAATTGTAGGTCGCATGCTCCCTAAAAATGTCCCATTAAAAAGGGCACGTTATTCAATACCTAAATACGTATTTATGTAATTTTTGCTTTATTTTTATTTTACGTGGCCAATAGTATAATATGTATTTACCTGCATTTTTCCCATAACTGATAATTTTACATCAAAATCCTTCTAAGTCCAACTTTGTGCAATTTTTTTTATTATTTATAACGGTTTATATTAATATTAAAAAAATTACTATACATACACACAAATACATGCTGCAGCGAATAGTAAACTAAAAATTTATACAAACTAGTTAGAAAGTCGTGTTTGGGCTAAAATGAGAGGTTACGATGTGAGCTGGCATGCAAAATGACAAAAATGGCTTCACGTTAGCTTTTGTTTTCTGCAAATATTAAGCAGAAGTATATTATGTCTGGCTCAAAAGAATGATCTAGTTGAAAAGTTGCGTACAGAAGTGACAAAAATGTGCTTCGTCGTTTGGCTTTTGTTTTTTGCAAAAGTTGTCAGAATTATATTGTGTTTATGCTTAGAAGCTGTCTATCAGGAAGAACAAAATTGTTATTTGCCCATATTTTGTAAGTTTATGAAGTGTTTCGCTGATATTTGTAAATTTTTAATGAATTTTTGTCAATTTTACATATATAAATGTATAATATTGCATATATTACCAAAAAAATACCATTCTACAATTGAATATATGAATATTACTCTACATATATAGGCCCGTAATTATACCACAAACCGATAAGTAACATAAGCTTGTAATTTCTACTTGAAATATCAAAATTCATATCTATTTTTGGAAAAATTGTAGGTACGCGCTATCCAAAAAATGTCCAATTAAAAAGGGCACTTTATTTAATACCTAAATAAGTTTCTATGTAATTTTTGCTTTATTTGTATTTTACGTGGCCTATAATATAATATGTATTTACCTGCATATTTCCCATAACTGATAATTTTACATCAAAATCCGTCTAAGTCCAAATTTGTGCAAATTTTTTTGATTATTTATAACGGTTTATATTAAAATTATAAAAATTGCTATACATACATAGAAATACATGCTGCAGCGAATAGTTGTAAATATTTAATAAATTTTTGTCAATTTTTCATAAATAAATGTATAATATTGTATATATTACCATAAAAGTACTATTATACAATTGAATATATGAATATTTTTCTACATATATAAGCCTATTATTATACTACAAACCGATAAGTAACATAAAAATTGTAATTTCTATTTGAAATATCAAAATTCATATCTATTATTGGAAAAATTGTAGGTCGAATGCTCCCAAAAAATGTCCCATTAAAAAGGGCACGTTATTCAATACCTAAATTCGTATCTATTTAATTTTTGCTTTATTTTTATTTTACGTGGCCAATAGTATAATATGTATTTACCTGCATTTTTCCCATAACTGATAATTTTACATCAAAATCCTTCTAAGTCCAACTTTGTGCAATTTTTTTTATTATTTATAACGGTTTATATTAATATTAAAAAAATTACTATACATACACACAAATACATGCTGCAGCGAATAGTAAAATAAAAATTTATACAAACTAGGTAGAAAGTCGTGTTTGGGCTAAAATGAGAGGTTACGATGTGAGCTGGCGTGCAAAATGACAAAAATGGCTTCACGTTTAGCTTTTGTTTTCTGCAAATATTAAGCAGAAGTATATTATGTCTGGCTCAAAAGAATGATCTAGTTGAAAAGTTGCGTACAGAAGTGACAAAAATGTGCTTCGTCGTTTGGCTTTTGTTTTTTGCAAAAGTTGTCAGAATTATATTGTGTTCATGCTTAGAAGCTGTCTAGCAGGAAGAACAAAATTGTTATTTGCCCATATTTTGTAAGTTTATGAAGTGTTTTGCTAATATTTGTAAATTTTTAATGAATTTTTGTCAATTTTACATATATAAATGTATAATATTGCATATATTACCAAAAAAATACCATTCTACAATTGAATATATGAATATTACTCTACATATATAGGCCCGTAATTATAAAACAAACCGATAAGTAACATAAGCTTGTAATTTCTACTTGAAATATCAAAATTCATATCTATTTTTGGAAAAATTGTAGGTCGAATGCTCCCAAAAAATGTCCAATTAAAAAGGGCACTTTATTTAATACCTAAATAAGTTTCTATGTAATTTTTGCTTTATTTGTATTTTACGTGGCCTATAATATAATATGTATTTACCTGCATATTTCCCATAACTGATAATTTTACATCAAAATCCGTCTAAGTCCAAATTTGTGCAAATTTTTTTGATTATTTATAACGGTTTATATTAAAATTATAAAAATTGCTATACATACATAGAAATACATGCTGCAGCGAATAGTTGTAAATATTTAATAAATTTTTGTCAATTTTTCATAAATAAATGTATAATATTGTATATATTACCATAAAAGTACTATTATACAATTGTATATATGAATATTTTTCTACATATATAGGCCTATAATTATACCACAAACCGATAAGTAAAATAAAAATTATAATTTCTATTTGAAATATCAAAATTCATATCTAATATTGGAAAAATTGTAGGTCGAATGCTCCCTAAAAATGTCCCATTAAAAAGGGCACGTTATTCAATACCTAAATACGTATTTATGTAATTTTTGCTTTATTTTTATTTTACGTGGCCAATAGTATAATATGTATTTACCTGCATTTTTCCCATAACTGATAATTTTACATCAAAATCCTTCTAAGTCCAACTTTGTGCAATTTTTTTTATTATTTATAACGGTTTATATTAATATTAAAAAAATTACTATACATACACACAAATACATGCTGCAGCGAATAGTAAAATAAAAATTTATACAAACTAGTTAGAAAGTCGTGTTTGGGCTAAAATGAGAGGTTACGATGTGAGCTGGCGTGCAAAATGACAAAAATGGCTTCACGTTTAGCTTTTGTTTTCTGCAAATATTAAGCAGAAGTATATTATGTCTGGCTCAAAAGAATGATCTAGTTGAAAAGTTGCGTACAGAAGTGACAAAAATGTGCTTCGTCGTTTGGCTTTTGTTTTTTGCAAAAGTTGTCAGAATTATATTGTGTTTATGCTTAGAAGCTGTCTAGCAGGAAGGACAAAATTGATATTTGCCCATATTTTGTAAGTTTATGAAGTGTTTTGCTAATATTTGTAAATTTTTAATGAATTTTTGTCAATTTTACATATATAAATGTATAATATTGCATATATTACCAAAAAAATACCATTCTACAATTGAATATATGAATATTACTCTACATATATAGGCCCGTAATTATACCACAAACCGATAAGTAACATAAGCTTGTAATTTCTACTTGAAATATCAAAATTCATATCTATTTTTGGAAAAATTGTAGGTCGAATGCTCCCAAAAAATGTCCAATTAAAAAGGGCACTTTATTTAATACCTAAATAAGTTTCTATGTAATTTTTGCTTTATTTGTATTTTACGTAGCCTATAATATAATATGTATTTACCTGCATATTTCCCATAACTGATAATTTTACATCAAAATCCGTCTAAGTCCAAATTTGTGCAAATTTTTTTGATTATTTATAACGGTTTATATTAAAATTATAAAAATTGCTATACATACATAGAAATACATGCTGCATCGATTAGTTGTAAATATTTAATAAATTTTTGTCAATTTTTCATAAATAAATGTATAATATTGTATATATTACCATAAAAGTACTATTATACAATTGAATATATGAATATTTTTCTACATATATAGGCCTATAATTATACCACAAACCGATAAGTAACATAAAAATTGTAATTTCTATTTGAAATATCAAAATTCATTTCTAATATTGGAAAAATTGTAGGTCGAATGCTCCCAAAAAATGTCCCATTAAAAAGGGCACGTTATTCAATACCTAAATTCGTATCTATTTAATTTTTGCTTTATTTTTATTTTACGTGGCCAATAGTATAATATGTATTTACCTGCATTTTTCCCATAACTGATAATTTTACATCAAAATCCTTCTAAGTCCAACTTTGTGCAATTTTTTTTATTATTTATAACGGTTTATATTAATATTAAAAAAATTACTATACATACACACAAATACATGCTGCAGCGAATAGTAAAATAAAAATTTATACAAACTAGTTAGAAAGTCGTGTTTGGGCTAAAATGAGAGGTTACGATGTGAGCTGGCGTGCAAAATGACAAAAATGGCTTCACGTTTAGCTTTTTTTTTCTGCAAACATTAAGCAGAAGTATATTATGTCTGGCTCAAAAGAATGATCTAGTTGAAAAGTTGCGTACAGAAGTGACAAAAATGTGCTTCGTCGTTTGGCTTTTGTTTTTTGCAAAAGTTGTCAGAATTATATTGTGTTTATGCTTAGAAGCTGTCTAGCAGGAAGGACAAAATTGTTATTTGCCCATATTTTGTAAGTTTATGAAGTGTTTTGCTAATATTTGTAAATTTTTAATGAATTTTTGTCAATTTTACATATATAAATGTATAATATTGCATATATTACCAAAAAAATACCATTCTACAATTGAATATATGAATATTACTCTACATATATAGGCCCGTAATTATACCACAAACCGATAAGTAACATAAGCTTGTAATTTCTACTTGAAATATCAAAATTCATATCTATTTTTGGAAAAATTGTAGGTCGAATGCTCCCAAAAAATGTCCAATTAAAAAGGGCACTTTATTTAATACCTAAATAAGTTTCTATGTAATTTTTGCTTTATTTGTATTTTACGTGGCCTATAATATAATATGTATTTACCTGCATATTTCCCATAACTGATAATTTTACATCAAAATCCGTCTAAGTCCAAATTTGTGCAAATTTTTTTGATTATTTATAACGGTTTATATTAAAATTATAAAAATTGCTATACATACATAGAAATACATGCTGCATCGATTAGTTGTAAATATTTAATAAATTTTTGTCAATTTTTCATAAATAAATGTATAATATTGTATATATTACCATAAAAGTACTATTATACAATTGAATATATGAATATTTTTCTACATATATAGGCCTATAATTATACCACAAACCGATAAGTAACATAAAAATTGTAATTTCTATTTGAAATATCAAAATTCATTTCTAATATTGGAAAAATTGTAGGTCGAATGCTCCCAAAAAATGTCCCATTAAAAAGGGCACGTTATTCAATACCTAAATTCGTATCTATTTAATTTTTGCTTTATTTTTATTTTACGTGGCCAATAGTATAATATGTATTTACCTGCATTTTTCCCATAACTGATAATTTTACATCAAAATCCTTCTAAGTCCAACTTTGTGCAATTTTTTTTATTATTTATAACGGTTTATATTAATATTAAAAAAAATACTATACATACACACAAATACATGCTGCAGCGAATAGTAAAATAAAAATTTATACAAACTAGTTAGAAAGTCGTGTTTGGGCTAAAATAAGAGGTTACGATGTGAGCTGGCGTGCAAAATGACAAAAATGGCTTCACGTTTAGCTTTTTTTTTCTGCAAACATTAAGCAGAAGTATATTATGTCTGGCTCAAAAGAATGATCTAGTTGAAAAGTTGCGTACAGAAGTGACAAAAATGTGCTTCGTCGTTTGGCTTTTGTTTTTTGCAAAAGTTGTCAGAATTATATTGTGTTTATGCTTAGAGGCTGTTTAGCAGAAAGGACAAAAATGTTATTTGCCCATATTTTGTAAGTTTATGAAGTGTTTTGCTAATATTTGTAAATTTTTAATGAATTTTTGTCAATTTTACATATATAAATGTATAATATTGCATATATTACCAAAAAAATACCATTCTACAATTGAATATATGAATATTACTCTACATATATAGGCCCGTAATTATACCACAAACCGATAAGTAACATAAGCTTGTAATTTCTACTTGAAATATCAAAATTCATATCTATTTTTGGAAAAATTGTAGGTCGAATGCTCCCAAAAAATGTCCAATTAAAAATGGCACTTTATTTAATACCTAAATAAGTTTCTATGTAATTTTTGCTTTATTTGTATTTTACGTGGCCTATAATATAATATGTATTTACCTGCATATTTCCCATAACTGATAATTTTACATCAAAATCCGTCTAAGTCCAAATTTGTGCAATTTTTTTTGATTATTTATAACGGTTTATATTAAAATTATAAAAATTGCTATACATACATAGAAATACATGCTGCAGCGAATAGTTGTAAATATTTAATAAATTTTTGTCAATTTTTCATAAATAAATGTATAATATTGTATATATTACCATAAAAGTACTATTATACAATTGAATATATGAATATTTTTCTACATATATAAGCCTATTATTATACCACAAACCGATAAGTAACATAAAAATTGTAATTTCTATTTGAAATATCAAAATTCATATCTATTATTGGAAAAATTGTAGGTCGAATGCTCCCAAAAAATGTCCCATTAAAAAGGGCACGTTATTCAATACCTAAATTCGTATGTATTTAATTTTTGCTTTATTTTTATTTTACGTGGCCAATAGTATAATATGTATTTACCTGCATTTTTCCCATAACTGATAATTTTACATCAAAATCCTTCTAAGTCCAACTTTGTGCAATTTTTTTTATTATTTATAACGGTTTATATTAATATTAAAAAAATTACTATACATACACACAAATACATGCTGCAGCGAATAGTAAAATAAAAATTTATACAAACTAGTTAGAAAGTCGTGTTTGGGCTAAAATGAGAGGTTACGATGTGAGCTGGCGTGCAAAATGACAAAAATGGCTTCACGATTAGCTTTTGTTTTCTGCAAATATTAAGCAGAAGTATATTATGTCTGGCTCAAAAGAATGATCTAGTTGAAAAGTTGCGTACAGAAGTGACAAAAATGTGCTTCGTCGTTTGGCTTTTGTTTTTTGCAAAAGTTGTCAGAATTATATTGTGTTTATGCTTAGAAGCTGTCTAGCAGGAAGAACAAAATTGTTATTTGCCCATATTTTGTAAGTTTATGAAGTGTTTCGCTAATATTTGTAAATTTTTAATGAATTTTTGTCAATTTTACATATATAAATGTATAATATTGCATATATTACCAAAAAAATACCATTCTAAAATTGAATATATGAATATTACTCTACATATATAGGCCCGTAATTATACCACAAACCGATAAGTAACATAAGCTTGTAATTTCTACTTGAAATATCAAAATTCATATCTATTTTTGGAAAAATTGTAGGTCGAATGCTCCCAAAAAATGTCCAATTAAAAAGGGCACTTTATTTAATACCTAAATAAGTTTCTATGTAATTTTTGCTTTATTTGTATTTTACGTAGCCTGTAATATAATATGTATTTACCTGCATATTTCCCATAACTGATAATTTTACATCAAAATCCGTCTAAGTCCAAATTTGTGCAAATTTTTTTGATTATTTATAACGGTTTATATTAAAATTATAAAAATTGCTATACATACATAGAAATACATGCTGCATCGATTAGTTGTAAATATTTAATAAATTTTTGTCAATTTTTCATAAATAAATGTATAATATTGTATATATTACCATAAAAGTACTATTATACAATTGAATATATGAATATTTTTCTACATATATAGGCCTATAATTATACCACAAACCGATAAGTAACATAAAAATTGTAATTTCTATTTGAAATATCAAAATTCATATCTAATATTGGAAAAATTGTAGGTCGAATGCTCCCAAAAAATGTCCCATTAAAAAGGGCACGTTATTCAATACCTAAATTCGTATCTATTTAATTTTTGCTTTATTTTTATTTTACGTGGCCAATAGTATAATATGTATTTACCTGCATTTTTCCCATAACTGATAATTTTACATCAAAATCCTTCTAAGTCCAACTTTGTGCAATTTTTTTTATTATTTATAACGGTTTATATTAATATTAAAAAAATTACTATACATACACACAAATACATGCTGCAGCGAATAGTAAAATAAAAATTTATACAAACTAGTTAGAAAGTCGTGTTTGGGCTAAAATGAGAGGTTACGATGTGAGCTGGCGTGCAAAATGACAAAAATGGCTTCACGTTTAGCTTTTGTTTTCTGCAAACATTAAGCAGAAGTATATTATGTCTGGCTCAAAAGAATGATCTAGTTGAAAAGTTGCGTACAGAAGTGACAAAAATGTGCTTCGTCGTTTGGCTTTTGTTTTTTGCAAAAGTTGTCAGAATTATATTGTGTTTATGCTTAGAGGCTGTTTAGCAGAAAGGACAAAAATGTTATTTGCCCATATTTTGTAAGTTTATGAAGTGTTTTGCTAATATTTGTAAATTTTTAATGAATTTTTGTCAATTTTACATATATAAATGTATAATATTGCATATATTACCAAAAAAATACCATTCTACAATTGAATATATGAATATTACTCTACATATATAGGCCCGTAATTATACCACAAACCGATAAGTAACATAAGCTTGTAATTTCTACTTGAAATATCAAAATTCATATCTATTTTTGGAAAAATTGTAGGTCGAATGCTCCCAAAAAATGTCCAATTAAAAAGGGCACTTTATTTAATACCTAAATAAGTTTCTATGTAATTTTTGCTTTATTTGTATTTTACGTGGCCTATAATATAATATGTATTTACCTGCATATTTCCCATAACTGATAATTTTACATCAAAATCCGTCTAAGTCCAAATTTGTGCAAATTTTTTTGATTATTTATAACGGTTTATATTAAAATTATAAAAATTGCTATACATACATAGAAGTACATGCTGCATCGATTAGTTGTAAATATTTAATAAATTTTTGTCAATTTTTCATAAATAAATGTATAATATTGTATATATTACCATAAAAGTACTATTATACAATTGAATATATGAATATTTTTCTACATATATAGGCCTATAATTATACCACAAACCGATAAGTAACATAAAAATTGTAATTTCTATTTGAAATATCAAAATTCATATCTAATATTGGAAAAATTGTAGGTCGAATGCTCCCAAAAAATGTCCCATTAAAAAGGGCACGTTATTCAATACCTAAATTCGTATCTATTTAATTTTTGCTTTATTTTTATTTTACGTGGCCAATAGTATAATATGTATTTACCTGCATTTTTCCCATAACTGATAATTTTACATCAAAATCCTTCTAAGTCCAACTTTGTGCAATTTTTTTTATTATTTATAACGGTTTATATTAATATTAAAAAAATTACTATACATACACACAAATACATGCTGCAGCGAATAGTAAAATAAAAATTTATACAAACTAGGTAGAAAGTCGTGTTTGGGCTAAAATGAGAGGTTACGATGTGAGCTGGCGTGCAAAATGACAAAAATGGCTTCACGTTTAGCTTTTGTTTTCTGCAAACATTAAGCAGAAGTATATTATGTCTGGCTCAAAAGAATGATCTAGTTGAAAAGTTGCGTACAGAAGTGACAAAAATGTGCTTCGTCGTTTGGCTTTTGTTTTTTGCAAAAGTTGTCAGAATTATATTGTGTTTATGCTTAGAGGCTGTTTAGCAGAAAGGACAAAAATGTTATTTGCCCATATTTTGTAAGTTTATGAAGTGTTTTGCTAATATTTGTAAATTTTTAATGAATTTTTGTCAATTTTACATATATAAATGTATAATATTGCATATATTACCAAAAAAATACCATTCTACAATTGAATATATGAATATTACTCTACATATATAGGCCCGTAATTATACCACAAACCGATAAGTAACATAAGCTTGTAATTTCTACTTGAAATATCAAAATTCATATCTATTTTTGGAAAAATTGTAGGTCGAATGCTCCCAAAAAATGTCCAATTAAAAAGGGCACTTTATTTAATACCTAAATAAGTTTCTATGTAATTTTTGCTTTATTTGTATTTTACGTGGCCTATAATATAATATGTATTTACCTGCATATTTCCCATAACTGATAATTTTACATCAAAATCCGTCTAAGTCCAAATTTGTGCAAATTTTTTTGATTATTTATAACGGTTTATATTAAAATTATAAAAATTGCTATACATACATAGAAATACATGCTGCAGCGAATAGTTGTAAATATTTAATAAATTTTTGTCAATTTTTCATAAATAAATGTATAATATTGTATATATTTCCATAAAAGTACTATTATACAATTGTATATATGAATATTTTTCTACATATATAGGCCTATAATTATACCACAAACCGATAAGTAAAATAAAAATTATAATTTCTATTTGAAATATCAAAATTCATATCTAATATTGGAAAAATTGTAGGTCGAATGCTCCCAAAAAATGTCCCATTAAAAAGGGCACGTTATTCAATACCTTAATTCGTATCTATTTAATTTTTGCTTTATTTTTATTTTACGTGGCCAATAGTATAATATGTATTTACCTGCATTTTTCCCATAACTGATAATTTTACATCAAAATCCTTCTAAGTCCAACTTTGTGCAATTTTTTTTATTATTTATAACGGTTTATATTAATATTAAAAAAATTACTATACATACACACAAATACATGCTGCAGCGAATAGTAAAATAAAAATTTATACAAACTAGTTAGAAAGTCGTGTTTGGGCTAAAATGAGAGGTTACGATGTGAGCTGGCGTGCAAAATGACAAAAATGGCTTCACGTTTAGCTTTTGTTTTCTGCAAACATTAAGCAGAAGTATATTATGTCTGGCTCAAAAGAATGATCTAGTTGAAAAGTTGCGTACAGAAGTGACAAAAATGTGCTTCGTCGTTTGGCTTTTGTTTTTTGCAAAAGTTGTCAGAATTATATTGTGTTTATGCTTAGAGGCTGTTTAGCAGAAAGGACAAAAATGTTATTTGCCCATATTTTGTAAGTTTATGAAGTGTTTTGCTAATATTTGTAAATTTTTAATGAATTTTTGTCAATTTTACATATATAAATGTATAATATTGCATATATTACCAAAAAAATACCATTCTACAATTGAATATATGAATATTACTCTACATATATAGGCCCGTAATTATACCACAAACCGATAAGTAACATAAGCTTGTAATTTCTACTTGAAATATCAAAATTCATATCTATTTTTGGAAAAATTGTAGGTCGAATGCTCCCAAAAAATGTCCAATTAAAAAGGGCACTTTATTTAATACCTAAATAAGTTTCTATGTAATTTTTGCTTTATTTGTATTTTACGTGGCCTATAATATAATATGTATTTACCTGCATATTTCCCATAACTGATAATTTTACATCAAAATCCATCTAAGTCCAAATTTGTGCAATTTTTTTTGATTATTTATAACGGTTTATATTAAAATTATAAAAATTGCTATACATACATAGAAATACATGCTGCAGCGAATAGTTGTAAATATTTAATAAATTTTTGTCAATTTTTCATAAATAAATGTATAATATTGTATATATTACCATAAAAGTACTATTATACAATTGAATATATGAATATTTTTCTACATATATAAGCCTATTATTATACCACAAACCGATAAGTAACATAAAAATTGTAATTTCTATTTGAAATATCAAAATTCATATCTATTATTGGAAAAATTGTAGGTCGAATGCTCCCAAAAAATGTCCCATTAAAAAGGGCACGTTATTCAATACCTAAATTCGTATGTATTTAATTTTTGCTTTATTTTTATTTTACGTGGCCAATAGTATAATATGTATTTACCTGCATTTTTCCCATAACTGATAATTTTACATCAAAATCCTTCTAAGTCCAACTTTGTGCAATTTTTTTTATTATTTATAACGGTTTATATTAATATTAAAAAAATTACTATACATACACACAAATACATGCTGCAGCGAATAGTAAAATAAAAATTTATACAAACTAGTTAGAAAGTCGTGTTTGGGCTAAAATGAGAGGTTACGATGTGAGCTGGCGTGCAAAATGACAAAAATGGCTTCACGATTAGCTTTTGTTTTCTGCAAATATTAAGCAGAAGTATATTATGTCTGGCTCAAAAGAATGATCTAGTTGAAAAGTTGCGTACAGAAGTGACAAAAATGTGCTTCGTCGTTTGGCTTTTGTTTTTTGCAAAAGTTGTCAGAATTATATTGTGTTTATGCTTAGAAGCTGTCTAGCAGGAAGAACAAAATTGTTATTTGCCCATATTTTGTAAGTTTATGAAGTGTTTCGCTAATATTTGTAAATTTTTAATGAATTTTTGTCAATTTTACATATATAAATGTATAATATTGCATATATTACCAAAAAAATACCATTCTACAATTGAATATATGAATATTACTCTACATATATAGGCCCGTAATTATACCACAAACCGATAAGTAACATAAGCTTGTAATTTCTACTTGAAATATCAAAATTCATATCTATTTTTGGAAAAATTGTAGGTCGAATGCTCCCAAAAAATGTCCAATTAAAAAGGGCACTTTATTTAATACCTAAATAAGTTTCTATGTAATTTTTGCTTTATTTGTATTTTACGTGGCCTATAATATAATATGTATTTACCTGCATATTTCCCATAACTGATAATTTTACATCAAAATCCGTCTAAGTCCAAATTTGTGCAAATTTTTTTGATTATTTATAACGGTTTATATTAAAATTATAAAAATTGCTATACATACATAGAAATACATGCTGCAGCGAATAGTTGTAAATATTTAATAAATTTTTGTCAATTTTTCATAAATAAATGTATAATATTGTATATATTACCATAAAAGTACTATTATACAATTGAATATATGAATATTTTTCTACATATATAGGCCTATAATTATACCACAAACCGATAAGTAACATAAAAATTGTAATTTCTATTTGAAATATCAAAATTCATATCTAATATTGGAAAAATTGTAGGTCGAATGCTCCCAAAAAATGTCCCATTAAAAAGGGCACGTTATTCAATACCTAAATTCGTATCTATTTAATTTTTGCTTTATTTTTATTTTACGTGGCCAATAGTATAATATGTATTTACCTGCATTTTTCCCATAACTGATAATTTTACATCAAAATCCTTCTAAGTCCAACTTTGTGCATTTTTTTTTTTGATTATTTATAACGGTTTATATTAATATTATAAAAATTACTATACATACACACAAATACATGCTGCAGCGAATAGTAAACTAAAAATTTATACAAACTAGTTAGAAAGTCGTGTTTGGGCTAAAATGAGAGGTTACGATGTGAGCTGGCGTGCAAAATGACAAAAATGGCTTCACGTTTAGCTTTTGTTTTCTGCAAATATTAAGCAGAAGTATATTATGTCTGGCTCAAAAGAATGATCTAGTTGAAAAGTTGCGTACAGAAGTGACAAAAATGTGCTTCGTCGTTTGGCTTTTGTTTTTTGCAAAAGTTGTCAGAATTATATTGTGTTTATGCTTAGAAGCTGTCTAGCAGGAAGAACAAAATTGTTATTTGCCCATATTTTGTAAGTTTATGAAGTGTTTCGCTAATATTTGTAAATTTACTCTGAGATAGCGCGT
>JAQOWZ010000335.1:0-56742 GCA_035578165.1 Stenolophus ochropezus
ACGCGCTATCTCAGAGTTATCCATCTCAAGAATAGGTAAAAATCTGACTTTATTTTTGTAAAAATCATATAAATATTTGCTTCCGTGCACGAATTTTATGATTTTTCATAATAATTTAGGTAAAAGAAAACATTGCAACAAGAAAATTGCTATTTCAAGTGTGTTATGTATTCTAGAATCCAGCCCATGTAGCTTACAATATACAACGTATTCATTAAAAATAGGTAAAATCTGAATTTTTTTTGTAAAAAATCATATAAATATTTGTTTCCGCGCCCGAATTTTATAACTTTTTATCATATTTTATCCACAGTATAGGTCCAAAAGCATGTTTATGAATGTTTAATCAAAAATATCCATTTCAAGAGTAGGTAAAATCTGACTTTATTTTTGTAAAAAATCATATAAATATTTGCTTCCGCGCCCGAATTTTATGATTTTTCGTCATAATTTAGGTAAAAGAAACCATTGCAACAAGAAAATTTCTATTTCAAATGTGGTAGGTATTCTAGAATCCAGCCATTGCAGCTTACAAAATACAACGTATTCATCAAAAATAGGCAAAATCTGAGTTTAGTTTTGTAAAAAATTATATAAATATTTGCTTCCGCGCCCGAATTTTATAATTTTTTATCATATTTTATCCACAGTATAGGTCCAAAAGCATGATTTTTCATCATAATTTAGGTAAAAGAAAACATTGCAACAAGAAAATTGCTATTTCAAGTGTGTTAGTTACTCTAGATTCCAGCCCATGTAGCTTACAATATACAACGTATTCATCAAAAATAGGTAAAATCTGACTTTTTTTTTGTAAAAAATTATATAAATATTTGCTTCCGCGCCCGAATTTTATAATTTTTCATCATATTTTATCCACAGTATAGGTCCTAAAGCATGTTTATGAATGTTTTAACAACAATATCCCTCTCAAAAATAGGTAAAATCTGACTTTATTTTTGTAAAAAATCTTATAAATATTCGCTTCCGCGCCCGAATTTTATGATTTTTCATCATAACTTAGGTAAAAGAAAACATTGCAACAAGAAAATTGCTATTTCAAGTGTGGTAGGTATTCTAGAATGCAGCCAATGAAGCTTACAATATACATTGTATTCATCAAAAATAGGTAAAATCAGACTTTATTTTTTATAAAAAAATATATAAATATTTGCATCCGCGCCCAAATTTTATAATTTTTCATCTTATTTTATCTATAGTATAGGTCCAAAAGCATGTTTATGAATGTTTTCACAAAAATATCCATTTCAAGAATAGGTAAAATCTGACTTTATTTTTGTAAAAAATCTTATAAATATTTGCTTCCGCGCCCGTATTTTATGATTTTTCATCATAACATAGGTAAAGAAAACATTGCAACAAGAAAATTGCTATTTCAAGTGTGGTAGGTATTCTAGAATGCAGCCAATGAAGCTTACAATATACATTGTATTCATCAAAAATAGGTAAAATCAGACTTTATTTTTTATAAAAAAATATATAAATATTTGCATCCGCGCCCGAATTTTATAATTTTTTATCTTATTTTATCTATAGTATAGGTCCAAAAGCATGTTTATGAATGTTTTAACAAAAATATCTATTTCAAAAATAGGTAAAATCTGATTTTATTTTTGTAAAAATCATATAAATATTTGCTTCCGCGCCCGAATTTTTGATTTATCATCATATTTTAGTTAAAAGAAAACATTGCAACAAGAAAATTGCTATTTCAAGTGTGTTAGGTATTCTAGAATCCTGCCCGTGTAGCTTACAATATACAACGTATTCATTAAAAATAGGTAAAATCTGACTTTTTTTTTGTAAAAAATTATATAAATATTTATTTTCGCGCCCGAATTTTATAATTTTTCATCATATTTTATCCACAGTATAAATCCAAAAGCATATTTATGAATGTTTTAACAAAAATATCCATTTTAAGAATAGGTAAAATCTGACTTTATATTTGTAAAATATCATATAAATATTTGCTTCCGCGCCCGAATTTTATGATTTATCATCATATTTTAGCTAAAAGAAAACATTGCAACAAGAAAATTGCTATTTCAAGTGTGGTAGGTATGATAGAATCCAGCCAATGAAGCTTACAATATACAATGTATTCATCAAAAATAGGTAAAATCTGACTTTATTTTTGTAAAAAATCATATAAATATTTGCATCCGCGCCCGAATTTTATAATTTCTTATCATTTTTTATCCATAGTATAGGTCCAAAAGCATGTTTATGAATGTTTTAACAAAAATATCCCTCTCAAAAATAGATAAAATCTGACTTATTTTTTGTAAAAAATCATAAATATTTGCTTCCGCGCCCGAATTTTATGATTTTTCATCATATTTTAGCTAAAAGAAAACATTGCAACAAGAAAATTGCTATTACGAGTGTGTTAGGTACTCTAGAATTCAGCCCATGTAGCTTAAAATATACAACGTATTCATCAAAAATAGGTAAAATCTGACTTTATTTTTGTAAGAAATCATACAAATCTTTGCTTCCGCGCCCGAATTTTATAATTTTTCATCATATTTTATCCACAGTATAGGTCCAAAATAATGTTTATGAATGTTTGAACAAAAATATCCATCTCAAGAATAGGTAAAATCTGACTTTATTTTTGTAAAAAATCATATAAATATTTGCTTCCGTGCACGAATTTTATGATTTTTCATCATAATTTAGGTAAAAGAAAACATTGCAACAAGAAAATTGCTATTTCAAGTGTGTTAGGTATTCTAGAATCCAGCACATGTAGCTTACAATATACAACGTATTCATCAAAAATAGGTAAAATCTGACTTTATTTTTTTTTGTAAAAAAATCATACAAATCTTTGCTTTCGCGCCCGAATTTTATAATTTTCATCAAATTTTATCCACAGTATAGGTTCAAAAGCATGTTTATGAATGTTTGAACAAAAATATCCATTTCAAGAGTAGGTAAAATCTGACTTTATTTTTGTAAAAAATCATATAAATATTTGTTTCCGCGCCCGAATTTTATGATTTTTCGTCATAATTTAGGTAAAAGAAACCATTGCAACAAGAAAATTTCTATTTCAAGTGTGGTAGATATTCTAGAATCCAGCCATTGTAGCTTACAAGATACAACGTATTCATGAAAAATAGGCAAAATCTGAGTTTAGTTTTGTAAAAAATTATATAAATATTTGGTTCCGCGCCCGAATTTTATAATTTTTCATCATATTTTATCCATAGTATTGGTCCAAAAGCATGTTTATGAATGTTTTATCAAAAATATCCATTTCAAAAATAGGTAAAATCTGTCTTTATTTTTGTAAAAAATCATATAAATGTTTGCTTCCGCGCTCGAATTTTATGATTTTTCATCATATTTTAGCTAAAAGAAAACATTGCAACAAGAAAATTGCTATTACAAGTATATTAGGTATTCTAGAATCCAGCCCATGCAGCTTACAATATACAACGTACTCATCAAAAATAGGTAAAATCTGACTGTTTTTTTGTAAAAAATCATATAAATATTTGCTTTCGCGCCCGAATTTTATAATTTTTCATCTTATTTTATCTATAGTATAGGTCCAAAAGCATGTTTATGAATGTTTTCACAAAAATATCCATTTCAAGAATAGGTAAAATCTGACTTTATTTTTGTAAAAATCATATAAAAATTTGCTTCCGCGTCCGAATTTTATGATTTTTCATCATATTTTAGCTAAAAGAAAACATTGCAACAAGAAAATTGCTATTTCAAGTGTGGTAGGTATGATAGAATCCAGCCAATGAAGCTTACAATATACAATGTATTCATCAAAAATAGGTAAAATCTGACTTTTTTTTGTAAAAAATCATATAAATATTTATTTCCGCGCCCGAATTTTTTAATTTTTCATCATATTTTATCCACAGTATAGGTCCGAAAGCATATTTATGAATGTTTTAACAAAAATATCCATTTTAAGAATAGGTAAAATCTAAATTTATTTTTGTAAAAAATCATATAATTATTTGCTTCCGCGCCCGATTTTTATGAATTATCATCATATTTTATCCATAGTATTGGTCCAAAAGCATGTTTAGGAATGTTTTAACAAAAATATCCATTTCAAAAATAGGTAAAATCTGACTTTATTTTTGTAAAAAATCATATAAATATTTGCTTTCGCGCCCGAATTTTATGATTTTTCATCATATTTTAGCTAGAAGAAAACATTGCAACAAGAAAATTGCTATTACAAGTGTGTTAGGTATTCTAGAATCCAGCCCATACAATATACAACGTACTGATCAAAAATAGGTAAAATCTGACTTTTTTTTGTAAAAAATCATATAAATATTTGCTTTCGCGCCCGAATTTTATAATTTTTCATCATATTTTATCCACAGTATAGGTCCAAAAGCATGTTTATGAACGTTTTAAAAATAATATCCATTTCAAGAATAGGTTAAATCTGACTTTATTTTTGTAAAAAATCATCTAAATATTTGCTTCCGCGCCCGAATTCTATGATTTTTCATCATAATTTAGGTAAAAGAAAACATTGCAACAAGAAAATTGCTATTTCAAGTGTGGTAGGTATTCTAAAATCTAGCCCATGTAGCTTACAATATACAACGTATTCATCAAAAATAGGTAAAATCTGACTTTTTTTTGTAAAAAATCATATGAATATTTGCTTCCGCGAACGAATTTTATAATTTTTCATCAAATTTTATCAACAGTATAGGTCCAAAAGCATGTTTATGAATGTTTTAACAAAAATATCCATTTCAAGAATAGGTAAAATCTGACTTTATTTTTGTAAAAAATCATATAAATATTTGCTTGCGCGCCCGAATTTTATGATTTTTCATCATAATTTAGGTAAAAGGAAACATTGCAACAAGAAAATTTCTATTTCAAGTGTGGTAGGTATTCTAGAATCCAGCAATTGCAGCTTACAAGATACAACGTATTCATCAAAAATAGGCAAAATCTGACTTTATTTTTATAAAAAATCTTATAAATATTGCTTCCGCGCCCGAATTTTATAATTTTTTATCATATTTTATCCATAGTATAGGTCTAAAAGCATGTTTATGAATGTTTTAACAAAAATATTCCTCTCAAAAATAGGTAAAATCTGACATTATTTTTGTAAAAAATCATATAAATATTTGCTTCCGCGCCCGAATTTTATGATTTTTCATCATATTTTAGCTAAAAGAAAACATTGCAAGAAGAAAATTGCTATTTCAAGTGTGTTAGGTACTCTAGATTCCAGCCCATGTAGCTTACAATATACAACGTATTCATCAAAAATAGGTAAAATCTGACTTTTTTTTGTAAAAAATTATATAAATATTTGCTTCCGCGCCCGAATTTTATAATTTTTCATCATATTTTATCCACAGTATAGGTCCAAAAGCATGTTTATGAATGTTTTCACAAAAATATCCATTTCAAGAATAGGTAAAATCTGACTTTATTTTTGTAAAAAATCTTATAAATATTTGCTTCCGCGCCCGTATTTTATGATTTTTCATCATAACTTAGGTAAAAGAAAACATTGCAACAAGAAAATTGCTATTTCAAGTGTGGTAGGTATTCTAGAATGCAGCCAATGAAGCTTACAATATACATTGTATTCATCAAAAATAGGTAAAATCAGACTTTATTTTTTATAAAAAAATATATAAATATTTGCATCCGCGCCCGAATTTTATAATTTTTCATCTTATTTTATCTATAGTATAGGTCCAAAAGCATGTTTATGAATGTTTTAACAAAAATATCTATTTCAAAAATAGGTAAAATCTGACTTTATTTTTGTAAAAATCATATAAATATTTGCTTCCGCGCCCGAATTTTTTGATTTATTATCATAATTTAGGTAAAAGGAAACATTGCAACAAGAAAATTTCTATTTCAAGTGTGGTAAAATCTGACTTTATTTTTGTAAAAAATCATATAAATATTTGCTTCCGCGCCCGAATTTTATAATTTTTCATCATTTTTTATCCACAGTATAGGTCCAAAAGCATGTTTATGAATGTTTTAACAAAAATATGCATTTAAAGAATAGGTAAAATATGATTTAATTTTTGTAAAAAATCATATAAATATTTGCTTCTGCGCCCGAATTTTATGATTTTTCATCATAATTTAGATAAAAGAAAACATTACAACAAGAAAATTGCTATTTCAAGTGTGGTAGGTATTCTAGAATCCAGCTAATGAAACTTACAACGTATTCATAAAAAATAAAAAAAAATCTGACTTTTTTTTTGTAAAAAAATCATATAAATATTTGCTTCCGCGCCCGAATTTTATAATTTTTCATCATATTTTATCCATAGTATAGGTCCAAAAGCATATTTATGAATGTTTTAACAAAAATATCCATTTTAAGAATAGGTAAGATCTGACTTTATTTTTGTAAAAAATCATATAAATATTTGCTTCCGCGCCCGAATTTTATGATTTTTTATCATATTTTAGCTAAAAGAAAACACTGCAACAAGAAAATTGCTATTTTAAGTGTGTTAGGTATTCTAGAATCCAGCCCATGTAGCTTACAATATACAACGTATTCATAAAAATAGGTAAAATCTGACTTTTTTTTTGTAAAAAATCATATAAATATTTACTTCCGCGCCCGAATTTTATAAATTTTCATCATATTTTATCCACAGTATAGGTCCAAAAGCATATTTATGAATGTTTTAACAAAAATATCCATTTTAAGAATAGGTAAAATATGACTTTATTTTTGTAAAAAATCATATAAATATTTAAAAATTGAAAGAAGCTTTCAGAACTCATTATTAATAAATAGACAATATTTGGGTTTTAGTTCTGTAAAAATTTATTAATTACAACGTTTCGACAGCTCAGGGCTGCCTTCGTCAGGTAAATAACAAATAAATAAGTAGTCAAGACAACACGAAACATAGGTAACAAATGAAAACATACAAATGACATTGACAAAATTAAAAACGGATGACAGGTAACCACGACTTATTTAGTTCAAAGCCTGTATTTAAATTAAAATTATTAGGAACTGTATCTTTGACATTGCCAAGAAGATCACGGATTTTTAAACTTGATTTATATGAAATTTTTATGTCATATTTATTAAGAATCCTTCCAATTTTGTCGGTGACATTGGCAATAAATGGCAAAGTGGCAAATTATTTCTTATCAGGAACCACTTGTGGAATAGGTAGAGGTTTATTCTTCTTTTTTAGCGCTCTTCTTATTTGTGTTTTACTGTAACCATTTTTCAAGAAAACTTTCTTCCAAAAAATTAATTTCTTCTTGCAGTTTACTGGGATGACATAGATTAGAAGCTCTCTGATAAAACGTTTTAATAGTACAAGCTTTTTGGGCAGGGTGGTGGTTAGAGGTCTCATGAAGATATTGGTTAGTATGGGTTGGCGTCCTATATACTGAAGTAATAAGCTTTCCATCATCTTGTTTCTCCAAAAATACATCAAGAAAAGGAAGACTATTATTTTCTTCTACTTCAATGGTAAATTTGATGTTCTTATGTTGCAAATTTAAGTGATTAAGAAAATTGTTTATTTCGTCTCTTTCATGAGGCCAAATAGCAAAAACATCATCAACATAACGAAGCCAGACGGTACGTTTCTTACTTGCTGTACTAAGAGCTCTTTCTTCAAAATTCTCTATATAAAAATTCGCAATGGATGGTGATAAAGGAGAGCCCATGGCAACACCATCTACTTGTTTGTAGTAATTACCATTGATGAGGAAAAACAGGATGTCAAACAATGTTTAAAAAGCTTAATAATGTCAGTAGAAAAATGATCTTCTAATAATTTTAAGGTATCAATAATAGGAACCTTCGTGAATAATGATGAAACATCAAAACTGACAAGTAGATAATTTTTTGTCAAACTCAAATCACCAATCAAATCCACAAAATGTCTCGAATCTTTGACGTAAGATGAAGAATGACCAATCAAAGGTTTCAATAATCCATCTAAATATTTAGCTAATTCATAAATTGTAGATCCAATAGAATTAACAATAGGTCTTAACGGGACATCTTTCTTGTGGATTTTTGGAAGACCATAAAATCTTGAATAACAGGATCCTGGGGAACAAGTTTCTTCAAAACTTCTTGTGGCAACGAAGAATTCTTCAGTAATTTCGTTGTTTGGTATTTTGAAGAACCTAACGGATTACTGTTGACTTTAATGTAGGCTGGATCATCTAACAAAACGTTGGCTTTATTAATGTAATCTTCTTTGTCCAAGATTACTGTAGCTTTGCCCTTATCCTCTGGTAAAACAACAATATTCTAATTTTTCTTTATTTCTTTTAAACTTGACAAATCCTTTCTCGACAAGTTTGATTTCACAGACGTAGCCTTCTTCAGTATACGAGTAGTTTCATGGCGAATCTCTTGAGATATCTCTGCAGGTAGTGTCTGAATGGCAGCTTCAACACTCGTAATAATTTCTTCAGTAGGTATACGGCTGGGAGTTACTCCAAAATCAAAACCTTTACATAAAACAGAACAAGCATTATCTGACAAAAAATGTGAACTTAGATTGAAAACTAATTTGTTATTAGAAAGAGAATTTTTTTGTATGTTAGGTTTTTGTTTTTTAATTAAATTATCAAATTTAGATTTGTGTACTGCACTTAACTTCTGCTGGTTTCCTGTTATATGAAGCGAAATAATATTATCCAATGTAGACCAATTCTCTGGAACCAGAGTAGAAGACAAAAACAAATGTAGATCCAAACAATCTTTATCTAAGCGAGCAATTTCTTTCCTGGTGTATTGTATTCTTTCACGCAGCATAGCAAAATTGGCTCGATTCAATATTCTTCTTGCTTGTTCAGTCTGTATGTAGCTGTTAACACGAGCGCAGCTGGGAATGATATTATTATCTCTGCATCTCTTCAAAAATGTCAAATCACATAGTCGGGATATTTTTTGTTTCATGACTTTTTCGTATTTACAATTTTTTTTATAAATTTCTTCCCCATAGAAGCGTTTTAAATATTGAAAGAAGCTTTCAGAACTCATTATTAATAAATAGACAATATTTGGGTTTTAGTTCTGTAAAAATTTATTAATTACAACGTTTCGACAGCTCAGGGCTGCCTTCGTCAGGTAAATAATAAATAAATAAGTAGTCAAGACAACACGTAACATAGGTAACAAATGAAAACATACAAATGACATTGACAAAATTAAAAACGGATGACAGGTAACCACGACTTATTTAGTTCAAAGCCTGTATTTAATTAAAATTATTAGGAGATTTCTTGACGAATTTTATAATTTCTTATCATATTTTATCCATAGTATAGGTCCAAAAGCATGTTTATAAATGTTTTAACAAAAATATCCCTCTCAAAAATAGGTAAAATCTGACTTTATTTTTGTAAAAATCATATAAATATTTGCTTCCGCGCCCGAATTTTATGATTTTTCATCATATATTAGCTAAAAGAAAACATTGCAACAAGAAAATTGCTATTTCAAGTGTGTTAGGTTTTCTAGAATCCAGCCCATGAAGCTTACAATATACAACGTATTCATCAAAAATAGGTAAAATCTGACTTCTTGTTTTGTAAAAAATCATATAAATATTTACTTCCGCGCCCAAATTTTATAATTTTTCATCATATTTTATGCACAGTATAGGTCCAAATGCATATTTATGAATGTTTTAAAAAAAATATCCATTTTAAGAATATGTAAAATCTGACTTTATTTTTGTAAAAAATCATATAAATATTTGCTTCCGCGTCCGAATTTTATGATTTATCATCATATTTTAGCTAAAAGAAAACATTGCAACAAGCAAATTGCTATTTCAAGTGTGGTAGGTATGATAGAATCCAGCCAATGAAGCTTGCAATATACAACGTATTCATCAAAAATAGGTAATATCTGACTTTATTTTTGTAAAAAATCTTATAAATATTTGCTTCCGCGCCCGGATTTTATAATTTTTTACCATATTTTATCCATAGTATAGGTCTAAAAGAGTGTTTATAAATGTTTTAACAAAAATAATCCTCTCAAAAATAGGTAAAATCTGACTTTATTTTTGTAAAAAATCATATAAATATTTGCTTCCGCGCCCAAATTTTATGATTTTTCATCATATTTTAGCTAAAAGAAAACATTGCAACAAGAAAATTGCTATTTCAAGTGTGTTAGGTACTCTAGAATCCAGCCTATGTAGCTTACAATATACAACGTATTCATCAAAAATAGGTAAAATCTGACTTTTTTTTTGTAAAAAATCAAATAAATATTTGCTTCCGCGTCCGAATTTTATAATTTTTCATCATAACTTAGGTGAAAGAAAACATTGCAACAAGAAAATTGCTATTTCAAGTGTGTTAGGTATTCTAGAATCCAGCCCATGTAGCTTACAATATACAACGTATTCATAAAAATAGGTAAAAACTGACTTTTTTATGTAAAAAATCATATAAATATTTACTTCCGCGACCGAATTTTATAATTTTTCATTATAGTTTATCCATAGTATAGGTCCAAAAGTATGTTTATGAATGTTTTAACAAAAATATCCACTTCAAAAATAGGTAAAATCTGACTTTATTTTTGTAAAAAATCATATAAATATTTGCTTCCACACCCGAATTTTAAGATTTTTCATCGTATTTTAGCTAAAAGAAAACATTGCAACAAGAAAATTGCTATTTCAAGTGTGGTAGGTATTCTAGAATGCAGCCCATGTAGCTAACAATATACAACGTATTCATCAAATATAGGTAAAATCTGACTTTTTTTTGTAAAAAATCATATAAATAATTGCTTCCGCGCCCGAATTTTATAATTTTTCATCATATTTTTTCCACAGTATAGGTCCAAAAGCATGTTTATGTGTGTTTTAACAAAAATATCCATTTCAAGAATAGGTAAAATCTGACTTTATTTTTGTAAAAAGTTATATAAATATTTGCTTTCGTGCACGAATTTTATAATTTTTCATCATATTTTATCCACAGTATAGGTCCAAAAGCATGTTTATTAATGTTTTAACAAAAATATCCATTTCAAGAATAGGTAAAATCTGACTTTATTTTTGTAAAAAATCATATAAATATTTGCTTCCGCGCCCGAATTTTATGATTTTTCATCATAAGTTAGGTAAAAGAAAACATTGCAACAAGAAAATTGCTATTTCAAGTGTGATAGGTATTCTAGAATCCAGCCCATGTAGGTTACAATATACAACGTATCCAACAAAAATAGGTAAAATCTGACTTTTTTTTTTAAATCATATATATATATTAGCTTCCACGCCCGAATTTTATAATTTATCATCATATTTTATCCACAGTATAGGTCCAAAAGCATGTTTATGAATGTTTTAACAAAAATATCCATTTCAAGAATAGGTAAAATCTGACTTTATTTTTGTAAAAAGTCATATAAATATTTGCTTCCGTGCCCGAATTTTATGATTTTTCATCATAATTTAGGTAAAAGAAAACATTGCAACAAGAAAATTGCTATTTTAAGTGTTGTAGGTATTCTAGAATCCAGCCAATGAAGCTTACAATATACAACGTATTCATCAAAAATAGGTAAAATCTGACTTATTTTTGTTAAAAATTATATAAATATTTGCTTCCTCGCCCGAATTTTATAATTTTTCATCATATTTTATCCATAGTATAGGTCCAAAAGCATGTTTATGTATGTTTTAACAAAAATATCCCTCTCAAAAATAGGTAAAATCTGACTTTATTTTTGTAAAAAATCATATAAATATTTGCTTCCGCGCCCGAATTTTATGATGTTTCATCATATTTTAGCTAATTGAAAACATTGCAACAAGAAAATTGCTATTTCAAGTGTGTTAGGTATTCTAGAATCCAGTCCATGTAGCTTACAATATACAACGTATTCATCAAAAATAGGTAAAATCTGACTTTTTTTTGTAAAAAATCATATAAATATTTGCTTCCGCACTTGAATCTTATAATTTTTCATCATATTTTGTCCACAGTATAGGTCCAAAAGCATTTTTATGAATGTTTTAACAAAAATATCCATTTCAAGAATAGGTAAAATCTGACTTTATTTTTGTAAAAAATCTTATAAATATTTACTTCCGCGTCCGAATTTTATAATTTTTCATCATATTTTATCCACAGTATAGGTTTAAAAGCATGTTTATGAATGTTTTAACAAAAATATCCCTTTCAAGAATAGGTTAAATCTGACTTTATTTTTGTAAAAAATCATAAATATTTACATCCGCGCCCGAATTTTATGATTTTTCATCATAATTTAGGTAGAAGAAAACATTGCAACAAGAAAATTACCATTTCAAGTGTGGTAGGTATTCTAGAATCCAGCCAATGAAGCTTACAATATACAACGTATTCATCAAAAATAGGTAAAATCTGACTTTATTTTTGTAAAAATATATATAAATATTTGCCTTCGCGCCCGAATTTTATAATTTTTCATCATATTTTATCAATAGTATAGGTCCAAAAGCATGTTTATGAATGTTTTAACAAAAATATCCATTTCAAAAATAGGTAAAATCTGACTTTATTTTTGTAAAAAATCATATAAATATTTGCTTCCGCTCCCGAATTTTATGATTTTTCATTATATTTTAGCTAAAAGATAACATTGCAACAAGAAAATTGCTATTTCAAGTATGTTAGTTATTCTAGAATCCAGCCCATGTAGCTTACAATATACAACGTATTCATCAAAAATAGGTAAAATCTGACTTTTTTTTTTAAAATCATATAAATTTTTGCTTTCGCGCCCGAATTTTATAATTTTTTATCATATTTTATCAACAGTATAGGTCCAAAAGCATGTTTATGAATGTTTTAACAAAAATATCCATTTCAAGAATAGGTTAAATCTGACTTTATTTTTGTAAAAAATCATAAATATTTACATCCGCGCCCGAATTTTATGATTTTTCATCATAATTTAGGTAGAAGAAAACATTGCAACAAGAAAATTACCATTTCAAGTGTGGTAGGTATTCTAGAATCCAGCCAATGAAGCTTACAATATACAACGTATTCATCAAAAATTGGTAAAATCTGAACTTATTTTTGTAAAAAATTATATAAATATTTGCTTCCGCGACCGAATTTTATAATTTTTCATCATAGTTTATCCATAGTATAGGTCCAAAAGTATGTTTATGAATGTTTTAACAAAAATATCCACTTCAAAAATAGGTAAAATCTGACTTTATTTTTGTAAAAAATCATATAAATATTTGCTTCCGCGCCCGATTTTTATGATTTTTCATCATTTTTTAGCTAAAAGAAAACATTGCAACAAGTAAATTGCTATTTCAAGTGTGGTAGATATTCTAGAAACCAGCCAATGAAGCTTACAATATACAACGTATTCATCAAAAATTGGTAAAATCTGACTTAAGTTTTGTAAAAATTATATAAATATTTGCTTCCGCGCCCGAATTTTATAATTTTTCATCATATTTTATCCACAGTATAGGTCCAAAAGCAAGTTTAAGAATGTTTTAACAAAAATATCCATTTCAAAAATAGGTAAAATCTGACTTTATTTTTGTAAAAAATCATATAAATATTTGCTTCCGCGCCCAAATTTTATGATTTTTTATCATATTTTAGCTAAAAGAAAACATTGCAACAAGAAAATTGCTATTTCAAGTGTGTTAGGTATTCTAGAATCTAGCACATGTAGCTTACAATATACAAGGTATTCATCAAAAATAGGTAAAATCTGACTTTTTTTTTGCAAAAAATCATATAAATATTTGTTTGCGCGCACGAATTTTATAATTTTTCATCATATTTTATCCATAGTATAGGTCCAAAAGCATGTTTATGAATGTTTTAACAAAAATTACCATTTCAAAAATAGGTAAAATCTGACTATTTTTGTAAAAAATCATAAAAATATATGCTTCCGCGAACGAATTTTATGATTTTTCATTATATTTTAGCCAAAAGAAAACATTGCAACAAGAAAATTGCTATTTCCAGTATGTTAGGTATTCTAGAATCCAGCCCATGTAGTTTACAATATACAACGTATTCATCGAAAATAGGTAAAATCTGACTTTTTTTTTGTAATAAATCATATAAATATTTGCTTCCGCGCCCAAATTTAATAATTTTTTATTATATTTTATCCAAAGTATAGGTCCAAAAGCATGTTTATGAATGTTTTAACAAAAATATCCATTTCAAGAATAGGTAAAATCTGACTTTATTATTGTAAAAAATCATATAAATATTTGCTTCCGCGCCTGAATTTTATAATTTTTTATCATATTATCATACAGTATAGGTCCAAAAGCATGTTTATGAATGTATTAACAAAAATATCCATTTCAAGAATAGGTTAAATCTGACTTTATATTTGTAAAAAATCATAAATATTTGCTTTCGCGCCCGAATTTTATGATTTTTCATCATAATTTAGGTAAAAGAAAATATTGCAACAAGAAAATTACTATTTCAAGTGTGGTAGGTATTCTAGAATCCAGCCAATGAAGCTTACAATATACAACGTATTCATCAAAAATAGGTAAAATCTGAGTTTATTTTTGTAAAAATATATATAAATATTTGCCTTCGCGCCCGAATTTTATAATTTTTCATTATATTTTATCAATAGTATAGGTCCAAAAGCATGTTTATGAATGTTTTAACAAAAATATCCATTTCAAAAATAGGTAAAATCTCAGTTTATTTTTGTAAAAAATCATATAAATATTTGCTTCCGCGCCCGAATTTTATGATTTTTTATCATATTTTAGCTAAAAGAAAACATTGCAACAAGAAAATTGCTATTTCAAGTGTGTTAGGTATTCTAGAATCCAGCCCATGTAGCTTACAATATACAACGTATTCATCAAAAATAGGTAAAATCTGACTTTATTTGTGTAAAAAATTATATAAATATTTACTTCCGCGCCCGAATTTATTATTTTTCATCATATTTTATCCATAGTATAGGTCCAAAATCATGTTTATGAGTGTTTTAACAAAAATATCTATTTCAAAAATAGGTAAAATCTGACTATTTTTGCAAAAAATCATAAAAATATTTGCTTCCGCGAACAAAGTTTATGATTTTTCATTATATTTTAGTTAAAAGAAAACATTGCAACAAGAAAATTGCTATTTCCAGTGTGTTAGGTATTCTAGAATACAGCCCATGTAGCTTACAATATACAACGTATTCATCAAAAATTGGTAAATTCTGACTTAATTTTTATAAAAAATTATATAAATATTTGCTTCCGCGCCCGAATTTTATAATTTTTCATCATATTTTATCCATAGTATAGGTCCAAAAGCATGTTTATGAATGTTTTAACAAAAATATCCATTTCAAAAATAGGTAAAATCTCAGTTTATTTTTGTAAAAAATCATATAAATATTTGCTTCCGCGCCCGAATTTTATAATTTTTCATCATATTTTATCCACAGTATAGGTCCAAAAGCATGGTTATGAATGTTTTAACAAACATATCCATTTCAAGAATAGGTAAAATCTGACTTTATTTTTGTAAAAAGTCATATAAATATTTGCTTCCGTGCCCGAATTTTATGTATTTTTATCATAATTTAGGTAAAAGAAATCATTGCAACAAGAGTATTGCTATTTCAAGTGTGGTAGGTATTCTAAAATCCAGCCAATGAAGCTTACAATATACAACGTATTCATCAAAAATAGGTAAAATCTGACTTTATTTTTGTGAAAAATTATATAAATATTTGCTTCCGCGCCCGAATTTTATAATTTTTCATCATATTTTATCCATAGTAAAGGTCCAAAAGCATGTTTATGAATGTTTTAACAAAAATATCCATTTCAAAAATAGGTAAAATCTGAGTTTATTTTTGTAAAAAATCATATAAATATTTGATTCCGCGCCCGAATTTTATGATTTTTCATCATATTTTAGCAAAAAGAAAACATTGCAACAAGAAAATTGCTATTTCAAGTGTGTTAGGTATTCTAGAATTCAGCCCATGTTGCATACATTATACAACGTATTCATCAAAAAAAGGTAAAATCAGACTTTTTTTTGTAAAAAATCATATAAATATTTGCTTCCGCGTCCAAATTTTATAGTTTTTTATCATATTTTATAGACAGTATAGGTCCAAAAGCATGTTTATGAATGTTTTAACTAAAATATCCATTTCAAGAATAGGTAAAATCTGACTTTATTTTTGTAAAAAATCATTCAAATATTTGCTTCCGCGCCCGACTTTTATAATTTTTCATCATATTTTATCCACAGTATAGGTCCAAAAGCATATTGATAAATGTTTTAACAAAAATATCCATTTCAAGAATAGGTAAGATCTGACTTTATTTTTGTAAAACATCATATAAATATTTGCTTACGCGCCCGGATTTTATGATTTTTCATCATATTTAATCTAAAAGAAAACATTGCAACAAGAAAATTGCTTTTTCAAGTGTGTTACGTATTCTAGAATCCAGCCCATGTAGCTTACAATATACAACGTATTCATGAAAAATAGGTAAAATCTGACTTTTTTTTGTAAAAAATCATATAAATATTTGCTTCCGCGCCCGAATTTTATAATTTTTTATCATATTTTATCCTTAGTATAGGTCCAAAAGCATATTTATGAATGTTTTAACAAAAATATCTATTTCAAAAATAGGTAAAATCTGACCTTCTTTTTGTAAAAATCATATAAATATTTGCTTCCGCGCCCAAATTTTTTGATTTTTTATCATATTTTATATTAGCTAAAAGAAAACATTGCAACAAGAAAATTGCTATTTCAAGTGTGTTAGGTATTCTAGAATCCAGCCCATGTAGCTTACAATATACAACGTATTCATAAAAATAGGTAAAATCTGATTTTTTTTTTTGTAAAAAATCATATAAATATTCGCTTCCGCGCCCGAATTTGATAATTTTTCATCATATTTTATCCACAGTATAGGTCCAAAAGCATGTTTATGAATGTTTTAACAAAAATATCTATTTCAAATATAGTTAAAATCAGATTTAATTTTTGTAAATAATCATATAAATATTTGCTTCCGCGCCCGAATTTTATGATTTTTCATCATATTTTAGCTAAAAGAAAACATTGCAAGAAAATTGCTATATCAAGTGTATTGGTATTCTAGAATCCAGCCCCTGTAGTTTACAATATACAACTTATTCATCAAAAATAGGTCAAATCTGACTTTATTTTTAAAAAAATTATATAAATATTTGCTTCCGCGCCTGAATTTTATAATTTTTCATCATATTTTATCCATAGTATAGGTCCTAAAGCATGTTTATGAATGTTTTAACAACAATATCCATTTCAAAAATAGGTAAAATCTGACTTTATTTTTGTAAAAAATCATATAAATATTTGCTTCCGCGCCCGAATTTTATGATTTTTCATCATATTTTAGCTAAAAGAAAACATTGCAACAAGGAACTTGCTATTTCAAGTGTGTTAGGTATTGTAGAATCCAGCCCATGTAGCTTACAATATACAACGTATTCATCAAAAATAGGTAAAATCTGACTTTTTTTTTGTAAAAAATCATATAAATATATGCTTCCGCGCCCGAATTTTATTATTTTTCATCATATTTTATCCACAGTATAGGACCAAAAGCATGTTTATGAATGTTTTAACAAAAATATACATTTCAAGAATAGGTAAAATCTGACATTATTTTTGTAAAAAATCATATAAATATTTGCTTCCGCGCCCGAATTTTATGAATTTTCATCTTAGTTTAGGTGAAAGAAAACATTGCAACAAGAAAATTGCTATTTCAATTGTGGTAGGTATTCTAGAATCCAGCCAATGAAGCTTACAATTTACAACGTTTTCATCAAAAATAGGTAAAATCTGACTTTATTTTTGTAAAAAATTATATAAATATTTGCTTCTGCGCCCGAATTTTATAATTTTTCATCATATTTTATCCATAGTATAGGTCCAAAAGCATGTTTATGAATGTTTTAACAAAAATATCCATTTCAAAATTAGGTAAAATGTGACTTCATTTTTGTAAAAAATCATATAAATATTTGCTTCCGCGCCCGAATTTTATAATTTTTCATCATATTTTAGCTAAAAGAAAGCATTGCAACAAGAAAATTGCTATTTCAAGTGTGTTAGGTATTCTAGAATCCAGCCCATGTAGCTTACAATATACAACGCATTCATCAAAAATTGGTAAAATCTGACTTCATTTTTGTAAAAAATTATATAAATATTGGCTTCCGCGCCAGAATTTTATAATTTTTCATCATATTTTTTCCACAGTATAGGTCCAAAAGCATGTTTATGAATGTTGTAACAAAAATATCCATTTCAAGAATAGGTAAAATCTGAATTTATTTTTGTAAAAATTTATGTAAATATTAGCTTCTGCGCTCGAATATAATGATTTTCGTCATAATTTAGGTAAAAGAAAACATTGCAACAAGATAATTGCTATTTCAAGTGTGGTAGGTATTCTAGAATCCAGCCAATGAAGCTTAAAATATACAACGCATTCATCAAAAATTAGTAAAATCTGACTTCATTTTTGTAAAAAATCATATAAATATTTGCTTCCGCGCCCGAATTTTTTAATTTGTCTTCATATTTTATTCATAGTATAGGTCCAAAAGCATCTTTATGAATGTTTTAACAGAAATATCCATTTCAAAAATAGGTAAAATCTGACATTATTTTTGTAAAAAATCATATAAATATTTGCTTCCGCGTCCGAATTTTATGATTTTTCATTATATTTTAGCTAAAAGAAAACATTGCAACAAGAAAATTGCTATTTCAAGTGTGTTAGGTATTCTAGAATCCAGCCCATGCAGCTTACAATATACAACGTACTCATCAAAAATAGGTAAAATCTGACTGTTTTTTTGTAAAAAATCATATAAATATTTGCTTTCGCGCCCGAATTTTATAATTTTTCATCTTATTTTATCTATAGTATAGGTCCAAAAGCATGTTTATGAATGTTTTCACAAAAATATCCATTTCAAGAATAGGTAAAATCTGACTTTATTTTTGTAAAAATCATATAAAAATTTGCTTCCGCGTCCGAATTTTATGATTTTTCATCATATTTTAGCTAAAAGAAAACATTGCAACAAGAAAATTGCTATTTCAAGTGTGGTAGGTATGATAGAATCCAGCCAATGAAGCTTACAATATACAATGTATTCATCAAAAATAGGTAAAATCTGACTTTTTTTTGTAAAAAATCATATAAATATTTATTTCCGCGCCCGAATTTTATAATTTTTCATCATATTTTATCCACAGTATAGGTCCGAAAGCATATTTATGAATGTTTTAACAAAAATATCCATTTTAAGAATAGGTAAAATCTAAATTTATTTTTGTAAAAAATCATATAAATATTTGCTTCCGCGCCCGATTTTTATGATTTATCATCATATTTTATCCATAGTATTGGTCCAAAAGCATGTTTAGGAATGTTTTAACAAAAATATCCATTTCAAAAATAGGTAAAATCTGACTTTATTTTTGTAAAAAATCATATAATTATTTGCTTTCGCGCCCGAATTTTATGATTTTTCATCATATTTTAGCTAGAAGAAAACATTGCAACAAGAAAATTGCTATTACAAGTGTGTTAGGTATTCTAGAATCCAGCCCATACAGCTTACAATATACAACGTACTGATCAAAAATAGGTAAAATCTGACTTTTTTTTGTAAAAAATCATATAAATATTTGCTTTCGCGCCCGAATTTTATAATTTTTCATCATATTTTATCCACAGTATAGGTCCAAAAGCATGTTTATGAACGTTTTAAAAATAATATCCATTTCAAGAATAGGTTAAATCTGACTTTATTTTTGTAAAAAATCATCTAAATATTTGCTTCCGCGCCCGAATTCTATGATTTTTCATCATAATTTAGGTAAAAGAAAACATTGCAACAAGAAAATTGCTATTTCAAGTGTGGTAGGTATTCTAAAATCTAGCCCATGTAGTTTACAATATACAACGTATTCATCAAAAATAGGTAAAATCTGACTTTTTTTTGTAAAAAATCATATGAATATTTGCTTCCGCGAACGAATTTTATAATTTTTCATCAAATTTTATCAACAGTATAGGTCCAAAAGCATGTTTATGAATGTTTTAACAAAAATATCCATTTCAAGAATAGGTAAAATCTGACTTTATTTTTGTAAAAAATCATATAAATATTTGCTTGCGCGCCCGAATTTTATGATTTTTCATCATAATTTAGGTAAAAGGAAACATTGCAACAAGAAAATTTCTATTTCAAGTGTGGTAGGTATTCTAGAATCCAGCAATTGCAGCTTACAAGATACAACGTATTCATCAAAAATAGGCAAAATCTGACTTTATTTTTATAAAAAATCTTATAAATATTTGCTTCCGCGCCCGAATTTTATAATTTTTTATCATATTTTATATATAGTATAGGTCTAAAAGCATGTTTATGAATGTTTTAACAAAAATATTCCTCTCAAAAATAGGTAAAATCTGACATTATTTTTGTAAAAAATCATATAAATATTTGCTTCCGCGCCCGAATTTTATGATTTTTCATCATATTTTAGCTAAAAGAAAACATTGCAAGAAGAAAATTGCTATTTCAAGTGTGTTAGGTACTCTAGATTCCAGCCCATGTAGCTTACAATATACAACGTATTCATCAAAAATAGGTAAAATCTGACTTTTTTTTTGTAAAAAATTATATAAATATTTGCTTCCGCGCCCGAATTTTATAATTTTTCATCATATTTTATCCACAGTATAGGTCCAAAAGCATGTTTATGAATGTTTTCACAAAAATATCCATTTCAAGAATAGGTAAAATCTGACTTTATTTTTGTAAAAAATTTTATAAATATTTGCTTCCGCGCCCGTATTTTATGATTTTTCATCATAACTTAGGTAAAAGAAAACATTGCAACAAGAAAATTGCTATTTCAAGTGTGGTAGGTATTCTAGAATGCAGCCAATGAAGCTTACAATATACATTGTATTCATCAAAAATAGGTAAAATCAGACTTTATTTTTTATAAAAAAATATATAAATATTTGCATCCGCGCCCGAATTTTATAATTTTTCATCTTATTTTATCTATAGTATAGGTCCAAAAGCATGTTTATGAATGTTTTAACAAAAATATCTATTTCAAAAATAGGTAAAATCTGACTTTATTTTTGTAAAAATCATATAAATATTTGCTTCCGCGCCCGAATTTTTTGATTTATTATCATAATTTAGGTAAAAGGAAACATTGCAACAAGAAAATTTCTATTTCAAGTGTGGTAGGTATTCTAGAATCCAGCAATTGCAGTTTACAAGATACAACGTATTCATCAAAAATAGGCAAAATCTGACTTTATTTTTATAAAAAATCTTATAAATATTTGCTTCCGCGCCCGAATTTTATAATTTTTCATCATATTTTATCCACAGTATAGGTCCAAAATCATGTTTATGAATGTTTTAACAAAAATATCCATTTCAAGAATAGGTAAAAATCTGACTTTATTTTTGTAAAAATCATATAAATATTTGCTTCCGCGCCCGAATTTTATGATTTTTCATCATAATTTAGGTAAAAGAAAACATTGCAACAAGAAAATTGCTATTTCAAGTGTGGTAGGTATGATAGAATCCAGCCAATGAAGCTTACAATATACAACGTATTCATCAAAAATAGGTAAAATATGACATTATTTTTGTAAAAAATCATATAAATATTTGCTTCCGCGCCCGAATTTTATAATTTTTTATCATATTTTATAAATAGTATAGGTCCAAAAGCATGTTTATGAATGTTTTAACAAAAATTTATCCCTCTCAGAAATAGGTAAAATCTGACTTTATTTTTGTAAAAAATCATATAAATATTTGCTTCCGCGCCCGAATTTTATAATATTTCATCATTTTTTATCCACAGTATAGGTCCAAAAGCATGTTTATGAATGTTTTAACAAAAATATGCATTTAAAGAATAGGTAAAATATGATTTAATTTTTGTAAAAAATCATATAAATATTTGCTTCTGCGCCCGAATTTTATGATTTTTCATCATAATTTAGATAAAAGAAAACATTACAACAAGAAAATTGCTATTTCAAGTGTGGTAGGTATTCTAGAATCCAGCTAATGAAACTTACAACGTATTCATAAAAAATAAAAAAAAATCTGACTTTTTTTTTGTAAAAAAATCATATAAATATTTGCTTCCGCGCCCGAATTTTATAATTTTTCATCATATTTTATCCATAGTATAGGTCCAAAAGCATATTTATGAATGTTTTAACAAAAATATCCATTTTAAGAATAGGTAAAATCTGACTTTATTTTTGTAAAAAATCATATAAATATTTGCTTCCGCGCCCGAATTTTATGATTTTTTATCATATTTTAGCTAAAAGAAAACACTGCAACAAGAAAATTGCTATTTTAAGTGTGTTAGGTATTCTAGAATCCAGCCCATGTAGCTTACAATATACAACGTATTCATAAAAATAGGTAAAATCTGACTTTTTTTTTTTGTAAAAAATCATATAAATATTTACTTCCGCGCCCGAATTTTATAAATTTTCATCATATTTTATCCACAGTATAGGTCCAAAAGCATATTTATGAATGTTTTAACAAAAATATCCATTTTAAGAATAGGTAAAATATGACTTTATTTTTGTAAAAAATCATATAAATATTTAAAAATTGAAAGAAGCTTTCAGAACTCATTATTAATAAATAGACAATATTTGGGTTTTAGTTCTGTAAAAATTTATTAATTACAACGTTTCGACAGCTCAGGGCTGCCTTCGTCAGGTAAATAACAAATAAATAAGTAGTCAAGACAACACGAAACATAGGTAACAAATGAAAACATACAAATGACATTGACAAAATTAAAAACGGATGACAGGTAACCACGACTTATTTAGTTCAAAGCCTGTATTTAAATTAAAATTATTAGGAACTGTATCTTTGACATTGCCAAGAAGATCACGGATTTTTAAACTTGATTTATATGAAATTTTTATGTCATATTTATTAAGAATCCTTCCAATTTTGTCGGTGACATTGGCAATAAATGGCAAAGTGGCAAATTATTTCTTATCAGGAACCACTTGTGGAATAGGTAGAGGTTTATTCTTCTTTTTTAGCGCTCTTCTTATTTGTGTTTTACTGTAACCATTTTTCAAGAAAACTTTCTTCCAAAAAATTAATTTCTTCTTGCAGTTTACTGGGATGACATAGATTAGAAGCTCTCTGATAAAACGTTTTAATAGTACAAGCTTTTTGGGCAGGGTGGTGGTTAGAGGTCTCATGAAGATATTGGTTAGTATGGGTTGGCTTCCTATATACTGAAGTAATAAGCTTTCCATCATCTTGTTTCTCCAAAAATACATCAAGAAAAGGAAGACTATTATTTTCTTCTACTTCAATGGTAAATTTGATGTTCTTATGTTGCAAATTTAAGTGATTAAGAAAATTGTTTATTTCGTCTCTTTCATGAGGCCAAATAGCAAAAACATCATCAACATAACGAAGCCAGACGGTACGTTTCTTACTTGCTGTACTAAGAGCTCTTTCTTCAAAATTCTCCATATAAAAATTCGCAATGGATGGTGATAAAGGAGAGCCCATGGCAACACCATCTACTTGTTTGTAGTAATTACCATTGATGAGGAAAAACAGGATGTCAAACAATGTTTAAAAAGCTTAATAATGTCAGTAGAAAAATGATCTTCTAATAATTTTAAGGTATCAATAATAGGAACCTTCGTGAATAATGATGAAACATCAAAACTGACAAGTAGATAATTTTTTGTCAAACTCAAATCACCAATCAAATCCACAAAATGTCTCGAATCTTTGATGTAAGATGAAGAATGACCAATCAAAGGTTTCAATAATCCATCTAAATATTTAGCTAATTCATAAATTGTAGATCCAATAGAATTAACAATAGGTCTTAACGGGACATCTTTCTTGTGGATTTTTGGAAGACCATAAAATCTTGAATAACAGGATCCTGGGGAACAAGTTTCTTCAAAACTTCTTGTGGCAACGAAGAATTCTTCAGTAATTTCGTTGTTTGGTATTTTGAAGAACCTAACGGATTACTGTTGACTTTAATGTAGGCTGGATCATCTAACAAAACGTTGGCTTTATTAATGTAATCTTCTTTGTCCAAGATTACTGTAGCTTTGCCCTTATCCTCTGGTAAAACAACAATATTCTAATTTTTCTTTATTTCTTTTAAACTTGACAAATCCTTTCTCGACAAGTTTGATTTCACAGACGTAGCCTTCTTCAGTATACGAGTAGTTTCATGGCGAATCTCTTGAGATATCTCTGCAGGTAGTGTCTGAATGGCAGCTTCAACACTCGTAATAATTTCTTCAGTAGGTATACGGCTGGGAGTTACTCCAAAATCAAAACCTTTACATAAAACAGAACAAGCATTATCTGACAAAAAATGTGAACTTAGATTGAAAACTAATTTGTTATTAGAAAGAGAATTTTTTTGTATGTTAGGTTTTTGTTTTTTAATTAAATTATCAAATTTAGATTTGTGTACTGCACTTAACTTCTGCTGGTTTCCTGTTATATGAAGCGAAATAATATTATCCAATGTAGACCAATTCTCTGGAACCAGAGTAGAAGACAAAAACAAATGTAGATCCAAACAATCTTTATCTAAGCGAGCAATTTCTTTCCTGGTGTATTGTATTCTTTCACGCAGCATAGCAAAATTGGCTCGATTCAATATTCTTCTTGCTTGTTCAGTCTGTATGTAGCTGTTAACACGAGCGCAGCTGGGAATGATATTATTATCTCTGCATCTCTTCAAAAATGTCAAATCACATAGTCGGGATATTTTTTGTTTCATGACTTTTTCGTATTTACAATTTTTTTTATAAATTTCTTCCCCATAGAAGCGTTTTAAATATTGAAAGAAGCTTTCAGAACTCATTATTAATAAATAGACAATATTTGGGTTTTAGTTCTGTAAAAATTTATTAATTACAACGTTTCGACAGCTCAGGGCTGCCTTCGTCAGGTAAATAATAAATAAATAAGTAGTCAAGACAACACGTAACATAGGTAACAAATGAAAACATACAAATGACATTGACAAAATTAAAAACGGATGACAGGTAACCACGACTTATTTAGTTCAAAGCCTGTATTTAATTAAAATTATTAGGAGATTTCTTGACGAATTTTATAATTTCTTATCATATTTTATCCATAGTATAGGTCCAAAAGCATGTTTATAAATGTTTTAACAAAAATATCCCTCTCAAAAATAGGTAAAATCTGACTTTATTTTTGTAAAAATCATATAAATATTTGCTTCCGCGCCCGAATTTTATGATTTTTCATCATATATTAGCTAAAAGAAAACATTGCAACAAGAAAATTGCTATTTCAAGTGTGTTAGGTTTTCTAGAATCCAGCCCATGAAGCTTACAATATACAACATATTCATCAAGAATAGGTAAAATCTGACTTCTTGTTTTGTAAAAAATCATATAAATATTTACTTCCGCGCCCAAATTTTATAATTTTTCATCATATTTTATGCACAGTATAGGTCCAAATGCATATTTATGAATGTTTTAAAAAAAATATCCATTTTAAGAATATGTAAAATCTGACTTTATTTTTGTAAAAAATCATATAAATATTTGCTTCCGCGTCCGAATTTTATGATTTATCATCATATTTTAGCTAAAAGAAAACATTGCAACAAGCAAATTGCTATTTCAAGTGTGGTAGGTATGATAGAATCCAGCCAATGAAGCTTGCAATATACAACGTATTCATCAAAAATAGGTAATATCTGACTTTATTTTTGTAAAAAATCTTATAAATATTTGCTTCCGCGCCCGGATTTTATAATTTTTTACCATATTTTTATCCATAGTATAGGTCTAAAAGAGTGTTTATAAATGTTTTAACAAAAATAATCCTCTCAAAAATAGGTAAAATCTGACTTTATTTTTGTAAAAAATCATATAAATATTTGCTTCCGCGCCCAAAATTTATGATTTTTCATCATATTTTAGCTAAAAGAAAACATTGCAACAAGAAAATTGCTATTTCAAGTGTGTTAGGTACTCTAGAATCCAGCCTATGTAGCTTACAATATACAACGTATTCATCAAAAATAGGTAAAATCTGACTTTTTTTTTGTAAAAAATCAAATAAATATTTGCTTCCGCGTCCGAATTTTATAATTTCTCATCATAACTTAGGTGAAAGAAAACATTGCAACAAGAAAATTGCTATTTCAAGTGTGTTAGGTATTCTAGAATCCAGCCCATGTAGCTTACAATATACAACGTATTCATAAAAATAGGTAAAATCTGACTTTTTTTTGTAAAAAATCATATAAATATTTACTTCCGCGACCGAATTTTATAATTTTTCATTATAGTTTATCCATAGTATAGGTCCAAAAGTATGTTTATGAATGTTTTAACAAAAATATCCACTTCAAAAATAGGTAAAATCTGACTTTATTTTTGTAAAAAATCATATAAATATTTGCTTCCACACCCGAATTTTAAGATTTTTCATCGTATTTTAGCTAAAAGAAAACATTGCAACAAGAAAATTGCTATTTCAAGTGTGGTAGGTATTCTAGAATACAGCCCATGTAGCTAACAATATACAACGTATTCATCAAATATAGGTAAAATCTGACTTTTTTTTTGTAAAAAATCATATAAATAATTGCTTCCGCGCCCGAATTTTATAATTTTTCATCATATTTTTTCCACAGTATAGGTCCAAAAGCATGTTTATGTGTGTTTTAACAAAAATATCCATTTCAAGAATAGGTAAAATCTGACTTTATTTTTGTAAAAAGTTATATAAATATTTGCTTTCGTGCACGAATTTTATAATTTTTCATCATATTTTATCCACAGTATAGGTCCAAAAGCATGTTTATTAATGTTTTAACAAAAATATCCATTTCAAGAATAGGTAAAATCTGACTTTATTTTTGTAAAAAATCATATAAATATTTGCTTCCGCGCCCGAATTTTATGATTTTTCATCATAAGTTAGGTAAAAGAAAACATTGCAACAAGAAAATTGCTATTTCAAGTGTGATAGGTATTCTAGAATCCAGCCCATGTAGGTTACAATATACAACGTATCCAACAAAAATAGGTAAAATCTGACTTTTTTTTTTTAAATCATATATATATATTAGCTTCCACGCCCCGAATTTTATAATTTATCATCATATTTTATCCACAGTATAGGTCCAAAAGCATGTTTATGAATGTTTTAAGAAAAATATCCATTTCAAGAATAGGTAAAATCTGACTTTATTTTTGTAAAAAGTCATATAAATATTTGCTTCCGTGCCCGAATTTTATGATTTTTCATCATAATTTAGGTAAAAGAAAACATTGCAACAAGAAAATTGCTATTTTAAGTGTTGTAGGTATTCTAGAATCCAGCCAATGAAGCTTACAATATACAACGTATTCATCAAAAATAGGTAAAATCTGACTTATTTTTGTTAAAAATTATATAAATATTTGCTTCCTCGCCCGAATTTTATAATTTTTCATCATATTTTATCCATAGTATAGGTCCAAAAGCATGTTTATGTATGTTTTAACAAAAATATCCCTCTCAAAAATAGGTAAAATCTGACTTTATTTTTGTAAAAAATCATATAAATATTTGCTTCCGCGCCCGAATTTTATGATGTTTCATCATATTTTAGCTAATTGAAAACATTGCAACAAGAAAATTGCTATTTCAAGTGTGTTAGGTATTCTAGAATCCAGTCCATGTAGCTTACAATATACAACGTATTCATCAAAAATAGGTAAAATCTGACTTTTTTTTTTGTAAAAAATCATATAAATATTTGCTTCCGCACTTGAATCTTATAATTTTTCATCATATTTTGTCCACAGTATAGGTCCAAAAGCATTTTTATGAATGTTTTAACAAAAATATCCATTTCAAGAATAGGTAAAATCTGACTTTATTTTTGTAAAAAATCTTATAAATATTTACTTCCGCGTCCGAATTTTATAATTTTTCATCATATTTTATCCACAGTATAGGTTTAAAAGCATGTTTATGAATGTTTTAACAAAAATATCCCTTTCAAGAATAGGTTAAATCTGACTTTATTTTTGTAAAAAATCATAAATATTTACATCCGCGCCCGAATTTTATGATTTTTCATCATAATTTAGGTAGAAGAAAACATTGCAACAAGAAAATTACCATTTAAAGTGTGGTAGGTATTCTAGAATCCAGCCAATGAAGCTTACAATATACAACGTATTCATCAAAAATTGGTAAAATCTGAACTTATTTTTGTAAAAAATTATATAAATATTTGCTTCCGCGACCGAATTTTATAATTTTTCATCATAGTTTATCCATAGTATAGGTCCAAAAGTATGTTTATGAATGTTTTAACAAAAATATCCCTTTCAAGAATAGGTTAAATCTGACTTTATTTTTGTAAAAAATCATAAATATTTACATCCGCGCCCGAATTTTATGATTTTTCATCATAATTTAGGTAGAAGAAAACATTGCAACAAGAAAATTACCATTTCAAGTGTGGTAGGTATTCTAGAATCCAGCCAATGAAGCTTACAATATACAACGTATTCATCAAAAATTGGTAAAATCTGAACTTATTTTTGTAAAAAATTATATAAATATTTGCTTCCGCGACCGAATTTTATAATTTTTCATCATAGTTTATCCATAGTATATGTCCAAAAGTATGTTTATGAATGTTTTAACAAAAATATCCACTTCAAAAATAGGTAAAATCTGACTTTATTTTTGTAAAAAATCATATAAATATTTGCTTCCGCGCCCGATTTTTATGATTTTTCATCATTTTTTAGCTAAAAGAAAACATTGCAACAAGAAAATTGCTATTTCAAGTGTGGTAGATATTCTAGAATCCAGCCAATGAAGCTTACAATATACAACGTATTCATCAAAAATTGGTAAAATCTGACTTAAGTTTTGTAAAAAATTATATAAATATTTGCTTCCGCGCCCGAATTTTATAATTTTTCATCATATTTTATCCACAGTATAGGTCCAAAAGCAAGTTTAAGAATGTTTTAACAAAAATATCCATTTCAAAAATAGGTAAAATCTGACTTTCTTTTTGTAAAAAATCATATAAATATTTGCTTCCGCGCCCAAATTTTATGATTTTTTATCATATTTTAGCTAAAAGAAAACATTGCAACAAGAAAATTGCTATTTCAAGTGTGTTAGGTATTCTAGAATCTAGCCCATGTAGCTTACAATATACAAGGTATTCATCAAAAATAGGTAAAATCTGACTTTTTTTTTGCAAAAAATCATATAAATATTTGTTTGCGCGCACGAATTTTATAATTTTTCATCATATTTTATCCATAGTATAGGTCCAAAAGCATGTTTATGAATGTTTTAACAAAAATATCCATTTCAAATATAGGTAAAATCTGACTTTATTTTTGTAAAAAATCATATAAATATTTGCTTCTGTGCCCGAATTTTATGATTTTTCATCATATTTTAGCTAAAAGAAAACATTGCAACAAGAAAATTGCTATTTCAAGTGTGTTAGGTATTCTAGAATCCAGCCCATGTAGCTTACAATATACAACGTATTCATCAAAAATAGGTAAAATCTGACTTTATTGGTGTAAAAAATTATATAAATATTTACTTCCGCGCCCGAATTTATTATTTTTTATCATATTTTACCCATAGTATAGGTCCAAAATCATGTTTATGAATGTTTTAACAAAAATATTCATTTCAAAAATAGGTAAAATCTGACTATTTTTGTAAAAAATCATAAAAATATTTGCTTCCGCGAACGAATTTTATGATTTTTTATTATATTTTAGCCAAAAGAAAACATCGCAACATGAAAATTGCTATTTCCAGTATGTTAGGTGCTCTAGAATCCAGCCCATATAGTTTACAATATACAACGTATTCATCGAAAATAAGTAAAATCTGACTTTTTTTTTGTAATAAATCATATAAATATTTGCTTCCGCGCCCAAATTTAATAATTTTTTATTATATTTTATCCAAAGTATAGGTCCAAAAGCATGTTTATGAATGTTTTAACAAAAATATCCATTTCAAGAATAGGTAAAATCTGACTTTATTTTTGTAAAAAATCATAAATATTTACATCCGCGCCTAAATTTTATAATTTTTCATCATATTTTATCCACAGTATAGGTGTAAAAGCATGTTTATGAATGTTTTAACAAAAATATCCATTTCAAGAATAGGTTAAATCTGACTTTATATTTGTAAAAAATCATAAATATTTGCTTTCGCGCCCGAATTTTATGATTTTTCATCATAATTTAGGTAAAAGAAAATATTGCAACAAGAAAATTACTTATTCAAGTGTGGTAGGTATTCTAGAATCCAGCCAATGAAGCTTACAATATACAACGTATTCATCAAAAATAGGTAAAATCTGACTTTATTTTTGTAAAAATATATATAAATATTTGCCTTCGCGCCCGAATTTTATAATTTTTCATCATATTTTATCAATAGTATAGGTCCAAAAGCATGTTTATGAATGTTTTAACAAAAATATCCATTTCAAAAATAGGTAAAATCTGACTTTATTTTTGTAAAAAATCATATAAATATTTGCTTCCGCTCCCGAATTTTATGATTTTTCATTATATTTTAGCTAAAAGATAACATTGCAACAAGAAAATTGCTATTTCAAGTATGTTAGTTATTCTAGAATCCAGCCCATGTAGCTTACAATATACAACGTATTCATCAAAAATAGGTAAAATCTGACTTTTTTTTTTAAAATCATATAAATTTTTGCTTTCGCGCCCGAATTTTATAATTTTTTATCATATTTTATCAACAGTATAGGTCCAAAAGCATGTTTATGAATGTTTTAACAAAAATATCCATTTCAAGAATAGGTTAAATCTGACTTTATTTTTGTAAAAAATCATAAATATTTACATCCGCGCCCGAATTTTATGATTTTTCATCATAATTTAGGTAGAAGAAAACATTGCAACAAGAAAATTACCATTTCAAGTGTGGTAGGTATTCTAGAATCCAGCCAATGAAGCTTACAATATACAACGTATTCATCAAAAATTGGTAAAATCTGAACTTATTTTTGTAAAAAATTATATAAATATTTGCTTCCGCGACCGAATTTTATAATTTTTCATCATAGTTTATCCATAGTATAGGTCCAAAAGTATGTTTATGAATGTTTTAACAAAAATATCCACTTCAAAAATAGGTAAAATCTGACTTTATTTTTGTAAAAAATCATATAAATATTTGCTTCCGCGCCCAAATTTTATGATTTTTTATCATATTTTAGCTAAAAGAAAACATTGCAACAAGAAAATTGCTATTTCAAGTGTGTTAGGTATTCTAGAATCTAGCACATGTAGCTTACAATATACAAGGTATTCATCAAAAATAGGTAAAATCTGACTTTTTTTTTGCAAAAAATCATATAAATATTTGTTTGCGCGCACGAATTTTATCATTTTTCATCATATTTTATCCATAGTATAGGTCCAAAAGCATGTTTATGAATGTTTTAACAAAAATATCCATTTCAAGTATAGGTAAAATCTGACTTTATTTTTGTAAAAAATCATATAAATATTTGCTTCTGCGCCCGAATTTTATGATTTTTCATCATATTTTAGCTAAAAGAAAACATTGCAACAAGAAAATTGCTATTTCAAGTGTGTTAGGTATTCTAGAATCCAGCCCATGTAGCTTACAATATACAACGTATTCATCAAAAATAGGTAAAATCTGACTTTATTTGTGTAAAAAATTATATAAATATTTACTTCCGCGCCCGAATTTATTATTTTTCATCATATTTTATCCATAGTATAGGTCCAAAATCATGTTTATGAATGTTTTAACAAAAATATCCATTTCAAAAATAGGTAAAATCTGACTATTTTTGTAAAAAATCATAAAAATATATGCTTCCGCGAACGAATTTTATGATTTTTCATTATATTTTAGCCAAAAGAAAACATTGCAACAAGAAAATTGCTATTTCCAGTATGTTAGGTATTCTAGAATCCAGCCCATGTAGTTTACAATATACAACGTATTCATCGAAAATAGGTAAAATCTGACTTTTTTTTTGTAATAAATCATATAAATATTTGCTTCCGCGCCCAAATTTAATAATTTTTTATTATATTTTATCCAAAGTATAGGTCCAAAAGCATGTTTATGAATGTTTTAACAAAAATATCCATTTCAAGAATAGGTAAAATCTGACTTTATTATTGTAAAAAATCATATAAATATTTGCTTCCGCGCCTGAATTTTATAATTTTTTATCATATTATCATACAGTATAGGTCCAAAAGCATGTTTATGAATGTATTAACAAAAATATCCATTTCAAGAATAGGTTAAATCTGACTTTATATTTGTAAAAAATCATAAATATTTGCTTTCGCGCCCGAATTTTATGATTTTTCATCATAATTTAGGTAAAAGAAAATATTGCAACAAGAAAATTACTATTTCAAGTGTGGTAGGTATTCTAGAATCCAGCCATTGAAGCTTACAATATACAACGTATTCATCAAAAATAGGTAAAATCTGAGTTTATTTTTGTAAAAATATATATAAATATTTGCCTTCGCGCCCGAATTTTATAATTTTTCATTATATTTTATCAATAGTATAGGTCCAAAAGCATGTTTATGAATGTTTTAACAAAAATATCCATTTCAAAAATAGGTAAAATCTGACTTTATTTTTGTAAAAAATCATATAAATATTTGCTTCCGCTCCCGAAATTTATGATTTTTCATTATATTTTACCTAAAAGATAACATTGCAACAAGAAAATTGCTATTTCAAGTATGTTAGTTATTCTAGAATCCAGCCCATGTAGCTTACAATATACAAGGTATTCATCAAAAATAGGTAAAATCTGACTTTTTTTTTGCAAAAAATCATATAAATATTTGTTTGCGCGCACGAATTTTATAATTTTTCATCATATTTTATCCATAGTATAGGTCCAAAAGCATGTTTATGAATGTTTTAACAAAAATATCCATTTCAAGTATAGGTAAAATCTGACTTTATTTTTGTAAAAAATCATATAAATATTTGCTTCTGCGCCCGAATTTTATGATTTTTCATCATATTTTAGCTAAAAGAAAACATTGCAACAAGAAAATTGCTATTTCAAGTGTGTTAGGTATTCTTGAATCCAGCCCATGTAGCTTACAATATACAACGGATTCATCAAAAATAGATAAAATCTGACTTTATTTGTGTAAAATATTATATAAATATTTACTTCCGCGCCCGAATTTATTATTTTTCATCATATTTTATCCATAGTATAGGTCCAAAATCATGTTTATGAATGTTTTAACAAAAATATCTATTTCAAAAATAGGTAAAATCTGACTATTTTTGCAAAAAATCATAAAAATATTTGCTTCCGCGAACGAATTTTATGATTTTTCATTATATTTTAGCCAAAAGAAAACATTGCAACAAGAAAATTGCTATTTCCAGTATGTTAGGTATTCTAGAATCCAGCCCATGTAGTTTACAATATACAACGTATTCATCAAAAATAGGTAAAATCTGACTTTTTTTTTGTAATAAATCATATAAATATTTGCTTCCGCGCCCAAATTTAATAATTTTTTATTATATTTTATCCAAAGTATAGGTCCAAAAGCATGTTTATGAATGTTTTAACAAAAATATCCATTTCAAGAATAGGTAAAATCTGACTTTATTTTTGTAAAAAATCATATAAATATTTGCTTTCGCGCCTGAATTTTATAATTTTTTATCATATTTTATCCACAGTATAGGTCCAAAAGCATGTTTATGAATGTATTAACAAAAATATCCATTTCAAGATAACATTGCAACAAGAAAATTGCTATTTCAAGTATGTTAGTTATTCTAGAATCCAGCCCATGTAGCTTACAATATACAACGTATTCATCAAAAATAGGTAAAATCTGACTTTTTTTTTTTAAAATCATATAAATATTTGCTTCCGCGACCGAATTTGATAATTTTTCATCATATTTTATCCATATTATAGGTCCAAAAGTATGTTTATGAATGTTTTAACAAAAATATCCACTTCAAAAATAGGTACAATCTGACTTTATTTTTGTAAAAAAAACATATAAATATTTGCTTCCGCGCCCAAATTTTATGATTTTTCATCAAATTTTAGCTAAAAGAAAACATTGTAACAAGAAAATTGCTATTTGAAGTGTGGTAGGTATTCTAGAATCCAGCCAATGAAGCTTACAATATACAACGTATTCATAAAAAAATAGGTCAAATCTGAATTTATTTTTAAAAAAATTATATAAATATTTGCTTCCGCGTCTGAATTTTATAATTTTTCATTATATTTTATCCATAGTATAGGTCCTAAAGCATGTTTATGAATGTTTTAACAAAAATATCCATTTCAAAAATAGGTAAAATCTCAGTTTATTTTTGTAAAAAATCATATAAATATTTGCTTCCGCGCCCGAATTTTATGACTTTTTATCATATTTTAGCTAAAAGAAAACATTGCAACAAGAAAATTGCTATTTCAAGTGTGTTAGGTATTCTAGAATCCAGCCCATGTAGCTTACAATATACAACGTATTCATCAAAAATAGGTAAAATCTGACTTTATTTGTGTAAAAAATTATATAAATATTTACTTCCGCGCCCGAATTTATTATTTTTCATCATATTTTATCCATAGTATAGGTCCAAAATCATGTTTATGAATGTTTTAACAAAAATATCTATTTCAAAAATAGGTAAAATCTGACTATTTTTGCAAAAAATCATAAAAATATTTGCTTCCGCGAACAAAGTTTATGATTTTTCATTATATTTTAGTTAAAAGAAAACATTGCAACAAGAAAATTGCTATTTCCAGTGTGTTAGGTATTCTAGAATCCAGCCCATGTAGCTTACAATATACAACGTATTCATCAAAAATTGGTAAATTCTGACTTAATTTTTATAAAAAATTATATAAATATTTGCTTCCGCGCCCGAATTTTATAATTTTTCATCATATTTTATCCATAGTATAGGTCCAAAAGCATGTTTATGAATGTTTTAACAAAAATATCCATTTCAAAAATAGGTAAAATCTCAGTTTATTTTTGTAAAAAATCATATAAATATTTGCTTCCGCGCCCGAATTTTATAATTTTTCATCATATTTTATCCACAGTATAGGTCCAAAAGCATGGTTATGAATGTTTTAACAAACATATCCATTTCAAGAATAGGTAAAATCTGACTTTATTTTTGTAAAAAGTCATATAAATATTTGCTTCCGTGCCCGAATTTTATGTATTTTTATCATAATTTAGGTAAAAGAAATCATTGCAACAAGAGTATTGCTATTTCAAGTGTGGTAGGTATTCTAAAATCCAGCCAATGAAGCTTACAATATACAACGTATTCATCAAAAATAGGTAAAATCTGACTTTATTTTTGTAAAAAATTATATAAATATTTGCTTCCGCGCCCGAATTTTATAATTTTTCATCATATTTTATCCATAGTAAAGGTCCAAAAGCATGTTTATGAATGTTTTAACAAAAATATCCATTTCAAAAATAGGTAAAATCTGAGTTTATTTTTGTAAAAAATCATATAAATATTTGATTCCGCGCCCGAATTTTATGATTTTTCATCATATTTTAGCAAAAAGAAAACATTGCAACAAGAAAATTGCTATTTCAAGTGTGTTAGGTATTCTAGAATTCAGCCCATGTTGCATACATTATACAACGTATTCATCAAAAAAAGGTAAAATCTGACTTTTTTTTGTAAAAAATCATATAAATATTTGCTTCCGCGTCCAAATTTTATAGTTTTTTATCATATTTTATAGACAGTATAGGTCCAAAAGCATGTTTATGAATGTTTTAACTAAAATATCCATTTCAAGAATAGGTAAAATCTGACTTTATTTTTGTAAAAAATCATTCAAATATTTGCCTCCGCGCCCGACTTTTATAATTTTTCATCATATTTTATCCACAGTATAGGTCCAAAAGCATATTGATAAATGTTTTAACAAAAATATCCATTTCAAGAATAGGTAAAATCTGACTTTATTTTTGTAAAACATCATATAAATATTTGCTTACGCGCCCGGATTTTATGATTTTTCATCATATTTAAGCTAAAAGAAAACATTGCAACAAGAAAATTGCTTTTTCAAGTGTGTTACGTATTCTAGAATCCAGCCCATGTAGCCTACAATATACAACGTATTCATCAAAAATTGGTAAAATCTGACTTTTTTTTTGTAAAAAATCATATAAATATTTGCTTCCGCGCCCGAATTTTATAATTTTTCATCATATTTTATTCACAGTATAGGTCCAAAGGCATGTTTATGAATGTTTTAACAAAAATATCCATTTCAAAAATAGGTAAAACCTGACATTATTTTTGTAAAAATTCATATGAATATTTGTTTCCGCGCCCGAATTTTATGATTTTTCATCATATTTTAGCTAAAAGAAAACATTGCAACAAGAAAATTGCTATTTCAAGTGTGTTAGGTATTCTAGAATCCAGCCCATGTAGCTTACAATATACAACGTATTCATCAAAAATAGGTAATATCTGACTTTTTTATGTAACAAATCATATAAATATTTGCTTCCGCGCCCGAATTTTATAATTTTTCATTATATTTTATCCACAGTATAGGTCCAAAAGCATGTTTATGAATGTTTTAACAAAAATATCCATTTCAAGAATAGTTAAAATGAGACTTTATTTTTGTAAAAAATTATATAAATATTTGCTTCCGCGCCCGAATATAATGATTTTTCATCATAATTTAGATAAAAGAAAACACTGTAACAAGAAAATTGCTATTTCAAGTGTGTTAGGTATTCTATAATCCAGCCCATGTAGCTTACAATATACAACGTATTCATCAAAAATAGTTTAAAGCTAACTTCTTTTTGTAAAAAATCATATAAATATTTGCTTCCGCGCCTGAATTTTATAATTTTTCATCATATTTTATCCACAGTATAGGTCCAAAAGCATTTTTATGAATGTTTTAACAAAAATATCCATTTCAAGAATAGGTAAAATCTGATTTATTTTTGTAAAAAATCATAAATATTTGCTTCCGCGCCAAAATTTAATGATTTTTCAACATATTTGCGCTAAAAGAAAACATTGCAACATGAAAACTGCTATATCAAGTGTATTAGGTATTTTAGAATCCAGCCCATGTAGTTTACAATATACAAAGTATTCATCAAAAATAGGTAAAATCTGACGTTTTTTTTTTGAAAAATCATATAAATATTTGCTTCCGCGCCCGAATTTTATAATTTTTTATCATATTTTATCCACGGTATAGGTCCAAAAGCATGTTTATGAAAGTTTTCACAAAAATATCCATTTCAAGAATAGGTAAAATCTGACTATATTTTTGTAAAAAATCATATAAATATTTGCTTCCGCTCCCGAATTTTATGAATTTTCATTATAATTTAGGTAAAAGAAAACATTGCAACAAGAAAATTTCTATATCAAGTGTGGTAGGTGTTGGAAATATCAATTATTGTTAAATATCAAGTAATCACGTATGTAGAAAATAATAGAGAGTTTATATATATTGATTTGTCATCCACGATATTTATATTTAAGTTTTGTATGTTCTACAGTATTAATAAACCACTGTGTTGTTCTGTGTTAATTGTTCTTATTTTTTATATAACCAACAAAGGTTATGGGCCCAGGCTTATCTAGTGGTATTAACAATTAGTGCAGTGAATAGTATTGTGAAGTGACGTCTGGTCGCCGACGCGAATATTATTAATATTTCGTTTTGTTGTATTAAAACTGAATCTGCTATCCAGAATGTCTTCAGCATTGTCCTTCATCGATAAATTGAAGGGTCGCGAAAACTACACATCCTGGAAATTTCAGGTAAAGTCATTATTAAAATTGGATGATCAATGGGACGTCGTACCAGGCACTATGAAGACAGAAGAAAATAGAGATAAAGACCGCAAAGCACTAGCAAAAATCTCATTTACCCCAATTCTGTAAGGAAGTTACTAGCTCTTAGCAACGTTACTAACATCATTAGCCAATAAAAATAGTAGACACTAAATAAAATATGAATATGACAGCTTTTACAAATACTTCTATTGGTTAAAATTTTTAGTAACGTTACTAAGAGCTAGCAACTTCTTTACAGAATTGGGGTGATTGTTAGTGGCAACCGATCTAATTCATCATATTGAGAAATGCGACACATCTAAAGAAGCTTGGGATACAATTCAGAGACTATTTGAAGATTCCGGACATACAAGAAAAGTCAGACTTCTCCGTCAATTAATTCTAACACGCTTAGAAGATTGTGGATCTACAGAAGAATATGTCAATAAAATCATATCTACAGCGCAACGTCTCCGAGAAATAAAATTTGATATAACTGATGAGTGGATTGGAACTTTATTATTAGCAGGTCTTCCTGAAGAATACAAACCGATGATAATGGGTTTGGAAAGCTCCGGTATCTCAATCACAGCCGATGCAATAAAAATAAAACTATTGCAAGATGTTAAGGCCAAAGCAGAAAACAAATCAAATGATGCCGCACTATACAGTAAAGAACATTCAAATTATAAAAAGAATAATTATATCAAACAGAAACAATATGTCACATGCTACAAGTGCAACAAACAAGGACATTTTGCCTCGAATTGTCGGTCTAAGAATAAAAATGACGACACTAATAATAAAAAGGGAGATAGTAAAAATACAAATGCCTTTTTGTCATGTATGTATTCAGAAAGAAATACAATAAATAATTCTGCGTGGTAGTTGGATTCTTGTGCATCTGTACACTTAACTAAAGATAAATCCAACATTAGCGAAGCTGTTTCCAAATCCGCAGTTAAAATATTCACTGCGAATACGCAATCGCTCACAACTGAGTCAGTTGGAATTGTCAACATTCACTTGACAGGTGATGACAGTAATAGCAATGACAATGTCAATGTCAAAGCGTACGATGTACATTACGCACCTGGAATTGCTGCAAATCTTTTATCAGTTAGCAAGATAACAAGTAAAGGTAATACAGTCATATTTAATAAAGATGGTGGGAAAGTAATCAATAGTAAAAATGAACTCATAGCAACCGCAACGCAGAAAAATGGTATTTATAAATTAAACACACCACAAAATGACACTTTTCAACGAGCATATATCACAACAAGTGACAAAAATATATGGCACCGGAGATTAGGTCATATGAACAGAAAAAGCTTAAACTTATTAAAGACTATGGCCAACGGTATAGAATGTCTTCAAGTTGACAGTAATCCCTGCGAAGTATGTGTAGCAGGCAAACAAACTCGATTACCTTTTAAATCAAGCAAGTTTCGAGCAAAAGAAGTATTGAAATTGATCCATACCGACTTATGTGGGCCAATGGAAATAACTTCGATAGGGGGTAGTAAATATTTTTTCATTTTAATAGACGATTATTCCCGGTACACATTTGTATATTTTTTAAAATCAAAAGAACAAGTTTTTGATAAATTTAAAGAATTTTGTATCCTTGTAGAGACACAAACTGGCAAGAAAATTAAATGTTTACGATCTGATAATTTTACAGAATTTGTAAACAACCATATGCCAAATTTTTTAACTTCAAAAGGAATTAGACATCAGCGTACCGTAAGATTTACGACCCAGCAAAATGGAACATCAGAACGAGCCAATCGTAAAATCGTTGAGAAGGCAAGATGCATGCTTCAAGACGCAAATTTACCCAAAATGTATTGGGCAGAAGCAGTTTCTACAGCCGTATATCTCAATAATAGAAGTCTTACAAGAGCTGTCCAGAAAAGTACTCCGTATGAAATTTGGTATTCAAGAAAACCCAATCTGAAGTACCTTAAAATCTTCGGATGCGAAGCAATGTCACAAATACCAAAAGAGCAACGAAAGAAATGGGATTCTCGATCTGAAATTTTTTTATTTATCTGATACTGCGAAAATACTAAGGGTTATCGACTTATTAACCCATTTACAAGAAAAATAACAATCAGCAGAGATGTAGTCTTCTTAGAACATAAAATGATAAAAGAAGAATCTTTTACTAAAGAAGAAAGAAATAAAAATATTTCTCTATATTTAAATAATGACAAAAGTGAAGAAGAAAATTTAGTTCTTAAAAATAATGGATTACCTGACAATGATCAACTTATATTAGTCAATGACGAAGATGATCAGACTCCTGAACGAACTCCTGAAGAAGAAATACAAGTCGCTGAACCAATTCAACTAAGAAGATCCATTCGAATTATGACTCGTCAAAATGACCCAAATAATGTGTCATATCTTGTAACTGAGAATAATGAACCGCTTACTCCAGAGGAAGCACTCGCAAGTCCGCAAGCTCCAAGATGGAAGGAAGCCATGAATGAAGAATTAGAATCTTTCAAAATTAACAAAACATTTGAATGGTCAAATATACCGCAATGTAAGAATGCTCTTAGAACAAAATGGGTATACAAAGTAAAAAATTCCGAGTCAATTTCTCCAAAATATAAGGCTCGACTAGTTGTTAAAGGTTGTTTACAAAAAGAAGGAATCGACTATGAAGAAACCTTTTCACCAGTTGTGAAATATTCCTCTTTACGATACCTCTTTGCGTTAGCAGTTAAAGAAGATATGAATATAACGCATATGGATGTAAAGACAGCTTACCTTCATGGGTATACTGATGAAGAAATTTACGTAATTCCCCCTAAAGAATTTGAAGAGAAGCAACCTGGTAAAGTTTGGCGATTAAGAAAAGCTATGTATGGGCTAAAACAGAGTGGAAGGTGTTGGAATCGTCGCTTGTACCAAGTCCTGATTGAAAGTGGTCTTGAACAGTCAAAAGCAGATCCATGTGTCTACTACAAACATGCAAGCCGAGGTATCATCATAGTAGCCATATATGTAGATGATATTCTCATTTTTTCAAAAGATCCAAGTTTGAAGAAAAATATACAAAGAAAACTAGAATCAGAATTCCGAATGAAAGACCTAGGGGAAGTAAAAATTTGTTTAGGGATGAAGATCACCAGAGACTGGAAAAATGGAAAACTATGGATCGACCAGTCACAGTATATCAAAAAAATATTGCAGAGATTCGAGATGGCAGACTGCAAACCTGTCTCGACCCGGATGGAAGCTGGTATAAAATTGAGAGATTCGTCGGAAGAAGACTCAGTAAATTTTGATTCACTATTATATCAACAAGCTGTAGGTAGTCTTTTATATATATATATATATCTCTAATATCTAGACCAGACACTTCGTACTCTATAAATTGCGTCAGTCAATTTAACAATAAACCTAAAAATTGTCATTGGCTTGCTGTTAAGAGAAGTTTTAGGTATTTAAAAGGATCACTAAATTTAAAATTAGAATTTGATAAAAATAGTAATGATATTGTAAAAATTTAAAGTGATTCTGATTGGGGTAATGAAAACAATAATAGACATTCTGTCACAGGGAGTAGTTTCAAATTTATGGGTGGCTTGATTTCTTGGTATAGTAAGAAGCAAAGAACAATTGCTTTAAGTACAGTTGAAGCTGAGTATATGGCACTTAGTTCCACAATTCAAAAAATTTTATATTTCAAAACATTAATTAATGAACTACAACCGAGTGTAGAATTCAAGCCATACATAATTTATTGTGATAATAGAGGAGCAATATATTTGGCAAAAAATGACGTTACGAGCCAGAGATCCAAACATATAGATATCAGGCATCATTTTATTAGAAAACATATCCAAGACAAAGTAATATCAATTGAATATCTACCTACCGAGAAAATGTTGTCAGATATATTGACCAAACCACTATCTAAGGACAAGCATGAATATTTTGTTAAAATGCTTGGTCTTCGATAACTTTATATTTATAATACAATTAACAATAGTTCAAGGGGAAGTGTTGGAAATATCAATTATTGTTAAATATCAAGTAATCACGTATTTAGAAAATAATAGAGAGTTTATGTATATTGATTTGTCATCCACGATATTTATATTTAAGTTTTGTATGTTCTACAGTATTAATAAACCACTGTGTTGTTCTGTGTTAATTGTTCTTATTTTTTATATAACCAACAGTAGGTATTCTAGAATCCAGCCAATGAAGCTTACAATATACCACATATTCATCCAAAATAGGTAAAATCTGACTTTTTTTTTTGTAAAAAATCATATAAATATTTGCTTCCGCGCCCGAAGTTTATAATTTTTCATCATATTTTATCCACAGTATAGGTCCAAAAGCATGTTTATGAATGTATTAACAAAAATATCCATTTCAAGAATAGGTAAAATCTGACTTTATTTTTCTAAAAAATCATAAAAATATTTGCTTCCGAGCCCGAATATAATGATTTTTCATCATAATTTAGGTAAAAGAAAACATTGCAACAAGAAAATTGCTATTTCAAGTGTGGTAGGTATTCTAGAATCCAGCCAAAGCAGCTTACAATATACAAAGTATTCATCAAAAATTGGTAAAATCTGACTTAATTTTTGTAAAAAATTATATAAATATTTGCTTCCGCGCCCGAATTTTATAATTTTTCATCATATTTTATCCATAGTATAAGTCCAAAAGCATGTTTATGAATGTTTTAACAAAAATATCCATTTCAAAAATAGGTAAAACCTGACTTTATTTTTGTAAAAAATCATAAATATTTGCTTGCGCGCCCGAATTTTATGATTTTTCATCATATTTTAGCTAAAAGAAAACATTGCAACAAGAAAATTGCTATTTCAAGTGTGTTAGGTATTCTATAATCCAGCCCATGTAGCTTACAATATACAACGTATTCATCAAAAATAGGTTAAAGCTGACTTTTTTTTTTGTAATAAAAATCATATAAATATTTGCTTCAGCGCCTGAATTTTATAATTTTTCATCATATTTTATCCACAGTATAGGTCCATAAGCATTTTTATGAATGTTTTAACAAAAATATCCATTTCAAGAATAGGTAAAATCTGATTTATTTTTGTAAAAAATCATAAAATATTTGCTTCCGCGCCAGAATTTAATGATTTTTCATCATGTTTTCGCTAAAAGAAAACATTGCAACATGAAAATTGCTATATCAAGGGTATTAGGTATTCTAGAATCCAGCCCATGTAGTTTACAATATACAACGTATTCATCAAAAATAGGTAAAATCTGACTTTTTTTTGTAAAAAATCATATAAATATTTGCTTCCGCGCCCGAATTTTATAATTTTTCATCATATTTTATCCACAGTATAGGTCCAAAAGCATGTTTAATAATGTTTTAACAAAAATATCCATTTCAAGAGTAGGTAAAATCTGACTTTATTTTTGTAAAAAATCATATAAATAATTGCTTCCGCGCCCGATTTTATGATTTTTCATCATAATTTAGGTAAAAGAAAACATTGCAACAAGAAAATTGCTATTTCAAGTGTGGTCGGTATTTTAGAATCCATCCAATGTAGCTTACAATATACAACGGATTCATCAAAAATAGGTAAAATCTGACTTTTTTTTGTAAAAAATCATATAAATATTTGCTTCCGCGCCCGAATTTTATAATTTTTTATCATATTTAATCCACAGTATAGGTCCAAAAGCATGTTTATGAATGTTTTAACAAAAATATCTATTTCAAATATAGGTAAAATCTGACTTTATTTTTGTAAAAAATCAAATAAATATTTGCTTCCGCGCCAGAATTTAATGATTTTTCAACATATTTTCGCTAAAAGAAAACATTGCAACAAGAAAATTGCTATTTCAAGTGTGTTAGGGATTCTAGAATCCAGCCCATGTAGCATACAATATACAACGTATTCATCAAAAATAGGTAAAATCTGACTTTTTTTTTTGTAAAAAATCATAAATATTTGCTTCCGCGCCCGAATTTTATAGTTTTTTTATCATATTTTATACAAAGTATAGGTCCAAAAGCATGTTTATGAATGTTTTAACAAAAATATCCATTACAAGAATAGGTAAAATCTGACTTTATTTTAGTAAAAAATCATAAATATTTGCTTCCGCGCCCGAATTTTATGATTTTTCATCATAATTTAGGTAGAAGAAAACATTGCAATAAGAAAATTACTATTTCAGGTGTGGTAGGTATTCTAGAAACCAGCCAATGAAGCTTACAATATACAACGTATTCATCAAAAATAGGTAATATCTGACTTTATTTTTGTAAAAAATTATATAAATATTTGCTTCCGCGCCCGAAATTTATAATTTTTCTTCATATTTTATCCATAGTATAGGTCCAAAACCATGTTTATGAATGTTTTAACAAAAATATCCATTTCAAAAATAGGTAAAATCTGACTTTATTTTTGTAAAAAATCATATAAATATTTGCTTCCGCGCCTGAATTTTATGATTTTTCATCATATTTTAGCAAAAAGAGAACATTGCAACAAGAATATTGCTATTTAAAGTGTGTTAGTTATTCTAGAATCCAGCCCATGTAGCATACAATATACAACGTATTCATCAAAAATAGGTAAAATCTGACTTTTTTTTTTGTAAAAAATCATAAATATTTGCTTCCGCGCCCGAATTTTATAGTTTTTTATCATATATTATACACAGTATAGATCCAAAAGCATGTTTGTGAATGTTTTAACAAAAATATCCATTACAAGAATAAGTAAAATCTGACTTTATTTTTGTAAAAAAATCATATAAATATTTGCTTCCGCGCCCAAATTTTATGATTTTTCATCATAATTTAGGTAAAAGAAAACATTGCAATAAGAAAATTACTATTTCAGGTGTGGTAGGTATTCTTGAAACCAGCCAATGAAGCTTACAATATACAAGGTATTCATCAAAAAATGGTAAAATTTGACTTTATTTTTGTAAAAAATTATATAAATATTTGCTTCCGCGCCCGATTTTTATAATTTTTCATCATAATTTATCCATCGTATAGGTCCAAAAGTATGTTTATGAATGTTTTAACAAAAATATCCATTTCAAAAATAGGTAAAATCTGACTTTATTTTTGTAAAAAATCATATAAATATTTGCTTCCGCGCCCGAATTTTATGATTTTTCATGATAATTAAGGTAAAAGATAACATTGCAACAAGAAAATTGCTATTTCAAGTGTGGTACGCATTCTAGAATCCATCCAATGAAGCTTACAATATACAACGTATTCATCAAAAATAGGTAAAATCTGACTTTATTTTTGTAAAAATTTATATAAATATTTGCTTCCGCGCCCGAATTTTATAATTTTTCATCATATTTTATCCACAGTATAGGTCCAAAAGCATGTTTATGAATGTTTTAACAAAAATATCCATTTCAAGAATAGGTAAAATCTGACTTTATTTTTGTAAAAAATCATATAAATATTTGCTTTCGCGCCAGAAGTTAATGATTTTTCATCATATTTTTGCTAAAAGAAAACATTGCAACAAGAAAATAGCTATATCAAGTGTGTTAGGTATTTTAGAATCCAGCCCATGTAGTTAACAATATTCAACGTATTCATCAAAAATAGGTAAAATCTGACTTTTTTTTTGTAAAAAATCATATAAATATTTGCTTCCGCGCCTGAATTTTATAATTTTTCATCATATTTTATCCACAGTATAGGTCCAAAAGCATTTTTATGAATGTTTTAACAAAAATATCCATTTCAAGAATAGGTAAAATCTGACTTTATTTTTGTAAAAAATCATAAATATTTGCTTCCGCGCCAGAATTTAATGATTTTTCATCATATTTTCGCTAAAAGAAAACATTGCAACAAGAAAATTGCTATATCAAGTGTGTTAGGTATTCTAGAATCCAGCCCATGTAGTTTACAATATACAACGTATTCATCAAAAATAGGTAAAATCTGACTTTTTTTTTGTAAAAAATCATATAAAAATTTGCTTCCGCGCCCGAATTTTATAATTTTTCATCATATTTTATCCACAGTATAGGTCCAAAAGCATGTTTAATAATGTTTTAACAAAAATATCCATTTTAAGAGTAGGTAAAATCTGACTTTATTTTTGTAAAAACTCATATAAATATTTGCTTCCGCGCCCCAATTTTTTAATTTTTCATCATATTTTATCCATAGTATAGGTCCAAAAGCATGTTTATGAATGTTTTTACAAAAATATCCATTTCAAAAGAGGTAAACTCTGACTTTATCTTTGTAAAAAATCATATAAATATCTGCTTCCGCGCCCGAATTTTATGATTTTTCATCATATATTAGCAAAAAGAAAACATTGCAACAAGAAAATAGCTATTTCAAGTGTGTTAGGTATTCTAGAATCCAGCCCATGTAGCATACAATATACAACGTACTCATCAAAAATAGGTAAAATCTGACTTTTTTTTTTGTAAAAAATCATAAATATTTGCTTCCGCGCCCGAATTTTATGGTTTTTTATCATATTTTATCCACAGTATAGGTCTAAAAGCATGTTTATAAATGTTTTAACAAAAATATCTATTTTAAAAATAGGTAAAATCTGACTATTTTTGTAAAAAATCATAAATATTTGCTTCCGCGACAGAATTTTATGATTTTTCATCATTATTTAGGTAAAAGAAAACATTGCAACAAGAAAATTGCTATTTCAAGTGTGTTAGGTATTCTAGAATCCAGCCCATGTAGCTTACAATATACAAAGTATTCATCAAAAATAGGTAAAATCTGACTTTTTTTTTGTAAAAAAATCATATAAATATTTGCTTCCGCGCACGAATTTTATAATTAAATAACTCGGAAGCAAATATTTTTATGATTTTTTCAAAAATAGTCAGATTTTACCTATTTTTGAAATAGATATTTTTGTTAAAACATTCATAAACATGCTTTTGGAGCTATACTATGGATAAAATATGATGAAAAATTAAAAAATTCGGGCGCGAAAGCAAATATTTATATAATTTTTTAAAAAATAAAGTCAGATTTTACCTATTTTTGATGAATACGTTGTATATTGTAAGCTACATGGGCTGGATTCTAGAATACCGAACACACTTGAAATAGCATTTTTCTTGTTGCAATATTTTCTTTTACCTAAATAATGATGAAAAATCATAAAATTCGGGCGACAAGTAAATATTTATATGAATTTTTACAAAAATAAAGTCAGATTTTACCTATTCTTGAAATGGATATTTTTGTTAAAACATTCATGAACATGCTTTTGGACCTATACTATGGATAAAATATGATGAAAAATTATAAAATTCGGGCGCGGAAGCAAATATTTATATGATTTTTTACAAAAATAAAGTCAGATTTTACCTATTCCTGAAATGGATATTTTTGTTAAAACATTCATAATCATGCTTTTGGACCTATACTGTGGATAAAATATGATGAAAAATTATAAAATTCGAGCGCGGAAGCAAATATTTATACGATTTTTTACAAAAAAAAAGTCAGATTTTACCTGTTTTTGATGAATACGTTGTATATTGTAAGCTAAATGGGCTGGATTCTAGAATACGTAACACACTTGAAATAGAAATATTCTTGTTGCAATGTTTTCTTTTAGCTAAAATATTCTGAGAAATCATAAAATTCGGGAGCGGAAGCAAATATTTTTATGATTTTTTACAAAAATAGTCAGATTTTACCTATTTTTTCAAATAGATATTTTTGTTAAAACATTCATAAACATGCTTTTGGACCTATACTCCTAACTAGCATCAAAGTAATTCTTACTGGTACGGGAACTATTTTCAAGTATTTGTTACGTAAAAAATACTAAATATTTTACTTTACCGTAAATTATACTTTAAAGAACGTTACAATTTGTAATTTCTACGTCAATTTTACTATTAAATAACACTGCTTGGTTCCATTACTAGTAAGTAGCTTTTGTAAAATCTGTTACTATGCCAGCACTATTGAATATTACCTTAAAGTTATGATGACTTTATAGTAAAATTTTAAAGTAACATTAACTTTTGAATGTTACTAAGAAATTACCACAAAGTAACTTCAACTTCTACGTAAATTTCGCGAATTCTTGCAACGTAATCCCTACGATAACTTTCACTTAAAAGTAACAAATTCTTTTGACCTAATTTAGTGACAAAAAGTGTTCCAGTGTCGTTTCTGTTACTCGTAAACTTTACTGTAAAGTGATAGTTACTGACTCTAATTACTATTAAGTAACAGAAACTCTTTAAATATCTTTAGAAGTAATTTTTACTATGAAGAGGAAAAGAAGTTAGTTATTTTAAGTTAAAATGGCTGCTCCTAAATGTAAAAAATATAGATACTCAACATCTTTTTACAGAAAATTAAAGTTGGAACTAAGTAATGAAAATAATAAACTAGTTTCAAATTTAAGAAATGAAAATAGTGTTACTAATATTTTGAAAAGTGTAAAATCTCCATTTCAAAATTGTAAACCTCAAACAGTACCTATAGAGACAGTAGTGCAAAATACTGAAATAATTACTTGTGTTACTGATTTTCCGAAATTTGAAGAATATGACGAAAACTGCTTGTCTCACATTCCGGAAGAGAGTATAAGTGATTCTGAAGATCAAAAGTTACTGGAATCAAAAATTTGTTTGTCACAACAACTAAGAGAATGGTCTTTGTTACATCGAATATCTCACAATTCGATTAATGACCTTTTGCGTATATTAAAAGAAAATGGTGTGAACCAAATACCAACAGACAGTAGGACTCTACTGAAAACTCCTTCTTCAATAAATATTACCAAAATGGGAAATGGAGAATTTTGGTACAACGGTATTGAAAACTGTTTACTTGCAATGTTTCCGACAATTACAAAATCTATGAAAATGTCACTAATTTTTAATGTTGATGGTCTACCTCCATACAAAAGTTCAACAGTAGAATTTTGGCCAATTTTGTTCAAAATATACGAGATACCAACTTTGAAGCCGAGAGTCGTAGCGATATATTGCGGTGAAACCAAACCACCTTTGCAAGACTTTTTTTCAAAATTTGTTGATGAATTAAATGGTCTGTTAGAAAAAGGAATTGTAATTGGATCGAATCTCTTAGAAGTGAAAATAAAATATTTTGTCTGCGATACTCCTGCAAGAAATTACATAAAAGGTTTGTGTTATACATATTATTTGGTGAAATGGTCTAAGAATAAGTGTTATTATTTTTTTAATTTTTCAGGTACGGTGGGTTTTAATGCATATCATGGATGTATTAAATGTACAGTTATTGGTGAATACGACAAACGCGGGCGACACATGAGTTTTCCCAGAATTGATTGTACTTTAAGAAGTAATGATAGCTTTCGTAGACGTCTCGATGAAGATCATCATAAGGAAGACACTCCTTTATTAAAGTTGCCTATTGATATGGTAAATGATTTTATAATCGCTGATTCACTCCATTTGTTAGATCTTGGTAAGTCTATAAAACAACTAATAGACAATAATAACATTTTTTTAAATATTTCAGGTATCATGCGCAAATGCTTACTTGGATGGGTAAATGGAAGTTACAATTTTCGAACGAAATTTTCTGGAGCAGATATCGACAAACTGTCAGAAATGTTAGAAGACTGCAATAATCGTAAACCTATTGAAATTCATAGAGCTATAAGAACTATAAAATCATTAAAATTTTGGAAAGGTACTGAGTTCAGAACATTTTTGCTTTATATTGGTCCTGTAGTGCTGAAAGATTTGCTTTCAGTTTCAGTTTACCATAACTTTTTAACACTATGTTGTGCTGTTACAATTATATCATGCAATACTTATTTAAAATACATTAACGTAGCTGAACAATTGTTAAAAGATTATATTGAACAATTCATTGATATTTATGGGATAGACGCAGTAAGCAGTAATGTACATAACCTAGCTCATGTTATAAACGACGTTAAGAGATTTGGAAATCTATCTGATATTAGTGCTTACGCATTCGAGAATTTTTTGTCTCATATTAAAACCTTAGTTCGCTCCGGAAACAAACCAGTGTCTCAAATAGCTAAGCGGGTCTGTGAATTATCCAAATTAAATTCTGAAGAACAAGTGTATCAGTGCCCCTATGTTAAAAATGAGGATCATTCTGTAATACATGAGTTAACGTATTGTAATAGAGTTTTTAATATTGTCTTTATTGCTGATAATTTTATTATAAAAAATGATTCCAAAAATAAATGGTTTCTTACAAAAAATAAGGAAATAGTTTCAATGATAAATGCTACTTATAATAAAGGCAATATTCATATTTTTGGAACACCAATTAAAACAAAAAAAGATTTTTTTGAACTACCAATAAAATCTTCTTATTTAAATATTTTTAAAACGAATGGTGATACAAACCCTCCTAAATTATACTCAATAAATGATATTGAATGTAAACTTATATCGCTAAAATACAAAAGCGAATTTATATTCCTTCCATTGATTCATACATTAGATATACAAAATCAAAATACGCATTAAGCACACCTATTTAAGTCAAGATATTAATCAAGTACCTATTTGCAGTTTTAGTTATATTATGTGTGTAAAATAAAATATATAGTAAAATAAAACATGTATTACAAAATAAGAAAATATATATTTCTTTAATAATGTACAATATGTAAATTAACACAAATTATATAAAAATTGAGCTTATATATTTTGATAGTCTATTGGAAAATTTAAGAAACAATAACAAAAAATATTTTTAAGTTGCTTGTTCTGATAAGTCGCCATTGTTATCTTTGTTACTCTCGGCCTGATCATCAGTTCCTTCTGTTATATCTTCTGTTCCTTCAACGTTTGTTTTTCTGTAAATTTAAATATTATACATATATGTATGTTTTCTAAGTTAGAACTAATCATATTGTATTATAGGAGGTGTGTTAAAAAAATAATGGGAATTTTATAATTTCAAGGATTCAACCAATGTGCAGATACTTTTCAGAAATGTTTACTAATACATCAAAAACAAATGACGTGAATCGCTCTATCATAGTCCACAAAATTACAAAATTCCCGTTATTTTTGGAACACACCTCGTATATACTTACTTAATACGTAGACTTCTTTTTTTTGAATGTTTCAAAACTCCTTCTCTAAAAAATTGTTCGTTTTTTGTTTTTGTATATCTGTTATCAGCACATACAAGTGTTTCAAAAAATACGTTTATGATTCCTTGAAATACTTGAAAACTTTTCTTTTCTTCTCCTAGTTTTCCTCTAGTTATTCCAGTCCAACTATATTTAGTAGCAACATTTGGAGTAAATAATGTATCAAATAATTTATATGCAATTTTCTTTCCATCGCTGTCTCCATTTCTGCCCCCTATGTTCATTAAAAATGCGACCTAAAAAATAACTTTCTTATTATTTCTGAGAGTAGGTAGGTAGATAATAAACTCTTACCACTTGTTTTTTAAATTCATTGTTTGTCCGTAATTCTTTGTCGAACTGAACTACTTCTTCGCAAGATTTTAAAGGAAAAATAAATTTTTCCAATAAATTGTCTGTTGTTTCATTGATAGTACATGGATTTTCTGTAATGTGGCTGTTTTTCTCAATCATGTCATAAATTTTGTCTAAAACTAAATTTGTTTTTACAAACTGTTTCTTTATATCGACAATTTCAGTTTTTAAATTTTGGATTTCATTTTTAATATGAATCACTTCGCTCTTTATTTGTATCAAATCATCGTTACTTGCAATCACTAAAAAATATATTGAAACATAATCTCAGTTAAAATTTGGTTGAAATTTTGTAAATACCTCCATTAAACTCTGTATTGTTTAAAACTTGACCGTCAAAAATCAGTACGTTATTTCCTACAGTTTTGTTATTTTCTGCAGGTATATTATCGTTTTCATTGTTACAATTTTCAATATTTGGTTCCATGCAGTTCATCCCTATGTTGGAAAATAAATCGTTTCTATCTATTGTGAGATCTGAATCTACAGTCATTTTAGGTTTTTTAACCTTTTTTGTCATGTTTGAAAACAATCTGCAAATAAAATATAAATTACTTAATTTAAAATTGAGGATAGGAATAGACTAGTTAAAATGTGCTAATTTGACACATTAATATTACAATTTTTATTATACACTTACTCTTCTTCCGCTTCTGTATCCACACATTCAGTTATTTTTTTTTCTATATCTGTCCCTTCTTTAAAACTTTGAATTTTCGTCATTTTTAAAACACAGGGAAACTGATCCCAGTTGGTCTCTGGAACACTACAAGAATTTGTTCTCAAAAGTTCCCTTTTTGTGTGTGATAAATGACTCGGCCAAAATAATATTTGATTCTGTTCCCATTGATGAGGAACTACAGTAAAATAAATTCCCTTTTTCTCCAAGGTGGATACGATTTTGAAAAAATGTTCGGTATCCTGTAATTTCAGAAATACTAGACTAGAGAAAAGATTAATATATTTACAAAAACAATCTACTCGTATTAATGGACGAACAATTGTAATTTACATACTTGATAAGTTAATAAATTTTTACCCATTTATAGTAACTGTAAATAAATAAATATTAAAATTTTATTAAAAAAATCATTTAGGTTAGAAATTAAAATTTTATCGGCATTTTATTGTAGACTAACATCTTAGATCCATTATTATCAATTTCTTATTATAAAACATATTGCATACTTACCATAATTGAAGATACCTATGTACAAAATTACAACTGAATTTATTTTTTTATCGAAAACGTAATAAACACATGTGTCACTCCAATATTCACAAATTGACAATATTTGATTCACGTGATATAAGTGACTACTAAGTTATAGAACCGTCCTTACAGTGGCTACTGAGACTATACAGTAAACAACTGGAACTTAATAGTAGCCAAGCACATTAAACTGACATTTCTTTAAAGTAGCTATAACTTCAAACATCTAAATTGTTGGTTGCTGTACCTAACTTTGAAGTATTAACAACTTTGAATACGTATAACATAGTAAGTTTCACTTGTAAGTAACTAAGTGTGAATTTCTTAGTTTATATGGCGGACAAAACTCATACAATTCCTACACACAGTTTGTAAATAACTTGTAAAATAAATCTAAAGCTATTACTGTGAGTTATAATGTACAAATTTAGTAAATTTGATACACCTGAATCATTAGAAATGTAATAGATGTATTAGAATCATCAATTTATATAAATCAAATTTTTATTTAATTACATTTTTTTTAATAAACTCGCATATTTTAAAGGCGCGTTGTAATTTTTCTAAGTACTATACATATATTCATCAATGAACTGCTATTTGTTTTAATTTTTAAGTGGCCAGTAGCATTTAATTATAATTTCTATTCGGACACGGACTTCATATAGATATTGTGTTCGTGAAACCATAGTTATTCTTTCATTGTAGAATAGTTGTAGCTATATTTAAGAAAGAGATAACTTGACACGAAGCTTTTGAACCAATAAAGTAGTTATTACCACACTTTAACTTCGTAAATACGTCCCAATAACGTAACAGGATAGTAACGACACAAAAAGCAGAAACGTTTCTACAACGTAATATTAACCACCATATTATTCCCCAAATTGGTATTTATTACGTTGTTGGGCCGTTTCTGATACGTGTCCCGTTGATCGTAGTAAATACTACAATTATTATTTTTTCAGTCAGCGTTACGTAATTACTACCAAAAATGCTAGTTGGGATGGATAAAATATGATGAAAAATTAAAAAATTTGGGCGCGGGAAGCAAATATTTCTATGATTTTTTACAAAAAAAGAGTCAGATTTTACCTATTTTTGATGAATACGTTGTATATTGTAAGCTACATGGGCTGGTTTCTAGAATACGTAACACACTTGAAATAGAAATTTTCTTGTTGTAATGTTTTCTTTTAGCTAAAATATGATGAAAAATCATAAAATTCGGGCGCGGAAGCAAATAATTATATGATTTTTTACAAAAATAAAGTCAGATTTAACCTATTTTCGAAATGAATATTTTTGTTTAAAACATTCATAAAAATACTTTTGGACCTATACTATGGATAAAATATGATGAAAAATTATAAAATTCGGGCGCGGAAGCAAATATTTAAATAATTTTTACAAAAATAAAGTCAGATTTAACAATTTTTGATGAATACGTTGTATATTGTAAGCTTCATTGGCTGGTTTCTAGAATACCTACCACACCTGAAATAGTAATTTTCTTGTTGCAATGTTTTCTTTTACCTAAATTATGATGAAAAATCATAAAATTCGGGCGCGGAAGCAAATATTTATGATTTTTCACAAAAATAAAGTCAGATTTTACCTATTCTTGAAATGGATATTTTTGTTAAAACATTCATAAACATGCTTTTGGACCTATACTGTGGATAAAATATGATAAAAAATTATAAAATTCGGGCGCGGAAGCACATATTTATATAATTTTTTACAAAAATAAAGTCAGATTTAACAATTTTTGATGAATACGTTATATATTGTAAGCTTCATTGGCTGGTTTCTAGAATACCTACCACACCTGAAATAGTAATTTTCTTGTTGCAATGTTTTCTTTTACCTGAATTATGATGAAAAATCATAAAATTCGGGCGCGGAAGCAAATATTTATGATTTTTCACAAAAATAAAGTCAGATTTTATATATTTCTGAAATGGATATTTTTGTTATAACATTCATGAACATGCTTTTGGACCTATACTATGGATAAAATATGATGAAAAATTATAAAATTCGGGCGCGGAAGCAAATATTTATATGATTTTTTACAAAAATAAAGTCAGATTTTACCTATTCCTGAAATGGATATTTTTGTTAAAAACATTCATAATCATGCTTTTGGACCTATACTGTGGATAAAATATGATGAAAAATTATAAAATTCGAGCGCGGAAGCAAATATTTATACGATTTTTTACAAAAAAAAAAGTCAGATTTTACCTATATTTGATGAATACGTTGTATATTGTAAGCTAAATGGGCTGGATTCTAGAATACGTAACACACTTGAAATAGAAATATTCTTGTTGCAATGTTTTCTTTTAGCTAAAATATGATGAAAAATCATAAAATTCGGGCGCGGAAGCAAATATTTATATGATTTTTTACAAAAATAAAGTCAGATTTTACCTATTTTTGAAATTGATATTTTTGTTAAAACATTCATAAACATACTTTTGGACCTATACTATGGATAAAATATGATGAAAAATTATAAAATTCGGGCGCGGAAGCAAATATTTATATAATTTTTTACAAAAATAAAGTCAGATTTTACCAATTTTTGATGAATACGTTGTATATTGTAAGCTTCATTGATTGGTTTCTAGAATACCTACCACACCTGAAATAGTAATTTTCTTGTTGCAATGTTTTCTTTTACCTAAATTATGATGAATGATCATAAAATTCGGGGCGCGGAAGTAAATATTTATGATTTTTTACAAAAATAAAGTCAGATTTTACCTATTCTTGAAATGGATTTTTTTTGTTAAAACATTCATAAACATGCTTTTTAGACCTATACTGTGAATAAAATATGATGAAAAATTATAAAATTCGGGCGCGGAAGCAAATATTTATATGATTTTTTACAAAAAAAAAAGTCAGATTTGACCTATTTTTGATGAATACGTTGTATCTTGTATGCTACATGGGCTGGATTCTAGAATACCTAACACACTTGAAATAGTAATTTTCTTGTTGCAATGTTTTCTTTTAGCTAAAATATGATAAAAAAATCATAAAATTCGGGCGCGGAAGCAAATATTTATGTGATTTTTTACAAAAAAAATCAGATTTTACCTATTTTTGATGAATACGTTGAATATTGAAAGCTACATTGGCTGGATTCTACAATACCTAACACATTTGAAATATCAATTTTCTTGTTGCAATGTTTTCTTTTAGCTAAAATATTATGAGAAATCATAAAATTCGGGAGCGGAAGCAAATATTTTTATGATTTTTTTGCAAAAATAGTCAGATTTTACCTATTTTTTCAAATAGATATTTTTGTTAAAACATTCATAAACATGCTTTTGGACCTATACTATGGATAAAATATGATGAAAAATTAAAAAATTTGGGCGCGGAAGCAAATATTTCTATGATTTTTTACAAAAAAAGAGTCAGATTTTACCTATTTTTGATGAATACGATGTATATTGTAAGCTACATGGGCTGGTTTCTAGAATACGTAACACACTTGAAATAGAAATTTTCTTGTTGCAATGTTTTCTTTTAGCTAAAATATGATGAAAAATCATAAAATTCGGGCGCGGAAGCAAATAATTATATGATTTTTTACAAAAATAAAGTCAGATTGACCTATTTTCGAAATGAATATTTTTGTTAAAACATTCATAAACATACTTTTGGACCTATACTATGGATAAAATATGATGAAAAATTATAAAATTCGGGCGCGGAAGCAAATATTTATATAATTTTTTACAAATATAAAGTCAGATTTAACAATTTTTGATGAATACGTTGTATATTGTAAGCTTCATTGGCTGGTTTCTAGAATACCTACCACACCTGAAATAGTAATACTCTGAGATAGCGCGT
>JAQOWZ010000336.1:0-56599 GCA_035578165.1 Stenolophus ochropezus
TGAATACGTTGTATATTTAAAGCTTCATTAGCTGGATTCTAGAATACCTACCACACTTGAAATAGCAATTTTCTTGTTTCGATGTTTTCTTTTACCTAACTTATAATGAAAATTCATAAAATTCGGATGCGGAAGCAAATATTTATATGATTTTTTACAAAAATAAAGTCTGATTTTACCTATTTTTGATGAATACGTTGTATATTGTACGCTACATGGGCTGGATTCAAGAATACCTACCACACTTGAAATAGCAATTTTGTTGTTGCAATGTTTTCTTTTAGCTAAAATATATGATGAAAAATCATAAAATTCGGGCGCGGAAGGAAATATTTATATGATTTTTTACAAAAATAAAGTTAAATTTTACCTATTCTTAAAATGGATATTTTTGTTAAAACATTCTTAAACATGCTTTTGGACCTATACTATGGACAAAATATGATAAAAAATTATAAATTTCGGGCGCGGAAGCCAATATTTATATGATTTTTTACAAAAATAAAGTCAGATTTGACCGATTTTTGATGAATACGTTGTATATTGTAAGCTACACAGGCTGGATTCTAGACTACCTACCACACTCAAAATAGCAATTTTTATGTTGCAATGTTTTCTTTTAGTTAAAATATGATAAAAAATCATAAAATTCGGGCGCGGAAGAAAATATTTATATGATTTTTTACAAAAATAAAGTCAGATTTTACCTATTCTTGAAATGGATATTTTTGTTAAAACATTAATAAACATGCTTTTGGACCTATACTATGAATAAAATATGATAAAAAATTATAAAATTCGGGCGCGGAAGCAAATATTTATATGAGTGTTTACAAAAATGAAGTCAGATTTTACCTATTATTGATGAATACGTTGTATATTGTAAGCTACATGGGCTGGATTCTAGAATATCTACCACACTTGAAATAGCAATTTTCTTGTTGCAATGTTTTCTTTTAGTTAAAATATGATGAACAATCATAAAATTCGGGCGCGTAAGCAAATATTTATATGATTTTTTACAAAAATAAAGTCAGATTTTACCTATTCTTAAAATGGATATTTTTGTTAAAACATTCTTAAACATGCTTTTGGACCTATACTATGGATAAAATATGATAAAAAATTATAAAATTCGGGCGCGGAAGCAAATATTTATATGATTTTTTACAAAAATAAAGTCAGATTTGACCTGTTTTTGATAAATACGTTGTATATTGTAAGCTACATGGGCTGTATTCTAGACTACCTACCACACTTAAATAGCAATTTTCTTGTTGCAATGTTGTCTTTTAGCTAAAATATGATGAAAGATCATAAAATTCGGGCGCGGAAGCAAATATTTATATGATTATTTACAAAAATAAAGTCAGATTTTACCTATTTTTGAAATGGATATTTTTGTTAAAACATTCATAAACATGCTTTTGGACCTATACTATGGATTAAAATATTATAAAAAATTATAAAATTCGGGCGCGGAAGCAAATATTTATATGATTTTATACAAAAATAAAGTCAGATTTTACCTATTTTTGATGAATACGTTGTATATCGCAAGCTACATGGGCTGGAATCTAGAATACCCACAACACTTGAAATAGCAATTTTCTTGTTGCAATGTTTTCTTTTAGCTAAAATATGATGAAAAATCATAAAATTCGGGCGCGGAAGCAAATATTTATATGATTTTTTACAAAAATAAAGTGAGATTTTACCTATTTTTGAAATGGATATTTTTGATAAAACATTCATAAACTTGCTTTTAAACCTTTACTATGGATAAAATATGATGAAAAATTATAAAATTCGGGCGCGGAAGCAAATAATTAAATATTTTTTACAAAAATAAAGTCAGATTTTACCTATTTTTGATGAATACGTTGTATATTTAAAGCTTCATTAGCTGGATTCTAGAATACCTACCACACTTGAAATAGCAATTTTCTTGTTTCGATGTTTTCTTTTACCTAACTTATGATGAAAATTCATAAAATTCGGATGCGGAAGCAAATATTTATATGATTTTTTACAAAAATAAAGTCTGATTCTACCTATTTTTGATGAATACGTTGTATATTGTAAGCTACATGGGCTGGATTCAAGAATATCTACCACACTTGAAATAGCAATTTTCTTGTTGCAATGTTTTCTTTTAGCTAAAATATATGATGAAAAATCATAAAATTCGGGCGCGGAAGCAAATATTTATATGATTTTTTACAAAAATAAAGTTAGATTTTACCTATTCTTAAAATGGATATTTTTGTTAAAACATTCTTAAACATGCTTTTGGACCTATACTATGGACAAAATATGATAAAAAATTATAAAATTCGGGCGCGGAAGCCAATATTTATATGATTTTTTACAAAAATAAAGTCAGATTTGACCTGTTTTTGATGAATACGTTGTATATTGTAAGCTACACAGGCTGTATTCTACACTACCTACCAAACTTAAAATAGCAATTTTCTTGTTGCAATGTTTTCTTTTAGCTAAAATATGATGAAAGATCATAAAATTCGGGCGCGGAAGCAAATATTTATATGATTTTTTACAAAAATAAAGTCATATTTTACCTATTCTTGAAATGGATATTTTTGTTAAAACATTCATAAACATGCTTTTGGAACTATACTATGATAAAATATGATGAAAAATTATAAAATTCGGGCGCGGAAGCCAATATTTATATGACTTTTTACAAAAATAAAGTCAGATTTGACCGATTTTTGATGAATACTTTGTATATTTAAAGCTTCATTAGCTGGATTCTAGAATACCTACCACACTTGAAATAGCAATTTTCTTGTTGCAATGTTTTCTTTTAGCTAAAATATAATAAAAGATCATAAAATTCGGGCGCAAAAGCAAATATTTATATGATTATTTACAAAAATAAAGTCAGATTTTACCTATTTTTGAAATGGATATTTTTATTAAAACATTCATAAACATGCTTTTAAACCTATACAATGCATAAAATATGATGAAAAATTATAAAATTCGGTCGCGGAAGCAAATATTTACATGATTTTTTACAAAAATAAAATCAGATTTGACCGATTTTTGATGAATACGTTTTATATCGCAAGCTACATGGGCTAATTTCTAGAATACCCACCACACTTGAAATAACAATTTTCTTGTTGCAATGTTTTCTTTTAGCTAAAATATGATAAAAAATCATAAAACTCGGGCGCGGAGGCAAATATTTATATGATTTTTTACAAAAATAAAGACAGATTTTACCTATTTTTGAAATGGATATTTTTGTTAAAACATTCATAAACATGCTTTTAAACCTATACTATGGATAAAATATGATGAAAAATTATAAAATTCGGGCGCGGAAGCAAATATTTAAATATTTTTTTTACAAAAATAAAGTCAGATTTTACCTATTTTTGATGAATACGTTGTATATTTAAAGCTTCATTAGCTGGATTCTAGAATACCTACCATACTTGAAATAGCAATTTTCTTGTTGCAATGTTTTCTTTTACCTAAATTATGATGAAAAATCATAAAATTCGGATGCGGAAGCAAATATTTATATGATTTTTTACAAAAATAAATTCAGATTTTACCTATTCTTGAAATGGATATTTTTGTTAAAACATTCATAAACATGCTTTGAAACCTATACTATGCATAAAATATGATGAAAAATTATAAAACTCGGGCGCAAAAGCAAATATTTATATAATTTTGTAAAAAAATAAAGTCAGATTTTACCTATTTTTGATGAATATGTTGTATATTGTAAACTTCATTGGTTGGATTCTAGAATACCTACCACACTTGAAACAGCAATTTTATTGTTGCAATGTATTCTTTTACCTAAATTATGATAAAAAATCATAAAATTCGGGCGCGGAAGCAAATATTTATATGATTTTTTACAAAAATAAAGTCAGATTTTACCTATTCTTGAAATGGATATTTTTGTTAAAACATTCATAAACATGCTTTTGGACCTATACTATGGATAAAATATGATGAAAAATTATAAAATTCGGTCGCGGAAGCAAATATTTATATGTTTTTTTACAAAAATAAAGTCAGATTTTACCCATTTTTGATGAATATGTTGTATATCGCAAGCTACATGGGCTAATTTCTAGAATACCCACCACACTTGAAATAGCAATTTTCTTATTGCAATGTTTTCTTTTTGCTAAAATATGATGAAAAATCATAAAACTCGGGCGCGGAAGCAAATATTTATATGATTTTTTACAAAAATAAAGACAGATTTTACCTATTTTTGAAATGGATATTTTTGTTAAAACATTCATAAATATGCTTTTAAACCTATACTATGGATAAAATATGATGAAAAATTATAAAACTCGGGCGCGGAAGCAAATATTTAAATATTTTTTTATAAAAATAAAGTCAGATTTTACCTATATTTGATAAATACGTTGTATATTGTAAGCTACATGGGCTGGATTCTACAATACCTACCACACTTGAAATAGCACTTTTCTTGTTGCAATGTTTTCTTTTAACTAAAATATGATAAAAAATCATAAAATTCGGGCGCGGAAACGAATATTTATATGATTTTTTACAAAAATAAAGTCAGATTTTACCTATTCTTGAAATGGATATTTTTGTTAAAACATTCATAAACATGCTTTTGGACCTATACTATGGATAAAATATGATGAAAAATTATAAAATTCGGGCGCGGAAGCAAATATTTATATGATTTTTTACAAAAATAAAGTCAGATTTTACCTATTTTTGATGAATACATTGTATATCGCAAGCTACATGGGCTAATTTCTAGAACCCACCACACTTGAAATAGCAATTTTCTTGTTGCAATGTTTTCTTTTAGCTAATATATGATGAAAAATCATAAAACTCGGGCGCGGAAGCAAATATTTATATGATTTTTTACAAAAATAAAGACAGATTTTACCTATTTTTGAAATGGATATTTTTGTTAAAACATTCATAAACATGCTTTTAAACCTATACTATGCATAAAATATGATGAAAAATTATAAAACTCGGGCACAGAAGCAAATATTTATATAATTTTTAAAAAAAATAAAGTCAGATTTTACCTATTTTTGATGAATACGTTGTATATTGTAAGCTTCATTGGCTGGATTCTAGAATACGTACCACACTTGAAACAGCAATTTTCTTGTTGCAATGTATTCTTTTAGCTAAATTATGATAAAAAAACATAAAATTCGGGCGCGGAAGCAAATATTTATATGATTTTATACAAAAATAAAGTCAGATTTTACCTAATTTTGATGAATACGTTGTATATCGCAAGCTACATGGGCTGGATTCTAGAATACCTACCACACTTGAAATAGCAATTTTCTTGTTGCAATGTCTTCTTTTACCTGAATTATGATGAAAAATCATAAAATTCTGATGCGGAACCAAATATTTATATGATTTTTTACAAAAATAATTTCAGATTTTACCTATTCTTGAAATGGATATTGTAGTTAAAACATTCATAAACATGCTTTTGGACCTATACTATGGATAAAATATGATAAAGAATTATAAAATTCGGGCGCAGAAGCAAATATTTATAAGAATATTTACAAATATAAAGTCAGATTTGACCTATTTTTGATTAATACGTTGTATATTGTAAGCTACATGGGCTGGATTCTAGACTACCTACCACACTTAAAATAACAATTTTCTTGTTGCAATGTTTTCTTTTAGCTAAATTATGATAAAAAATCATAAAATTCGGGCGTGGAAGAAAATATTTATATGATTTTTTACAAAATTAAAGTCAGATTTTGCCTATTCTTGAAAAGGATATTTTTGTTAAAACATTTTTAAACATGCTTTTGGATCTGTACTATGGATAAAATATGATGAAAAATTATAAAATTCGGGCGCGGAAGCAAATATTTATATGATTTTATACAAATATAAAGTCAGATTTTAACTAATTTTGATGAATACGTTGTATATCGCAAGCTACATGGGCTGGATTCTAGAATACCTACCACACTTGAAATAGCAATTTTCTTGTTGCAATGTTTTCTTTTACCTAAATTATGATGAAAAATCTTAAAATTCGGATGCGGAAGCAAATATTTATATGATTTTTTACAAAAATAAATTCAGATTTTACCTATTCTTGAAATGGATATTTTAGTTAAAACATTCATAAACATGCTTTTGGACATATACTTTGGATAAAATATGATGAAAAATTAAAAAATTCGGTCGCGAAAGCAAATATTTATATGATTTTTTATAAAAATAATGTCAGATTTTACCTATTTTTGATGAATACGTTGTATATCGCAAGCTACATGGGCTGGATTCTAGAATACCCACCGCACTTGAAATAGCAATTTTCTTGTTGCAATGTTTTCTTTTAGCTAAAATATAATGAAAAATCATAAAATTCGGGCGCGGAAGCAAAAATTTATATGATTTTTTACAAAAATAAAGTCAGTTTTGACCTAATTTTGTTGAATACATTGTATATTGTAAGCTATATGGGCTGGATTCTAGACTACCTACCACACTTCAAATAGCAATTTTCTTGTTGCAATGTTTTCTTTTAGCTAAAATATAGTAAAAAATCATAAAATTCGGGCGCAGAAGAAAATATTTATATGATTTTTTACAAAAATAAAGTCAGATTTTACCTATTCTTGAAATGGATATTTTTGTTAAACATTCATAAACATGCTTTTGGACCTATACTATGGATAAAATATGATGAAAAATTATAAAATTCGGGCGCGGAAGCAAATATTTATATGATTTTATACAAAAATAAAGTCAGATTTTACCTATTTTTGATGAATACGTTGTATATTGCAAGCTACATGGGCTGGATTCTAGAATACCCACGACACTTGAAATAGCAATTTTCTTGTTGCAATGTTTTCTTTTAGCTAAAATATGATGAAAAATCATAAAATTCGGGCGCAGAAGCAAATATTTATATAATTTTTTACAAAAATAAAGTCAGATTTTACCTATTCTTAAAATGGATATTTTTGTTAAAACATTCTTAAACATGCTTTTGGACCTATACTATGGATAAAATAAGATAAAAAATTATAAAAGTCGGGCGCAGAAGCAAATATTTATATGATTTTTTACAAAAATAAAGTCAGATTTTACCTATTTTTGATGTATACGTTGTATATTGTAAGCTACATGGGCTGGATTCTAGACTACCTACCACACTTAAAATAGCAATTTACTTGTTGCAATGTTTTCTTTTAGCTAAAGTATGATAAAAAAAATCATAAAACTCGGGCGCGGAAGCAAATATTTATATGATTTTATACAAAAATAAAGTCAGATTTTACCTATTTTTGATGAATAAGTTGTATATTGCAAGCTACATGGGCTGGATTCTAGAATACCCACAACACTTGAAATAGCAATTTTCTGATTGCAATGTTTTCTTTTAGCTAAAATATGATGAGAAATCATAAAATTTGGGCGCGGAAGCAAATATTTAGTTGATTTTTTACAAAAATAAAGTCAGATATTACCTATTTTTGAAATGGATATTTTTGGTAAAACATTCATAAACATGCTTTTGGATCTATACTATGGATAAAATATGATGAAAAATTATAAAATTTGGGCGCGAAAGCAAATATTTATATGATTTTCTACAAAAATAAAGTCAGATTTTACCTATTTTTGATGAATACGTTGTATATCGCAAGCTACATGGGCTGGATTCTAGAATACCCACCACACTTGAAATAGCAATTTTTTTGTTGCAATGTTTTCTTTTAGCTAAAATATGATGAAAAATCATATAATTCGGGCGCGGAAGCAAATATTTAGTTGATTTTTTACAAAAATAAAGTCAGATTTTACCTATTCTTGAAATGGATATTTTTGTTAAAACAGTCATAAACATGCTTTTGGACGTATACTTTTTTTTTTTTTATTATTTTATTTATTTACAATCTGTCCTACATAATAACAATAAGTAAATCATTTATCTGCTAATAACATTTGAGGTCAATTTCCACTGAAATTGAACTCTTATATTTACTTATATTTAAATTAAATATTTATTTAATTAAACCTGTATGGTAGTTCAAGGGGAGTGCACCTTTTAAGGCGATAATTATCACTGCTGTTGTCTAGAAGATTTATTGCACAAGGGTTTTTATGTTTTTCTAGTCTTTGTAAATATTTTTCACTTGCTTTAGTGATTTCTTCTCTCACTGTACACATGTTTAAATCACTATGAATTACTTTATTTGTCACATACCATGGAGCTGCAGAGATTGCCCTCAGTGTTTTTGATTGGAACCGTTGAATAATTTGCATATTTGAGTTACTTGTGGTCCCCCATAGTTGAATACCATATGTCCATACTGGTTTTAGTATGATCTTGTATATTAATAATTTATTTTTCATGGCTAATTTACTGGTTGGTTTAAGTAACCAATATAAGCTGTTGAATTTCAATTTTAATTGTTTTCTTTTAGTTGTTATGTGTTTTTTCTATGTGAGTCTTCTGTCCAAGTGCATACCTAAGTATTTTGCTTCGTTTGCCTGTGGGATTTTGTCGTTATAGAGAAATACTGGGGGACATGTTTCTCGTCTTGTGGTAAAAGTTACATGTACAGATTTTGTTTGATTTGCTTTTGTTCTCCATTTTTTGAGCCATTTTTCAATATTTATGAGGTGTTCTTGTAATTTATCAGAAGCTGTCGTTGGATTTTCATCTGTTGCTAGGATTACGGTGTCATCAGCGTAGGTGGCAGTTGTGATGTTGGGTGACTCGGGAAGATCTGCGGTGTAAATTTGGTACAAGGTTGGTCCCAGAACGCTACCTTGCGGAACGCCTGATTTTATGGGATGAAGAGATGTTATTTCATTTCCAACTTTTACTTGAAAATATCTATCTGTTAGATATGCTTTTATAATTTGATAGAATGAGTTAGGTAGTATTTTTTTAATTTTGTACAGAAGGCCGGTGTGCCAAACCTTATCAAAGGCTTGTGTAATGTCGAGAAATGCAGCAGAACAATATTTTTTTTCTTGGATTGCTGTATCTATTACTTGTACTACTCTGTGAATTTGTTCGATTGTGGAATGTTTTTCCCGAAATCCAAATTGGTGATCTGGTATTAGATTTAGGTCATTTAGTATTGGTTTCAATCTAGCTAATAAAAGTTTCTCAAAAACTTTTGATAAAATTGGGAGTAAACTTATTGGTCTGTATGCTGTAACTTCATGTGTAGGTTTTCCCGGTTTTGGAATGAGGATGATTTGGGATACTTTCTATTGAGAGGGGATGTAGCTAATTCTGATTATGGCATTGCAAATGAAAGTAAGTAGTTTAATTGCTTTCTCAGGAAGTTCTTGCAGTAATTTTCCACTTATTAGGTCGTATCCGGGTGCCTTTTTTGGATTTATTTGGTGTTTTATTGTATTTTCAATTTCATTTTTACTTATGTTTTTTATTAGTGGTGTAAGTTGTTCTGCAGTTTCCAAAAACGAATGTATTTCTTGTCCTTCTTCCACTGTAATTTCTTGTGGAAAGCATTGGAATACATTTTTTAGATGTTCACTAAATGTTTCGGCTTTCTGTTTATTATTTCTTGCCCATGTGTTATCACTTTTTCTTACAGGTGGTGATATTGTTTGTGGCTGTTTAAAATTTCTAGTTGCCTTCCAAATAGAATACTCTGTTTCATGTGAGCTTGAAAGATTGTTCAGATAGTGTTGTAGATCTGAGTTTTTCCAATCTTTCATTAACATTTTTAAGTCTTTTATTGCTTTGTTAAGATTTGTTTTTATATTTGGTAGTCGAGTGTTTTGCCATAATTTGCGAAGTTTCCTTTTTTCTTCAATTTTTTGTTTAATTTTCTGTGGTACCTGTAGTTTTATTTTCTTTGTAATATTAAGCGGAGTTGCTGACCAGGAAGCTTTTTGTATGCTTACTGTTAAATGTTCGGTTGCGGTATCTATATCTTGTGGAGTTTTTAGGGGCATTTTTAGGTTTATTTCTTGGGTTAATATTTCTCTAAACTTATCCCAATCGGTATGTGTATTATGGAGAGAAGGAGGTTTAGTTTTAGGCAATATTTGAGAATTAAGTGATATAATACAAGGTGTGTGATCAGATGAAAGTTCTAAGCAAGTTTCTGCATGTATATAGTTTCTTCCAATATTTTTTGTAATACAGAAATCAAGAAGATCTGGAATTTTATTTAAATCACTTGGCCAGTAGGTGGGTTCTCTTGTAGAGACGTAGGATAATTGATTAGTTTGTATAGTTTTTAGTAGTTCACGCCCTCTTGTTGTGTCTAGTCTTAAGCCCCATGTGGTATGTTTGGCGTTGTAGTCTCCACCAGCTATAAATTTATTTCCAAGAGTTTCAAAGAATCTTTGGAAGTGGCCTTCTTTGATATTGTGTTTGGGAGGACAGTAAATTGCTGCTAAGGTTATCGGTCCCGTTCTGGCCTCAACTACTATGCTGGTGGCTTGTAGATGATCCATGCAGTATTCTGGCAATAGGTAATGTTCTATAGTATTTTTAATTATAGCAGCTGTTCCCCCATGAGCTGTACCATCAGGATGTTGAGTGTCGTATACAGTGTAGTTTGGTATCCTTAGATACGTTTTATTTGTGAAATGAGTTTCGGATATTAGTATTACATCTAAGTTATGTTCATTTAAGAATATTTTCAACTCTTGGCTATGTTGAGCCAAGCCGTTAGCGTTCCATATTTCTATCTTAAGATTATTGGCCATTAAGATAGTTTTGTAACGAGAGTAGTAAGGAGATTAAGAATACTATCCATTCGCTCCATAAGTTTAATCATCATTTGTTCTAATTTCTTGTTTTGATCTTCATTTTGTATATTATTTCTTGTAACTTGAGCATACGATTTGTCTGATTTATAATTATTATTCTCGTTTGGTGTGGCATCGGGTTGTTTAGGTAATACTTTTTCTCTCAAAGATGGAAATTTTCTGATTTTTATCTCTTTATACACCTTGCAACCTTTGTAATTAGCAGGATGGTTTTCTTGGCATAGGGCACATGTAGGAGGAATTTCGCTTAGTTTATCGCAGTCTTTAGTCCAATGATTCTTACCACATTTGACACATCTTTCAGGTCTTGAACAATATTTTATTGTGTGCCCATATCTTTGACATCTAGCACACTGTGGTATCTCTTTGTTTGTCCTTGGTGGTTCTATTTCGTGTGTTGTATATATTGTATATTATATATATTTTTATTGTTTGGTTCTGGTGCTATTTCTACAAAGAATATAGGTAGTGGTTGTTTTGTCACTTTTTGTTTAATGTTATATACATTAATTATTTTATGTCCTTTTGATTCTAATTCTTGTTTTATTTCTTCTGTATTTGTTGTATGATGTAAATTTTTTATAACTGCTCTGTAAGAGCGTTCTTGTTTCAATTGATATGTATGAAAACTTGCGTTTTTCTCTTTCAATACTTTGATTAACTTCCTATATGTATCAGGATCAGTTGGTTGTACTTTAACTTGGTTGTTGCCAGTTGTTTTCAAGAAATATTTGTCTTTAGCAGAAGAGTCTAGTATTTCCACTAAAGGCCCAATATTCATAACATCCGGTATAAATATGGGTGGCGGTTTTGGTATCTTTGGTGTTACGTTTTCTTCCATAGTTGTGGTCAGCTGTATGTTATTGGCTAAGGCTTGAAACCTATTTTCGGTATTTATTATGGGTGGCACTGTACTTGTTTGTAATTTTTGTCTGACATTCCTTTCAGTAATGTCGATGGCGTTTCTTTTCTTTAAAGCAACTTGTTGCCATTTTGTAGTTGCATCTTCTTTGGATGCGATATGTTCTACTCCTGGTGGATGGTGTATATCTGCAGTGGTTACCTGCATTGAGGTCATTTGATCCGAGTGCTTTCGCACTCTTTTGTTTTATTTTTATCACTAGTTTAAAATGTTGGTGCACACTTATGTAATTAAGACACTAATTACAAAAATTTTATTGTAGAAATAATTAATTACCTAATCACTTAGGAGCTCTGTGGTTTTACGTCTGTTCACGTTGAGTGTCAGAACGCTACTAGCAAGTGAATGATTATTTAAATTTAATTTAATAATTGACGATTTATATTTAGTGTTGACAGCACACAATACACCGCCACCTTTTGTTTTGCCTACTCTGGTGTTGTCTCGATCTTGTCTATAAACCGCATATTTATTAAAGTCAAACAACTCATTATCATACACTGAATCAGAAAGCCAAGTCTCCGTAAGTGCAATAATATCAAAATTCATAAAGCTAGTATTATTGTAGACATCTTCAAATTTAGTATTCAAACCTCGTACATTTTGGTAGTACACTTCCATCTTACAGCAAAAATAAATAACAATATTCAATGACCTTAGCACTGCTGAACTATTCTAAACAGGACAAGTTTCAAACAAATGTGTACAAAATACGCTAACCTCAAAAAACAAAGAAATTTGTAAAGTTAGACATAAGGTTGTGCTGCTCCAAATACAAGAAAATTAAAGTGAATCAATGTTTGTAGATAAATCGGCTTTCTTTATAACGCCATTTATTTTATAATAAATATTACCGTCAACACTCCACACATTTCTAAATCCAATTTTGTTCGAAATAAGTTTTAAGGTATTTAAACGTTTTTTGGTTAAATCCTCTTTGATATTTATTTTAGTACCTTTTAGTTTATACCGTGATTTTAGCACTAGATTACGAGAATAGTAAGTGGCGAACTTTATAATAATGGGGCGAGGCTTCACATCTGTTGGAGGATTTGTTGAGGAAACACTTCGGGTCACAACACTGTTCACATGAACATCAGGTTTTTACCCACACGATGACATCGGTCGATAGAGTTGGGGGGTAGGTCGAATGACAATGATTTTATGATATCACTGACCTTTTCATCGATGTTCTCAGCCGGATCTTCGGGAACTCCAAATACTCTAATACAATTACGTCTAGAGTATTGTTCGAGTCGGTCGATTTCGTTGTGAAGCACTTGATTTTCTTGAGTCATTTTGTTTATTATTGACTCATAATGAGCTTTTTGCTCCTTGAGTTTTTTATCAACACGTGCAAAAACCATGTCGACCAACGTAGTAAGAAACGAAGGATCTTTCAAAACACTACTCACGAGATCTTGAAATTGAGGAGAGCTTCCTGGTTTTGGCATCTTGACGGTGAGTTTTTTATTTTTATTTTATAAAGAAAATAAAAAAAACAGCACTTGAGAAAAAAAAATACGGAGCAGCAAAAAAACACAACTACTCACGTCGAAGCATGTAGCTAAAATATGATGGAGAATTATAAAATTCGGGCGCGGAAGCAAATATTTATATGATTTTTTACAAAAATAAAGTTAGATTTTACTTATTCTTGAAATGGATATTTTTGTTTAACATTCCTATTCATGCTTCAGGATCATTACTAAGGATGGTTTTAACCATTGGACATGCAAATGTGACCAAAACGTGGTACCAATCAAATAATAAACATTCAATTTTCGGGTGTCGTTTTAATGAATACGTTGTATATTGTAAGCTACATGGGCTGGATTCAAGAATACCTACCAAACTTTAAATAGCAATTTTCTTGTTGCAATGTTTCCTTTTAGCTAAAATATGATGAAGAATTATAAATTTCGGGCGCAGAAGCAAATATTTATAAGATTTTTACAAAAATGAAATCAGATTTTACCTATTCTTGATGAATACGTTGTATATTGTAAGCTACATGAGCTGGATTCTAGAATACCTACCACACTTGAAATAGCAATTTTCTTGTTGCAGTGTTTCCTTTTAGCTAATATATGATAAAGAATTATAAAATACGGGCGCGGATGCAAATATTTATATGATTTTTACAAAAATAAAGTCAGATTTTACCTATTCCTGAAATGGATATTTTTGTTAAAACATTCATATTCGTGCTTTAGGATCTATACTATGGATGGTTTTGAGCATTGGACATGCAAAAGTGACCAAAACATAGTATCAATCAGATAATAAACATTCAATTTTCGGGTGTCATTTTATTGAATACGTTGTATATTGTAAGCTACATAAACTGGATTCTAGAATACCTACCACACTTGAAATAGCAACTTTCTTGTTGCAATGTTTCCTTTTAGCTAAAATATGATAAAGACTTATAAAATTCGGGCGCGGAAGCAAAAATTTATATGATTTTTTACAAAAATAAATCAGATTTTACTTATCCTTGAAATGGATATTTTTGTTAAAACATTCATTTTCATACTTTAGGATCTATACTATGGATGGTTTTAAGCATTGGACATGCAAAAGTGACCAAAACGTGGTACTAATCAGATAATATACATTAAATTTTCGGGTGTCATTTTAATGAATATGTTGTATATTGTAAGCTACATGAGCTGGATTGTAGAATACCTACCACACTTGAAATAGCAATTTTCTTGTTGCAATGTTTTCTTTTAGCAAAAATATAATGAAGAATTACAAAATTCGGGCGCGGAAGCAAATATTTATATGATTTTTTACAAAGATGAAGTCAGATTTTACCTATTCTTGATGAATACGGTATATATTGTAAGCTACATGGGCTGGATTCTAGAATAACAACTACACTTAAAATGCAATTTTCTTGTTGCAATGTTTTCTTTTAGCTAAAATATGGTAAATAATTATAAAATTTAAGCACGGAAGCAAATATTTATATGATTTTTTACAAAAATAAAGTCAGATTTTACCTATTCCTGAAATGGATATTTTTGTTAAAACATTCATATTCATGCTTTAGGATCTATACTATGGATAATTTTAAGCATTGAACATGCAAAAGGGACCAGAACGTGGTACCAATCTGATAATAAACATTCAATTTTCGGGTGTCATTTTAATGAATACGTTGTATATTTTAAGCTACATGGGCTGGATTCTAGAATAACTACCATACTTGAAATAGCAATTTTCTTGTTGCAAAGTTTTCTTTTAGCTAAAATATGATGAAGAATTATAAAAATCGGGCGCGGAAGCAAATTTTTATATGATTTTTTACAAAAATTTTATCTATTCTTGAAATGGATATTTTTGTTAAAACATTCATATTCATGCTTTAGGATCTATACTATAATTGGTTTTAAGCATTGGACATGCAAAAGTTACTAAAACGTGGTACCAATCAGATAATAAACATTCAAATTTCGGGTGTCATTTTAATGAATACGTTGTATATTGTAAGCTACATGGGCTGGATTCTAGAATACCTACCACACATGAAATAGCAATTTTCTTGTTGCAATGTTTTCTTTTAGCTAAAATATGATGAAGAATTATAAAATTCGGGCGCGGAAGCAAATATTTATTTGATTTTTTACAAAAATTAAGTAAGATATTACCTATTCTTGAAATGGATATTTTTTTTAAAACATTCATATTCATGCTTTAGGGTCTATACTATGGATGATTTTTGGCATTGGACATGCAAAAGTGACCAAAACGTGGTACCAATCAGATAATAAACATTCAATTTTTGGGTGTCATCTTAATGAATACTTTGTATATTGTAAGCTACATGGGCTGGATTCTAGAATACCTACCACACTTGAAATAGCAATTTTCTTGTCGCAAAGTTTTCTCTTAACTAAAATATGATGAAGAATTATGAATTTTGGGCGCGGAAGCAAGTATTTATATGATTTTTTACAAAAATTAAATCAGATTTTACTTATTCTTGATGAATACGTTGTATATTGTAAGCTAGATGGGCTGGATTCTAGAATACCTACCACACTTGAAATAGCAATTTTCTTGTTGCAATGTGTTCTTTAAGCTAAAATATGATGAAAAATCATAAAATTCGGGCGCGGAAGCAAATATTTAGTTGATTTTTTACAAAAATAAAGTCAGATATTACCTATTTTTGAAATGGATATTTTTGTTAAAACATTCATAAACATGCTTTTAAACCTATACTATGGATAAAATATGATAAAAAATTATAAAATTCGGGCGCGGAAGCAAATATTTATATGATTTTTTACAAAAATAAATTCAGATTTGACCTATTTTTGATAAATACGTTGTATATCGTAAGCTACATGGGCTGGATTCTAGACTACCTACCACACTTAAAATAGCAATTTTCTTGTTGCAATGTTTTCTTTTAGCTAAAATATGATAAAAAATCATAAAATTCGGGCGTGGAAGAAAATATTTATATGATTTTTTGCAAAAATAAAGTCAGATTTTACCTATTCTTGAAATGGATATTTTTGTTAAAACATTCATAAACCTGCTTTTGGACCTATAGTATGGATAAAATATGATAAAAAATTATAAAATTCGGGCGCGGAAGCAAATATTTATATGACTTCATACAAAAATAAAGTCAGATTTTACCTATTTTTGATGAATACGTTGTATATTGCAAGCTACATGGGCTGGATTCTAGAATACCCACAACACTTGAAATAGCAATTTTCTTGTTGCAATGTTTTCTTTTAGCTAAAATATGATGAAAAATCATAAAATTCGGATGCCGAAGCAAATATTTATATGATTTTTTACAAAAATTAATACAGATTTTACCTATTCTTGAAATGGATATTTTTGTTAAAACATTCATAAACATGCTTTTGGACCTATACTATGGATAAAATATGATGAAAAATTATAAAATTCAGGTGCGGAAGCAAATATTTATATGATTTTATACAAAAATAAATTCAGATTTTACCTATTTTTGATGAATACGTTGTATATCGCAAGCTACATGGGCTGGATTCTAGTATACCTACCACACTTAAAATATCAAATTTCTTGTTGCAATGTTTTCTTTTACCTAAATTATGATGAAAAATCATAAAATTCGGATGCGGAAGCAAATATATATATGATTTTATACAAAAATAAAGTCAGATTTTACCTATTTTTGATGAATACGGTGTATATTGTAAACTACATGGCTGGATTCTAGAATACCTACTACTCTTGAAATAGCAATTTTCTTGTTGCAATGTTTTCTTTTAGCTAAAATATGATGAAAAATCATAAAATTCGGGCGCGGCAGCAAATATTTATATGATTTTTTACAAAAATAAAGTCAGATTTTACCTATTTTTGAAATGGATATTTTTGTTAAAACATGCTTTTAAACCTATACTATGCATAAAATATGATAAAAAATCATAAAATTCGGGCGCGGAAGCAAATATTTATATGATTTTTTTCAGAAATAAAGTCAGATTTTACCTATTCTTGAAATGGATATTTTTGTTAAAACATTCATAAACATGCTTTTGGACGTATACTGTGGATAAAATATGATGAAAAATCATAAAATTCGGATGCGGAAGCAAATATTTGTATGATTTTTTACAAAAATGAAGTCAGATTTTACCTATTTTTGATGAAAACGTTGTATATTGCAAGCTACATTTGCTGGATTCTAGAATACCCACAACACTTGAAATAGCAATTTTCTTGTTGCAATGTTTTCTTTTAGCTAAAATATGATGAAAAATCATAAAATTCGGGCGCGGAAGCAAATATTTAGTTGATTTTTTACAAAAATAAAGTCAGATTTTACCTATTTTTGAAATGGATATTTTTGTTAAAACATTTATAAACATGCTTTTAAACCTATACTAAGGATAAAATTTGATGAAAAATTATAAAATTCGGGCGCGGAAGCAAATATTTATATGATTTTTTACAAAAATAAAGTCAGATTTGACCTATTTTTGATGAATACGTTGTATATCGTAAGCTACATGGGCTGGATTCTAGACTACCTACCACACTTAAAATAGCAATTTTCTTGTTGCAATGTTTTCTTTTAGCTAAAATATGATAAAAAATCATAAAATTCGGGCGCGGAAGAAAATATTTATAAGATTTTTTACAAAAATTAAGTCAGATTTTACCTATTCTTGAAATGGATATTTTTGTTAAAACATTCATAAACATGCTTTTGGACCTATACTATGGATAAAATATGATAAATAATTATAAAATTCGGGCGCGGAAGCAAATATTTATATGATTTTTTACAAAAATAAAGTCAGATTTTACCTATTTTTGATGAATACGTTGTATATCGCAAGCTACATGGGCTGGATTCTAGAATACCCACCACACTTGAAATAACAATTTTCTTGTTGCAATGTTTTCTTTTAGCTAAAATATGATAAAAAATCATAAAATTCGGGCGCGGAAGCAAATATTTATATGATTTTTTACAGAAATAAAGTCAGATTTTACCTATTCTTGAAATGGATATTTTTGTTAAAACATTCATAAACATGCTTTTGGACGTATACTTTGGATAAAATATGATCAAAATTTACAAAATTCCGTCGCGAAAGCAAATATTTATATGATTTTTTACAAAAATTAAGTCAGATTTTACCTATTTTTGATGAAAACGTTGTATATTGCAAGCTACATGGGCTGGATTCTAGAATACCTACAACACTTGAAGTAGCAATTTTCTTGTTGCAATGTTTTCTTTTAGCTAAAATATGATGAAAAATCAGAAAATTCGGGCGCGGAAGCAAATATTTAGTTGATTTTTTACAAATATAAAGTCAGATATTACCTATTTTTGAAATGGATATTTTTGTTAAAACATTCATAAACATGCTTTTAAACCTATACTATGGATAAAATATGATGAAAAATTATAAAATTCGGGCGCGGAAGCAAATATTTATATGATTTTTTACAAAAATAAAGTCAGATTTGACCTATTTTTGATGAATACGTTGTATATTGTAAGCTACATGGGCTGGAATCTAGACTACATACCACACTTTAAATAGCAATTTTCTTGTTGCAATGTTTTCTTTTAGCTAAAATATGATAAAAAATCATAAAATTCGGGCGCGGAAGACAATATTTATATGATTTTTTACAAAAATAAAGTCAGATTTTACCTATTCTTGAAATGGATATTTTTGTTAAAACATTCATAAACATGCTTTTGGACCTATACTATGGATAAAATATGATAAAAAATTATAAAATTCGGGCGCGGAAGCAAATATTTATATGATTTTTTACAAAAATGAAGTCAGATTTTACCTATTTTTGAAGAAAACGTTGTATATTGCAAGCTACATGGGCTGGATTCTAGAATACCCACAACACTTGAAATAGCAATTTTCTTGTTGCAATGTTTTCTTTTAGCTAAAATATGATGAAAAATCATAAAATTCGGGCGCGGAAGCAAATATTTAGTTGATTTTTTACAAAAATAAAGTCAGATTTGACCTATTTTTGATAAATACGTTGTATATCGTAAGCTACATGGGCTGGATTCTAGACTACCTACCACACTTAAAATAGCAATTTTCTTGTTGCAATGTTTTCTTTTAGCTAAAATATGATAAAAAATCATAAAATTCGGGCGCGGAAGAAAATATTTATAAGATTTTTTACAAAAATTAAGTCAGATTTTACCTATTCTTGAAATGGATATTTTTGTTAAAACATTCATAAACATGCTTTTGGACCTATACTATGGATAAAATATGATAAAAAATTATAAAATTCGGATGCGGAAGCAAATATTTATGATTTTATACAAAAATAAAGTCAGATTTTACCTATTTTTGATGAATACGTTGTATAATGCAAGCTACATGGGCTGGATTCTAGAATACCCACAACACTTGAAATAGCAATTTTCTTGTTGCAGTGGTTTCTTTTAGCTAAAATATGATGAAAAATCATAAAATTCGGATGCGGAAGCAAATATTTATATGATTTTTTACAAAAATTAATTCAGATTTTACCTATACTTGAAATGGATATTTTTGTTAAAACATTGATAAACATGCTTTTGGACCTATACTATGGATAAAATATGATAAAAAATTATAAAATTCGGGCGCGGAAGCAAATATTTATATGATTTTTTACAAAAATAAAGTCAGATTTTACCTATTTTTGATGAATACGTTGTATATCGCAAGCTACATGGGCTGGATTCTAAAATACGCACCACACTTGAAATAGCAATTTTCTTGTTGCAATGTTTTCTTTTAGCTAAAATATGATGAAAAATCATAAAATTCGGGCGCGGAAGCAAATATTTATATGATTTTTTACAGAAATAAAGTCAGATTTTACCTATTCTTGAAATGGATATTTTTGTTAAAACATTCATAAACATGCTTTTGGACGTATACTTTGGATAAAATATGATGAAAAATTACAAAATTCGGTCGCGAAAGCAAATATTTATATGATTTTTTCCAAAAAAAAGTCAGATTTTACCTATTTTTGATGAAATCGTTGTATATTGCAAGCTACATGGGCTGGATTCTAGAATACCTACAACACTTGAAATAGCATTTTTCTTGTTGCAATGTTTTCTTTTAGCAAAAATATGATGAAAAATCAGAAAATTCGGGCGCGGAAGCAAATATTTAGTTGATTTTTTACAAAAATAAAGTCAGATATTACCTATTTTTGAAATGGATATTTTTGTTAAAACATTCATAAACATGCTTTTAAACCTATACTATGGATAAAATATGATGAAAAATTATAAAATTCGGGCGCGGAAGCAAATATTTATATGATTTTTTACAAAAATAAAGTCAGATTTGACCTATTTTTGATGAATACGTTGTATATTGTAAGCTACATGGGCTGGAATCTAGACTACATACCACACTTTAAATAGCAATTTTCTTGTTGCAATGTTTTCTTTTAGCTAAAATATGATAAAAAATCATAAAATTCGGGCGCGGAAGACAATATTTATATGATTTTTTACAAAAATAAAGTCAGATTTTACCTATTCTTGAAATGGATATTTTTGTTAAAACATTCATAAACATGCTTTTGGACCTATACTATGGATAAAATATGATAAAAAATTATAAAATTCGGGCGCGGAAGCAAATATTTATATGATTTTATAGAAAAATAAAGTCAGATTTTACCTATTTTTGATGAATACGTTGTATATTGCAAGCTACATGGGCAGGATTCAAGAATACCCACAAGACTTGAAATAGCATTTTTCTTGTTGCAATGTTTTCTTTTAGCGAAAATATGATGAAAAATCAGAAAATTCGGGCGCGGAAGCAAATATTTAGTTGATTTTTTACAAAAATAAAGTCAGATATTACCTATTTTTGAAATGGATATTTTTGTTAAAACATTCATAAACATGCTTTTAAACCTATACTATGGATAAAATATGATGAAAAATTATAAAATTCGGGCGCGGAAGCAAATATTTATATGATTTTTTACAAAAATAAAGTCAGATTTGACCTATTTTTGATGAATACGTTGTATATTGTAAGCTACATGGGCTGGAATCTAGACTACATACCACACTTTAAATAGCAATTTTCTTGTTGCAATGTTTTCTTTTAGCTAAAATATGATAAAAAATCTTAAAATTCGGGCGCGGAAGACAATATTTATATGATTTTTTACAAAAATAAAGTCAGATTTTACCTATTCTTGAAATGGATATTTTTGTTAAAACATTCATAAACATGCTTTTGGACCTATACTATGGATAAAATATGATAAAAAATTATAAAATTCGGGCGCGGAAGCAAATATTTATATGATTTTATAGAAAAATAAAGTCAGATTTTACCTATTTTTGATGAATACGTTGTATATTGCAAGCTACATGGGCTGGATTCAAGAATACCCACAAGACTTGAAATAGCAATTTTCTTGTTGCAATGTTTTCTTTTAGCTAAAATATGATGAAAAATCATAAAATTCGGATGCGGAAGCAAATATTTATATGATTTTTTACAAGAATTAATTCAGATTTTACCTATTCTTGAAATGGATATTTTTGTTAAAACATTCATAAACATGCTTTTGGACCTATACTATGGATAAATTATGATAAAAAATTATAAAATTCAGGTGCGGAAGCAAATATTTATATGATTTTATACAAAAATAAATTCAGATTTTACCTATTTTTGATGAATACGTTGTATATCGCAAGCTACATGGGCTGGATTCTAGAATACCTACCACACTTGAAATATCAAATTTCTTGTTGCAATGTTTTCTTTTACCTAAATTATGATGAAAAATCATAAAATTCGGATGCGAAAGCAAATATTTATATGATTTTTTACAAAAATGAAGTCAGATTTTACCTATTTTTGATGAATACGTTGTATATTATAAGCTACATGGGCTGGATTCTAGAATACCTACCACACTTGAAGTAGCAAATTTCTTGTTGCAATGTTTTCTTTTAGCTAAAATATGATAAAAAATCATAAAATTCTTGCGCGAAAGCAAATATTTATATGATTTTTTACAAAAATAAAGTCAGATTTTACCTATTCTTAAAATGGATATTTTTGTTAAAACATTCTTAAACATGGTTTAGGACCTATACTATGGATAAAATAGGATAAAAAATTATAAAATTCGGGCGCGGAAGCAAACATTTATATGATTTTTTACAAAAATAAAGTCAGATTTGACCTATTTTTGATGAATACGTTGTATATTGTTAGCTACATGGGCTGGATTCTAGAATACCCACTACACTTGAAATAGCAATTTTCTTGTTGCAATGTTTTCTTTTAGCTAAAATATGATATAAAATTATAAAATTCGGGCGCGGAAGCAAATATTTATATGATATTTTACGAAAATAAAGTCAGTTTTTACCTATTTTTGAAATGGATATTTTTGTTAAAACATTCATAAGCATGCTTTTAAACCTATACTATGCATAAAATATGATAAAAAATTATAAAATTCGGGCGCGGAAGCAAATATTTTTATAATGTTTTACAAAAATATAGTCAGATTTTACCTATTTTTAATGAATACGTTGTATATTGGCTGGATTCTAGAATACCTACCACACGTTGTATATCGCAAGCTACATGGGCTGGATTCTAGAATACCTACCACACTTGAAATATCAAATTTCTTGTTGCATTGTTTTCTTTTACCTAAATTATGATGAAAAATCATAAAATTCGGTCGCGGAAGCAAATATTTATATGATTTTTTACAAAAATGAAGTCAGATTTTACCTAATTTTGATGAATACGTTGTATATTATAAGCTACATGGGCTGGATTCTAGAATACCTTCCACACTTGAAGTAGCAATTTTCTTGTAGCAATGTTTTCTTTTAGCTAAAATATGATAAAAAATCAAAAAATTCGGGCGCGGAAGCAAATATTTATATGATTTTTTACAAAAATAAAGTCAGATTTTACCTATTCTAAAAATGGATATTTTTGTTAAAACATTCTTAAACATGCTTTTGGACCTATACTATGGATAAAATATGATAAAAAATTATAAAATTCGGGCGCGGAAGCAAATATTTATATGATTTTTTACAAAAATAAAGTCAGATTTGACCTATTTTTGATGAATACGTTGTATATTGTAAGCTACATGGGCTGGCTTCTAGACTACCTACCACACTTAAAATAGCAATTTTCTTGTTGCAATGTTTTCTTTTAGCTAAAATATGATAAAAAATCATAAAATTCGGGCGCGGAAGAATATATTTATATGATTTTTTACAAAAATAAAGTCAGATTTTACCTATTCTTCAAAAGGATATTTTTGTTAAAACATTCATAAACATGCTTTTGGACCTATACTATGGATAAAATATGATGAAAAATTATAAAATTCGGGCGCGGAAGCAAATATTTATATGATTTTTTACAAAAATTAAGTCAGATTTTACCTATTTTTAATGAATACGTTGTATATCGCAAGCTACATGGGCTGGATTCTAGAATATCCACAACACTTGAAATAGCAATTTTCTTGTTGCAATGTTTTCTTTTAGCTAAAATATGATGAAAAATCATAAAATTCGGTCGCGAAAGCAAATATTTATATGATTTTTTACAAAAATAAATTCAGATTTTACCTTTTTTTTAAAATGGATATTTTTGAGAAATATTTTATAAACCCTTGTCCCTTTTCTTCACAATTATTTATTAAAACAAAATGTACATTTCAACTACACTGTAGTCATCTTCAGTTGTACAAATATACAAATTTGTTGGATACAGTTCAATTTATACTTTACTAAATCAAAATCAGGAGGGGGTGGTCAAGTGGGGAGAGATCTGTGTTAAGTAAATTGTTTTTGTGTTTTTTCATGAAGATGGCTTCTAACATATTTAAATTTGGATCTTTACAAGGTTTTTCACATTTTACATCTTCTATACTAAATTTATGTCCAGTATTATGATTATGTAGGGCTATGGCAGAATTATATATGTTTTTACATTTAGTGTGATACATGTGTTCCTTAAATCTTGTATCTATTTTCCTTTTTGATGATTTACAAGTGATGGAGTAAATTCCTGAACATTCTAATTTATTGTTTTTATCTAAATTGTTATTAAGGTGGTTTTTAATTGTTTGTTTATTGTTAAATGCTACTGTTAAATAAATTTTTTTGAAGAGGTTTGAAAATTTGTATTCTATGTTTTTGTCGTATGTGAGTTTACAATATTTTTTCTCTGTTTTATTTTCTTAAAAAGTTGTACATTGTTTTAATAACTTTTTAAATTTCTGTTTTTTAATCAATTTTTGGATAATTTTAGGATCGTAACCATTGATTCTAGCTAAATGTAATATGTGATTTTGTTCTCTTATAAAGTTCGCTGGGTCAAGGGGTACATTGTACAGTCTATGTATAAAGCTCTGAAAAACTAATTTGTATTTGAGGGGGGTTTGGGAGGAAGCATGTATGTAAATGTCAGTATTGGTAAGTTTTCTGTAAATGTCAAAAATTAATTTTTTACTACTAAGTGTTAATTTTAAATCTAAGAAGGGTAAAGACTTATTTATTTCGATTTCATGGGTGAATTTAATGGAAGTGTATTGAGAGATCATAATTGCTAAGTATTTGTTTACATCGAATTTGTTATCAATGATAGCGCAAATGTCGTCAACGTATCTAAGCCATGTTTTTGAGAAAACGTAAGTTGAAACCTTCGAACCCTAATTTGTCAAAACTACATTGCCTTCCCAAAATCCACAAAAATGACAACAGCTTCAGACCCATAGTTTCCAATATAAATTCCCCGACATACCTCATTTCAAATTTCCTAGTATCTCAATTTAGAGAATTAGATACAGAGTTTAAATTTTCATTGAAAAATACTGACAACTTCATCAACCAAGTTAAAGATGCAAAATTAGAACCGAATGACCGCTTAATCTCCTTTGACGTAAAATCCCTATTTCCGAATGTACCTATAAAAGAAACATTAGAAATCTTGAAAGACAGACTCCAACAGTGCGGATTAGAAGAAAAAGTCATTAATGAATACTGTTTACTCACAAAAGTTTGTATGGAATGTAACGGTTTTAGTTTTAACGGTAAATTTTATAAACAAACCTTCGGTACATCAATGGGAAATCCCTTATCCCCGTTCCTAGCAAACCTTTTCCTAGACCAGCTTGAAAGAAAATTAAAATCCACATTAGACAACTTCCCAAAAACATGGCTTAGATACGTTGACGACATTTTCGCTATCATTGATAACAAATTCGATGTAAACAAATTTTTAGAAATTATGAACTCTCAATACACTTCCATTAAATTCACCCATGAAATCGAAATAAATAAGTCTTTACCCTTCTTAGATTAAAAATTAACACGTAGTAGTGAAAAAATAATTTTTGACATTTACAGAAAACCCACCAATACTGACATTTACAAACATGCTTCCTCACAAAACCCCCTCAAATACAAATTATCAGTTTTTCAGAGCTTTATACATAGACTGTACAATTTATCCCTTGACCCAGCGAACTTTATAAGAGAACAAAATCACATATTACATTTAGCTAGAATCAATGGTTACGATCCTAAAATTATCCAAAAATTGATTAAAAAACAGAAATTTAAAAAGTTATTAAAACAAAGTACAACTTTTCAAGAAAATAAAACAGAGAGAAAATATTATAAACTTACATACGACAAAAACATAGAATACAAATTTTTAAACCTCTTCAAAAAATTTAATTTACCTTTAGCATTTAACAATAAACAAACAATTAAAAACCACCTTAATAACAATTTAGATAAAAACAATAAATTAGACTGTTCAGGAATTTACTCCATCACTTGTAAATCATGCAAACAAATTTATATAGGACAAACAAAAAGGAAAATAGATACAAGATTTAAGGAACACATGTATCCCACTAAGTGTAAAAACATATACAATTCTGCCATAGCCCTACATACTCATAATACTGGACATAAATTTAATATAGAAGATGTAAAATGTGAAAAACATTGTAAAGATCCAAATTTAAATATGTTAGAAGCCATCTTTATGATAAAACAAAAAAACAATTTACTTAACACAGATCTCTCCCCACATGACCACATCCTCCTGATTTTGATTTAGTAAAGTATAAATTGAACTGTATCCAACAAATTTGTATATTTGTACAACTGAAGATGACTACAGTGTAGTTGAAATGTACATTTTGTTTTAATAAATAATTGTGAAGAAAAGGGACAAGTGTTTATAAAATATTTCTCATATATTTTTCCTTCACGTTAACTCAAACTAATTATTAGTGAATTATGGCTTCTTGGTCAAGTGAGTTAAATAAATATACAAATTTAAAACATAAAATTAAATCAGTTAAAGCTGACATCCATTTCCTAAAACAGTGCAAAAAACAACAAGTGTTTCCGAAGTTTATGTAAATTAAAACAAACAAACACAATAAAGATTTAAACAAAATATTAAACCATACTAAAAATAAGGGGCTCCAATTCGAAATTAGCAGTGCTTACGAGAAACTCAAACATTTGGAAATAAAAACTTACAATCTACACTTAAAACTTTCTAAAGTTTTCAACCCCATTTGGTGTTTCCATGATTCAAAAACCAACTTAATCGTAAACGCTAAGTGCAAATCTCAATATATTCGTTTAAATAAGAAACTTAAAAAACTCATCTTAAACAAAACCACAGAACCAAACGTAAAACACAAATTAAACTTCGTGCACAATAAAACAGACATCAACTTCACCAATGAAGAATTAGAACTTTTAAACAAAGGATTAAAACATTGTGTTATTCGACCGAAATTCCCAACCGAAGAAATCATCACGGATATTGAAATATCCATCTCAAACCAACCAGCTGAAGTACAACACGCCATCCGTAAAGAAGCAGAAAACATCCTACGAAAAGAAACGTCACGCCCTAGGAAATCCAAAGACCTCAAAGAAAACAAAATTCTCAAAAACTTAAAGAAGAAGTACTGCGTCTACTTGAAAGCCGATAAAGGAAACGCCATAGTGATCCTAAAGAAAGAAGACTACATCCAACAAGTCAATAACCTACTCGAGACTGGTCCGTAAGAAAAACTAAATAAGAATCCCTTAGCAAATTATATATATACTGTAAATAAAGCTCTGGACAACTGTAAAAACATAGTCCCAAAAGATTTAAAACGTAAGTTGAAATCTTCGAACCCTAATTTGTCAAAACTACATTGCCTTCCCAAAATCCACAAAAATGACAACAGCTTCAGACCCATAGTTTCCAATATAAATTCCCCGACATAACTCATTTCAAATTTCCTAGTATCTCAATTTAGAGAATTAGATATAGAGTTTAAATTTTCATTGAAAAATACTGACAACTTCATCAACCAAGTTAAAGACGTAAAATTAGAACCGTATGACCGCTTAATCTCCTTTGACGTAAAATCCCTATTTCCAAATGTACCCATAAAAGAAACATTAGAAATCTTGAAAGACAGACTCCAACAGTGCGGATTAGAAGAAAAGTCAGTAATGAATACTGTTCACTCACAAAAGTTTGTATGGAATGTAACGGTTTTAGTTTTAACGGTAAATTTTATAAACAAACCTTCGGTACATCAATGGGAAATCCCTTATCCCCGTTCCTAGCAAACCTTTTCCTAGACCAGCTTGAAAGAAAATTAAAATCTACATTAGACAACTTCCCAAAAACATGGCTTAGATACGTTGACGACATTTTCGCTATCATTAATAACAAATTCGATGTAAACAAATTATTAGAAATTATGAACTCTCAATACACTTCCATTAAATTCACCCATGAAATCAAAATAAATAAGTCTTTACCCTTCTTAGATTTAAAATTAACACGTAGTAGTAAAAAATTAATTTTTGACATTTACAGAAAACCCACCAATACTGACATTTACATACATGCTTCCTCCCAAACCCCCCTTAAATACAAATTATCAGTTTTTCAGAGCTTTATACATAGACTGTACAATGTACCCCTTGACCCAGCGAACTTTATAAGAGAACAAAATCACATATTATACTTAGCTAGAATCAATGGTTACGATCCTAAAATTATCCAAAAATTGATTAAAAAACAGAAATTTAAAAAGTTATTAAAACAAAGTACAACTTTTCAAGAAAATAAAACAGAGAAAAAATATTGTAAACTCACATACGACAAAAACATAGAATACAAATTTTCAAACCTCTTCAAAAAATTTAATTTAACTGTAGCATTTAACAATAAACAAACAATTAAAAACCACCTTAATAACAATTTAGATAAAAACAATAAATTAGAATGTTCAGGAATTTACTCCATCACTTGTAAATCATGCAAACAAATTTATATAGGACAAACAAAAAGGAAAATAGATACAAGATTTAAGGAACACATGTATCACACTAAATGTAAAAACATATATAATTCTGCCATAGCCCGACATACTCATGATACTGGACATAAATTTAGTATGGAAGATGTAAAATGTGAAAAACCTTGTAAAGATCCAAATTTAAATATGTTAGAAGTCATCTTCATGAAAAAACACAAAAACAATTTACTTAACACAGATCTCTCCCCACTTGACCACCCCCTCCTGATTTTGATTTAGTAAAGTATAAATTGAACTGTATCCAACAAATTTGTATATTTGTACAACTGAAGATGACTACAGTGTAGTTGAAATGTACATTTTGTTTTAATAAATAATTGTGAAGAAAAGGGACAAGTGTTTATAAAATATTTCTCATATATTTTTCCTTCACGTTAACTCAAACTAATTATTAGTGGATATTTTTGTTAAAACATTCATAAACATGATTTTAAACCTATACTATTTATAAAATATGATGAAAAATTATAAAATTCGGGCGCGGAAGCAAATATTTAAATATTTTTTTACAAAAATAAAGTCAGATTTTACCTATTTTTGATGTATACTTTGTATATTGTAAGCTACATGTGCTGGATTCTAGTATACCTACCACACTTGAAACAACAAATTTCTTGTTGCAATGTATTCTTCTACCTAAATTATGATGAAATCATAAAATTCGGGCGCGGAAGCAAATATTTACAAAATTAAAGTCAGATTTTACCTATTTTTGATGAATACGTTGTATATTGTAAGCTACATTGGCTGGATTCTAGAATACCTACCACACTTGAAACAACAATTTTCTTGTTGCAATGTATTCTTTTACCTAAACTATGATGAAAAATCATAAAATTCGGGCGCGGAAGCAAATATTTATATGATTTTTTACAAAAATAAAGTCAGATTTTACCTATTCTTAAAATGGATATTTTTGTTAAAACATTCTTAAACATGCTTTTGGACCTATACTATGGATAAAATATGATAAAAAATTATAAAATTCGGGCGCGGAAGCAAATATTTATATGATTTTTTACAAAAATAAAGTCAGATTTGACCTATTTTTGATGAATACGTTGTATATTGTAAGCTACATGGGTTGGATTCTAGACTACCTACCACACTTAAAATAGCAATTTTCTTGTTGCAATATTTTCTTTTAGCTAAAATATGATAAAAAAATCATAAAATTCGGGCGCGGAAGCAAATATTTATATAATTTTTTACAAAAATAAGGTCAGATTTTACCTATTTTTGATGAATACTTTGTATATTGTAAGCTTGATTGGCTGGATTCTAGAATACCTACCACACTTGAAATAAAAATTTTCTTGTTGCAATGTTTTCTTTTAGCTAAAATATGATGAAAAATCATAAAATTCGGGCGCGGAAGCAAATATTTATATGATTTTTTACAAAAATAATGTCAGATTTTACCTATTCTTAAAATGGATATTTTTGTTAAAAAATTCTTAAACATGCTTTTGGACCTATACTATGGATAAAATATGATGAAAAATTATAAAATTCGTGCGCGGAAGCAAATATTTATATGATTTTATACAAAATTAAAGTCAGATTTTACCTATTTTTGATGAATACGTTGTATATCGCAAGCTACATGGGCTGGATTCTAGAATACCCACAACGCTTGAAATAGCAATTTTCTTGTTGCAATGTTTCCTTTTAGCTAATATATGATGAAAAATCATAAAATTCGGGCGCGGAAGCAAATATTTATGTGATTTTTTACAAAAATAAAGTCAGATTTTACCTACTCTTGAAATGGATATTTATGTTAAAACATTAATAAACATGCTTTTGGACCTATACTATGGATAAAATATGATGAAAAATTATAAAATTCGGGCACGGAAGCAAATATTTATAAGATATTTTACAAAAAAAAGTCAGATTTTACCTATTTTTGATGAATACGTTGTATATCGCAAGCTACATGGGCTGGATTGTAGAATACCCACCACACTTGAAATAGCAATTTTCTTGTTGCAATGTTTTCTTTTAGCTAAAATATGATAAAAAATCATAAAATTCGGGCGCGGAAGCAAATATTTATATGATATTTTACGAAAATAAAGTCAGTTTTTACCTATTTTTGAAATGGATATTTTTGTTAAAACATTCATAAACATGCTTTTAAACCTATACTATGCATAAAATATGATGAGTAATTATAAAATTCGGGCGCGGAAGCAAATATTTTTATAATGTTTTACAAAAATATAGTCAGATTTTACCTATTTTACATGAATACGTTGTATATTGTATGCTTCATTGGCTGGATTCTAGAACACCTACCACACTTGAAACAACAATTTTCTTGTTGCAATGTATTCTTTTACCTAAATTATAATGAAAAATCATAAAATTCGGGCGCAGAAGCAAATATTTATATGATTTTTTACAAAAATAAAGTCAGATTTTACCTATTCTTAAAATGGATATTTTTGTTAAAACATTCTTAAACACGCTTTTGGACCTATACTATGGATAAAATATGATAAAAAATTATAAAATTCGGGCGCGGAAGCAAATATTTATATGATTTTTTACAAAAATAAAGTCAGATTTGACCTATTTTTGATGAATACGTTGTATATTGTAAGCTACATGGGCTGGATTCTAGACTACCTACCACACTTAAAATAGCAATTTTCTTGTTGCAATGCTTTCTTTTAGCTAAAATATGATAAAAAATCATAAAATTCGGGCGCGGAAGAAAATATTTATATGATTTTTTACAAAAATAAAGTCAGATTTTACTTACTCTTGAAATGGATATTTTTGTTAAAACATTCATGAACGTGCTTTTGGACCTATACTATGGATAAAATATGATGAAAAATTATAAAATTCGTGCGCGGAAGCAAATATTTATATGATTTTATACAAAATTAAAGTCAGATTTTACCTATTTTTGATGAATACGTTGTATATCGCAAGCTACATGGGCAGGATTCTAGAATACCCACAACGCTTAAAATAGCAATTTTCTTGTTGCAATGTTTTCTGTTAGCTAAAATATGATGAAAAATCATAAAACTCGGGCGCGGAAGCAAATATTTATATGATTTTTTACGAAAATAAAGTCAGTTTTTACCTATTTTTGAAATGGATATTTTTGTTAAAACATTCATAAACATGCTTTTAAACCTATACTATGCATAAAATATAATGAAAAATTATAAAATTCGGGCGTGGAAGCAAATATTTTTATAATGTTTTACAAAAATATAGTCAGATTTTACCTATTTTTCATGAATACGTTGTATATTGTAAGCTTCATTGGCTGGATTCTGGAATACCTACCACACATGAAATAGCAATTTTCTTGTTGCAATGTTTTCTTTTAGCTAAAATATGATAAAAAATCATAAAATTCGGGCGCGGAAGCAAATATTTATATGATTTTTTACAAAAATTAAGTCAGATTTTACCTATTTTTGATGAAAACGTTGTATATTGCAAGCTACATGGGCTGGATTCTAGAATACCCACAACACTTGAAATAGCAATTTTCTTGTTGCAATGTTTTCTTTTAGCTAAAATATAATAAAAAATCTTAAAATTCGGGCGCGGAAGCAAATATTTATATGATTTTTTACAAAAATAAAGTCAGATTTTACCTATTTTTGAAATGGATATTTTTGTTAAAACATTCATAAACATGCTTTTAAACCTATACTATGGATAAAATATGATGAAAAATTATAAAATTCGGTCGCGAAAGCAAATATTTATATGATTTTTTACAAAAATGAAGTCAGATTTTACCTATTTTTGATGAATACGTTGTATATTGTAAGCTACATGGGCTGGATTCTAGAATACCTACCACACTTGAAATAGCAATTTTCTTGTTGCAATGTTTTCTTTTAGCTAAAATATGATGAAAAATCATAAAATTCGGGCGCGGAAGCAAATATTTATATGATTTTTTACAAAAATAAAGTCAGATTTTACCTATTTTTGAAATGGACATTTTTGTTAAAACATTCATAAACATGCTTTTAAACCTATACTATAGATAATATGATGAAAAATTATAAAATTCGGGCGCGGAAGCAAATATTTATATATTTTTTTACATAAATAAAGTCAGATTTTACCTATTTTTGAAGAATACGTTGTATATTTAAAGCTTCATTAGCTGGATTTTAGAATACCTACCACACTTGAAATAGCAATTTTCTTGTTGCAATGTTTTCTTTTACCTAAATTATGATGAAAAATCATAAAATTCGGATGCGGAAGCAAATATTTTTATAATTTTTTACAAAAATAAATTCAGATTTTACCTATTCTTAAAATGGATATTTTTGTTAAAACATTCTTAAACATGCTTTTGGACCTATACTATGGATAAAATATGATAACAAATTATAAAATTCGGGCGCGGAAGCAAATATTTATATGATTTTTTACAAAAATAAAGTCAGATTTGACCTATTTTTGATGAATACGTTGTATATTGTAAGCTACATGGGCTGTATTCTAGACTACCTACCACACTTAAAATAGCAATTTTCTTGTTGCAATGTTTTCTTTTAGCTAAAATATGATAAAAAATCATAAAATTCGGGCGCGGAAGAAAATATTTATATGATTTTTTACAAAAATAAAGTCATATTTCACCTATTCTTGAAATGGATATTTTTGTTAAAACATTCATAAACATGCTTTTGGAACTATACTATGGATAAATTATGATGAAAAATTATAAAATTCGGGCGCGGAAGCAAATATTTAAATATTTTTTTACAAAAATAAAGTCAGATTTTACCTATTTTTGATGAATACGTTGTATATTTAAAGCTTCATTAGCTGGATGTTAGAATACCTACCACACTTGAAATAGCAATTTTATTGTTGCAATGTTTTCTTTTACCTAAATTATGATGAAAAATCATAAAATTCGGATGCGGAAGCAAATATTTTTATGATTTTTTACAAAAATAAATTCAGATTTTACCTATTCTTGAAATGGATATTTTTGTTAAAACATTCTTAAACATGCTTTTGGACCTATACTATGGATAAAATATGATAACAAATTATAAAATTCGGGCGCGGAAGCAAATATTTATATGAATTTTTTACAAAAATAAAGTCAGATTTGACATATTTTTGATGAATACGTTGTATATTGTAAGCTACATGGGCTGTATTCTAGATTACCTACCACACTTAAAATAACAATTTTCTTGTTGCAATGTTTTCTTTTTGCTAAAATATAATAAAAAATCATAAAATTCGTGCGCGGAACAAAATATTTATATGATTTTTTACAAAAATAAAGTCATATTTTACCTATTCTTGAAATGGATATTTTTGTTAAAACATTCATAAACATGCTTTTGGAACTATACTATGGAAAAAATATGATGAAAAATTATAAAATTCGGGCGCGGAAGCAAATATTTATATGGTTTTATACAAAAATAAAGTCAGATTTTACCTATTTTTGATGAATACTTTGTACATCGCAAGCTACATGGGCTCGATTCTAGAATACCCACAATACTTGAAATAGCAATTTTCTTGTTGCAATGTTTTCTTTTAGCTAAAATATGATAAAAAATTTGGGCGCGGAAGCAAATAAAGTCAGATTTTACCTATTTTTGATGAATACTTTGTATATTTAAAGCTTCATTAGCTGGATTCTAGAATACCTACCACACTTGAAATAGCAATTTTCTTGTTGCAATGTTTTCTTTTACCTAAATTATGATGATAATTCATAAAATTCGGATGCGGAAGCAAATATTTATATGATTTTTTACAAAAATAAAGTCTGATTTTACCTATTTTTGATGAATACGTTGTATATTGTAAGCTATATGGGCTGGATTCAAGAATACCTACCACACTTGAAATAGCAATTTTCTTGTTGCAATGTTTTTTTTTAGCTAAAATATATGATGCAAAATCATAAAATTCGGTCGCGGAAGCAAATATTTATATGATTTTTTACAAAAATAAAGTCAGATTTTACCTATTCTTAAAATGGATATTTTTGTTAAAACATTCTTAAACATGCTTTTGGACCTATACTATGGACAAAATATGATAAAAAATTATAAATTCGGGCGCAAAAGCCAATATTTATATGATTTTTTACAAAAATAAAGTCAGATTTGACCGATTTTTGATGAATACGTTGTATATTGTAAGCTACATAGGCTGGATTCTAGACTACCTACCACACTCAAAATAGCAATTTTCTTGTTGCAATGTTTTCTTTTAGCTAAAATATGATGAACAATCATAAAATTCGGGCGTTGAAGCAAATATTTATATGATTTTTTACAAAAATAAAGTCAGATTTTACCTATTTTTGATGAATACGTTGTATATCGCAAGCTACATGGGCTGGATTCTAGAATACCCACAACACTTGAAATAGCAATTTTCTTGTTGCAATGTTTTCTTTTAGCTAAAATATGATAAAAAATCACAAAATTCAGGCGCGGAAGAAAATATTTATATGATTTTTTACAAAAATAAAGTCATATTTTACATATTCTTGAAATGGATATTTTTGTTATAACATTCTTAAACATGCTTTTGGAACTATACTATGGATAAAATATGATGAAAAAATATAAAATGCGGGCGCGGAAGCAAATATTTACATGAATTTTTGCAAAAATAAATTCAGATTTTACCTATTCTTGAAATGGATATTTTTGTTAAAACATTCTTAAACATGCGTTTGGACCTATACTATGGACAAAATATGATAAAAAATTAAAAATTCGGGCGCAGAAGACAATATTTATATGATTTTTTACAAAAATAAAGTCAGATTTGACCGATTTTTGATGAATACGTTGTATATTGTAAGCTACATAGGCTGGATTATAGACTACCTACCACACTTAAAATAGCAATTTTTCTTGTTGCAATGTTTTCTTTTAGTTAAAATATAATAAAAAATCATAAAATTCGGGCGCGGAAGCAAATAATTAAATATTTTTTTACAAAAATATAGTCAGATTTTACCTATTTTTGATGAATACGTTGTATATTTAAAGCTTCATTAGCTGGATTCTAGAATACCTACCACACTTGAAATAGCAATTTTCTTGTTTCGATGTTTTCTTTTACCTAACTTATAATGAAAATTCATAAAATTCGGATGCGGAAGCAAATATTTATATGATTTTTTACAAAAATAAAGTCTGATTTTACCTATTTTTGATGAATACGTTGTATATTGTAAGCTACATGGGCTGGATTCAAGAATACCTACCACACTTGAAATAGCAATTTTCTTGTTGCAATGTTTTCTTTTAGCTAAAATATATGATGAAAAATCATAAAATTCGGGCGCGGAAGCAAATATTTATATGATTTTTTACAAAAATAAAGTTAGATTTTACCTATTCTTAAAATGGATATTTTTGTTAAAACATTCTTAAACATGCTTTTGGACCTATACTATGGACAAAATATGATAAAAAATTATAAAATTCGGGCGCGGAGGCCAATATTTATATGATTTTTTACAAAAATAAAGTCAGATTTGACCGATTTTTGATGAATACGTTGTATATTGTAAGCTACACAGGCTGAATTCTAGACTACCTACCACACTCAAAATAGCAATTTTTATGTTGCAATGTTTTCTTTTAGTTAAAATATGATAAAAAATCATAAAATTCGGGCGCGGAAGAAAATATTTATATGATTGTTTACAAAAATAAAGTCAGATTTTACCTATTCTTGAAATGGATATTTTTGTTAAAACCTTAATAAACATGCTTTTGGACCTATACTATGAATAAAATATGATAAAAAATTATAAAACTCGGGCGCGGAAGCAAATATTTATATGAGTTTTTACAAAAATGAAGTCAGATTTTACCTATTTTTGATGAATACGTTGTATATTGTAAGCTACATGGGCTGGATTCTAGAATATCTACCACACTTGAAATAGCAATTTTCTTGTTGCAATGTTTTCTTTTAGCTAAAATATGATGAACAATCATATAATTCGGGCGCGGAAGAAAATATTTATATGACTTTTTACAAAAATAAAGTCAGATTTTACCTATTCTTGAAATGGATATTTTTGTTAAAACATTCATAAACATGCTTTTGGACCTATACTATGAATAAAATATGATAAAAAATTATAAAGTTCGGGCGCAGAAGCAAATATTTATATGAGTCTTTACAAAAATGAAGTCAGATATTACCTATTTTTGATGAATACGTTGTATATTGTAAGCTACATGGGCTGGATTCTAGAATACCTACCACACTTGAAATAGCAATTTTCTTGTTGCAATGTTTTCTTTTAGCTAAAATATGATGAACAATTATAAAATTCGGGAGTTGAAGCAAATATTTATATGATTTTTTACAAAAATAAAGTCAGATTTTACCTATTCTTAAAATGGATATTTTTGTTAAAACATTCTTAAACATGCTTTTGGACCTATAGTATGGATAAAATATAATAAAAAATTATAAAATTCGGGCGCGGAAGCAAATATTTATATGATTTTTTACAAAAATAAAGTCAGATTTTACCTATTTTTGATGAATATGTTGTATATCGCAAGCTACATGGGCTGGATTCTAGAATACCCACAACACTTGAAATAGCAAATTTCTTGTTGCAATGTTTTCTTTTAGCTAAAATATAATAAAAAATTATAAAATTCGGGCGCGGAAGCCAATATTTATATGATTTTTTACAAAAATAAATTCAGATTTTACCTATTCTTGAAATGGATATTTTTGTTAAAACATTCTTAAACATGCGTTTGGACCTATACTATGGATAAAATATGATAAAAAATTATAAAATTCGGGCGCGGAAGCAAATATTTATATGATTTTTTACAAAAATAAAGTCAGAATTGACCTATTTTTGATGAATACGTTGTATATTGTAAGCTACATGGGCTGTATTCTAGACTACCTACCACACATAAAATAGCATTTTTCTTGTTGCAATGTTTTCTTTTAGCTAAAATATGATAAAAAATCACAAAATTCGGGCGCGGAAGAAAATATTTATATGATTTTTTACAAAAACAAAGTCATATTTTACATATTCTTGAAATGGATATTTTTGTTAAAACATTCTTAAACATGCTTTTGGAACTATACTATGGATAAAATATGATGAAAAAATATAAAATGCGGGCGCGGAAGCAAATATTTACATGATTTTTTACAAAAATAAATTCAGATTTATCTATTCTTGAAATGGATATTTTTGTTAAAACATTCTTAAACATGCTTCTGGACCTATACTATGGACAAAATATGATGAAAAATTAAAAATTCGGGCGCGGAAGCCAATATTTATATGATTTTTTACAAAAATAAAGTCAGATTTGACCGATTTTTGATGAATACGTTGTATATTGTAAGCTACATAGGCTGGATTATAGACTACCTACCACACTTAAAATAGCAAATTTTTTTGTTGCAATGTTTTCTTTTAGTTAAAATATAATAAAAAATCATAAAATTCGGGCGCGGAAGAAAATATTTATAATGATTTTTTACAAAAATAAAGTTAGATTTTACCTATTCTTGAAATGGATATTTTTGTTAAAACATTCATAAACATGCTTTTGGACCTATACTATGGATTAAAATATTATGAAAAATTATAAAATTCGGGCGCGGAAGCAAATATTTATATGATTTTATACAAAAATAAAGTCAGATTTTACCTATTTTTGATGAATACGTTGTATATCGCAAGCTACATTGGCTGGAATCTAGAATACCCACAACACTTGAAATAGCAATTTTCTTGTTGCAATGTTTTCTTTTAGCTAAAATATGATGAAAAATCATAAAATTCGGGCGCGGAAGCAAATATTTATATGATTTTTTACAAAAATAAAGTGAGATTTTACCTATTTTTGAAATGGATATTTTTGATAAAACATTCATAAACTTGCTTTTAAACCTTTACTATGGATAAAATATGATGAAAAATTATAAAATTCGGGCGCGGAAGCAAATAATTAAATATTTTTTACAAAAATAAAGTCAGATTATACCTATTTTTGATGAATACGTTGTATATTTAAAGCTTCATTAGCTGGATTCTAGAATACCTACCACACTTGAAATAGCAATTTTCTTGTTTCGATGTTTTCTTTTACCTAACTTAAAATGAAAATTCATAAAATTCGGATGCGGAAGCAAATATTTATATGATTTTTTACAAAAATAAAGTCTGATTTTACCTATTTTTGATGAATACGTTGTATATTGTAAGCTACATGGGCTGGATTCAAGAATACCTACCACACTTGAAATAGCAATTTTCTTGTTGCAATGTTTTCTTTTAGCTAAAATATATGATGAAAAATCATAAAATTCGGGCGCGGAAGCAAATATTTATATGATTTTTTACAAAAATAAAGTTAGATTTTACCTATTCTTAAAATGGATATTTTTGTTAAAACATTCTTAAACATGCTTTTGGACCTATACTATGGACAAAATATGATAAAAAATTATAAAATTCGGGCGCGGAAGCCAATATTTATATGATTTTTTACAAAAATAAAGTCAGATTTGACCGATTTTTGATGAATACGTTGTATATTGTAAGCTACACAGGCTGGATTCTAGACTACCTACCACACTCAAAATAGCAATTTTTATGTTGCAATGTTTTCTTTTAGTTAAAATATGATAAAAAATCATAAAATTCGGGCGCGGAAGAAAATATTTATATGATTTTTTACAAAAATAAAGTCAGATTTTACCTATTCTTGAAATGGATATTTTTGTTAAAACATTAATAAACATGCTTTTGGACATATACTATGAATAAAATATGATAAAAAATTATAAAATTCGGGCGCGGAAGCAAATATTTATATGAGTTTTTACAAAAATGAAGTCAGATTTTACCTATTTTTGATGAATACGTTGTATATTGTAAGCTACATGGGCTGGATTCTAGAATATCTACCACACTTGAAATAGCAATTTTCTTGTTGCAATGTTTTCTTTCAGCTAAAATATGATGAACAATCATAAAATTCGGGCGCGTAAGCAAATATTTATATGATTTTTTACAAAAATAAAGTCAGATTTTACCTATTCTTAAAATGGATATTTTTGTTAAAACATTCTTAAACATGCTTTTGGACCTATACTATGGATAAAATATGATAAAAAATTATAAAATTCGGGCGAGGAAGCAAATATTTATATGATTTTTTACAAAAATAAAGTCAGATTTGACCTGTTTTTGATGAATACGTTGTATATTGTAAGCTACATGGGCTGTATTCTAGACTACCTACCACACTTAAAATAGCAATTTTCTTGTTGCAATGTTTTCTTTTAGCTAAAATATGATGAGAGATCATAAAATTTGGGCGCGGAAGCAAATATTTATATGATTATTTACAAAAATAAAGTCAGATTTTACCTATTTTTGAAATGGATATTTTTGTTAAAACGTTTATAAACATGCTTTTGGACCTATACTGCGGATAAAATATGATGAAAAATTATAAAATTCGGGCGAGCAAACAAATATTTATATGATTTTTTACAAAAAAAAAGTCAGATCTTAACTATTTTTGATGAATACGTTGTATATTGTATGCTTCATTGGCTGGATTCTAGAATACCTACCACACTTGAAATAACAATTTTTTTGTTGCAATGTTTTCTTTTACGTCAATTATGATGAAAAATCATAAAATTCGGGCGCGGAAGCAAATATTTATATGATTTTTTACAAAAATAAGGTCAGATTTTTCCTATTCTTGAAATGGATATTTTTGTTAAAACATTCATAAACATGCTTTTGGACCTATACTGCGGATAAAATATGATAAAAAATTATAAAATTCGGGCGCGCAAACAAATATTTATGATTTTTTACAAAAAAAAAGTCAGATTTTTCCTATTTTTGATGAATTCGTTGTATATTGTAAGCTACATGGGCTGGATTCTACAATACCTAACACACTTGAAATTGCAATTTTCTTGTTGCAATGTTTTCTTTTAGCTAAAACATGATGAGAAATCATAAAATTCGGGCACGGAAGCAAATATTTATATGATTTTTTACAAAAATAAAGTCAGATTTTTCCTATTCTTGAAATGGATATTTTTGTTAAAACGTTCATAAACATGCTTTTGGACCTATACTATGGATAAAATATGATAAAAAATTATAAAATTCGGGCGCGGAAGCAAATATTTATATGATTTTTTACAAAAATAAAGTCAGATTTGACCTATTTTTGATGAATACGTTGTATATTGTAAGCTACATGGGCTGTATTCTAGACTACCTACCACACATAAAATAGCATTTTTCTTGTTGCAATGTTTTCTTTTAGCTAAAATATGATAAAAAATCACAAAATTCAGGCGCGGAAGAAAATATTTATATGATTTTTTACAAAAATAAAGTCATATTTTACATATTCTTGAAATGGATATTTTTGTTAAAACATTCTTAAACATGCTTTTGGAACTATACTATGGATAAAATATGATGAAAAAATATAAAATGCGGGCGCGGAAGCAAATATTTACATGATTTTTTACAAAAATAAATTCAGATTTTACCTATTCTTGAAATGGATATTTTTGTTAAAACATTCTTAAACATGCTTTTGGACCTATACTATGGATAAAATATGATAAAAAATTATAAAATTCGGGCGCGGAAGCAAATATTTATATGATTTTTTACAAAAATAAAGTCAGATTATACCTATTCTTGAAATGGATATTTTTGTTAAAACATTCATAAACATGCTTTTGGACCTATACTGCGGATAAAATATGATAAAAAATTATAAAATTCGGGCGCGCAAACAAATATTTATGATTTTTTACAAAAAAAAAGTCAGTTTTTTCCTATTTTTGATGAATTCGTTGTATATTGTAAGCTACATGGGCTGGATTCTACAATACCTAACACACTTGAAATTGCAATTTTCTTGTTGCAATGTTTTCTTTTAGCTAAAACATGATGAGAAATCATAAAATTCGGGCACGGAAGCAAATATTTATATGATTTTTTACAAAAATAAAGTCAGATTTTTCCTATTCTTGAAATGGATATTTTTGTTAAAACGTTCATAAACATGCTTTTGGACCTATACTATGGATAAAATATGATAAAAAATTATAAAATTCGGGCGCGGAAGCAAATATTTATATGATTTTTTACAAAAATAAAGTTAGATTTGACCTATTTTTGATGAATACGTTGTATATTGTAAGCTACATGGGCTGTATTCTAGACTACCTACCACACATAAAATAGCATTTTTCTTGTTGCAATGTTTTCTTTTAGCTAAAATATGATAAAAAATCACAAAATTCAGGCGCGGAAGAAAATATTTATATGATTTTTTACAAAAATAAAGTCATATTTTACATATTCTTGAAATGGATATTTTTGTTAAAACATTCTTAAACATGCTTTTGGAACTATACTATGGATAAAATATGATGAAAAAATATAAAATGCGGGCGCGGAAGCAAATATTTACATGATTTTTTACAAAAATAAATTCAGATTTTACCTATTCTTGAAATGGATATTTTTGTTAAAACATTCTTAAACATGCTTTTGGACCTATACTATGGATAAAATATGATAAAAAATTATAAAATTCGGGCGCGGAAGCAAATATTTATATGATTTTTTACAAAAATAAAGTCAGAATTGACCTATTTTTGATGAATACGTTGTATATTGTAAGCTACATGGGCTGTATTCTAGACTACCTACCACACATAAAATAGCATTTTTCTTGTTGCAATGTTTTCTTTTAGCTAAAATATGATAAAAAATCACAAAATTCGGGCGCGGAAGAAAATATTTATATGATTTTTTACAAAAACAAAGTCATATTTTACATATTCTTGAAATGGATATTTTTGTTAAAACATTCTTAAACATGCTTTTGGAACTATACTATGGATAAAATATGATGAAAAAATATAAAATGCGGGCGCGGAAGCAAATATTTACATGATTTTTTACAAAAATAAATTCAGATTTTACCTATTCTTGAAATGGATATTTTTGTTAAAACATTCTTAAACATGCTTTTGGACCTATACTATGGACAAAATATGATAAAAAATTATAAAATTCGGGTGCGGAAGCCAATATTTATATGATTTTTTACAAAAATAAAGTCAGATTTGACCGATTTTTGATGAATACGTTGTATATTGTAAGCTACACAGGCTGAATTCTAGACTACCTACCACAATCAAAATAGCAATTTTTATGTTGCAATGTTTTCTTTTAGTTAAAATATGATAAAAAATCATAAAATTCGGGCGCGGAAGAAAATATTTATATGATTTTTTACAAAAATAAAGTCAGATTTTACCTATTCTTGAAATGGATATTTTTGTTAAAACATTAATAAACATGCTTTTGGACCTATACTATGAATAAAATATGATAAAAAATTATAAAATTCGGGCGCGGAAACAAATATTTATATGAGTTTTTACAAAAATGAAGTCAGATTTTACCTATTTTTGATGAATACGTTGTATATTGTAAGCTACATGGGCTGGATTCTAGAATATCTACCACACTTGAAATAGCAATTTTCTTGTTGCAATGTTTTCTTTTAGCTAAAATATGATGAACAATCATAAAATTCGGGCGCGTAAGCAAATATTTATATGATTTTTTACAAAAATAAAGTCAGATTTTACCTATTCTTAAAATGGATATTTTTGTTAAAACATTCTTAAACATGCTTTTGGACCTATACTATGGATAAAATATGATAAAAAATTATAAAATTCGGGCGCGGAAGCAAATATTTATATGATTTTTTACAAAAATAAAGTCAGATTTGACCGATTTTTGATGAATACGTTGTATATTGTAAGCTACATAGGCTGGATTCTAGACTACCTACTACACTCAAAATAGCAATTTTCTTGTTGCAATGTTTTCTTTTAGTTAAAATACTAGCGAATTCTCGGCTACGCCGAGCATTCCCTAGAGCTCCGCTGTCAGTGCAAAAAACAAATGCCGATCGACATGAAACAATTTTTTCATATTTGCACTTCAGGCCTCTCCAAGACCTTTCATTAGATTGCAAACACGATATACTTCCAATAATTTTTTGCAAAGAACAAAAGCCGTTCGGCATGAAACATTTTTGTCATTTATGTACCCCAGCCCTCACCGAGACCTTTCATTTGATACCAAACACGACACACTTCTGACAACTTTCTACATGAAACAAAAGTCGATCGACATGAAACATTTTTATCATATCTGTACGCTAGCCCACACCAAGACTTTTCATTTGATACCAAACACTATATACTTGTGACAACCTTTTGCAAAAAACAAAAGCCGATCGACATTGACAATTTTTGTTAATTCTGCGCACCAGCCCGCATTGAAACCTTTCATTTGATACTAAACACCATACACTTGTAAAAACTTTTTGCAAAAAACAAGAACCGATCGACATAGCACATTTTTGTCAATTCTACACGCTATCCCTCTACAAGACGTTTCATTTGAGACCAAACTCGACATACTTTTAAGAACTTTTTGCAGAAAACAAAAGCCGGTCGAAATGGAACATTTCTGTCAATTCTGCACGCTCGCCCTCAACGAGACCTTTCATTTGAGACCAAACTCGACATACTTTTGAGAATTTTTTGCATAAAACAATAGCAGATCGACATAGATCATTTTTGTCAATTCTCTACGCGAGCCCTCGCCAAGACCTTTCATTCGATACCAAACACGACATATTTCTGACAACTTTTTGCAAAAAACAAAAGCCGATCGACATGGAACATTTTTGTCAATTCTGCACGCTATCCCTCAACAAGACGTTTCATTTGAGACCAAACTCGACATACTTTTGAGAACTTTTCGCAAAAAACAAAAGCCGATCGAAATGGAACATTTCTGTCAATTCTGCACGCTAGCCCTCAACGAGACCTGTCATTTGAGACCAAACTCGACATACTTTTGAGAATTTTTTGCATAAAACAAAAGCAGATCGACATAGATCATTTTTGTCAATTCTGTACGCGAGCTCTCGCCAAGACCTTTCATTCGATACCAAACACGACATATTTCTGACAACTTTTCGCAAAAAACAAAAGCCGATCGAAATGGAACATTTCTGTCAATTCTGCACGCTAGCCCTCAACGAGACCTGTCATTTGAGACCAAACTCGACATACTTTTGAGAATTTTTTGCATAAAACAAAAGCAGATCGACATAGATCATTTTTGTCAATTCTGTACGCGAGCTCTCGCCAAGACCTTTCATTCGATACCAAACACGACATATTTCTGACAACTTTTTGCAAAAAACAAAAGCCGATCGACATAGAACATTTTTGTCAATTTTGCATTTCAGCCCTCAACGAGACCTTTCATTAGATACCAAACACGACATACTTCTATTAACTTTTTGCATAAAACAAAAGCCGATCAACATAGACCGTTTATGTCAGTTCTGCACGCGAGCCCTCAACAAGACCTTTTATTTGAGACCAAACATGATATACTTTATACTACTTTTTGCAAAAAACAAAAGCCGATCGACATAGATCATTTTTGTCAAATCTCTACGCGAGCCCTCGCCGACACCTTTCATTAGATACCAAACACGACATACGTCTATTAACTTTTTGCATAAAACAAAAGCCGATCAACATGGAAAATTTTCTTTTTTGTACACCAGCCCTCACCGAGACTTTTCATTCGATACAAAACACATATTTCTGATAACATTTTGCAAAAAACAAATTCTAATCGACATAGAATATTTTTGTCATTCGTGCACTCCAATCCACATTGTGTCGTTTCATTAAAATCCAAGGACGACCTACTTGTAACAACTTTTTGCGCAAAACAAATGCAGATCGACGTGACATATTTTTTTTTGTCATTTCAAAACCGGCCCTTATGGTTTTTTTTCTTTTGATATCAAACACAGCAAAGTGTTTAGGAATATTCGGTTTTAATTTAGTTACTTTATCACACATCTGGCAACATTGACTTTTGACATTGGAAACGTCAAAATTTATATTAATTAAATACGTTATGTTTTAAACTTAAATTAGTTGTAACACCTTTGCTCAAGACTAATATACTTGATACTGTATTTACTTCTTTAATATCAATGTTCTAAAAAAAGTTATAATCGTTTAAAGTTCATAGACAGATTGTCAAAAGTGACGGATGACAGCGTGACTCTTCTTAAATTTAGACATGGCTACTGGGATCCATTGTTTTAAGTTATTAGTTTTGCATAGTTTTTATTTTTTTACACAATAACCACTCACAGTAAAAATATGAGACCCCCAAAAGGCATAACTACACATTATTCCCTGCAACCTAAAAAAAAATTACAACAATACCTTTCATAGTTAATGTAGTTAGGCTTGTGACAAAGTTTGGCGATCGTCATGATGAAAATAAATAAACATCACCGACATGTTTTAAACTTAAATTAGTTGTAAAACCTTTGCTCAAGATTATTAATCATGATACTGTATTCGCTTCTTTAATATCAATGTTCTATTTAAAAATATAATCCTTTAAAGTTCATAGACTGATTGTCGTAAGTGACAGATGACAGGTTGTTTCTTTTTTAATTTAGACATGGCTACTAGGATCCTTCTAAAAAATTTTGTTTCAAAATTAAAAAAGTGTGTGGTTTTTATTAATTTACGCAAAAACTGCTTGACGTAAAAATATGAAACACCAAAAAGGCACACCTACGCATCATTCTCTACAATTTGATATTATTATACATAACAATTTCATAAATGGTTAAGGCTGTAGGTTTGTCCGAAAATTTGGCGATCGTCATGATGAAAATAAATATAGATTGGGACACATGCCTTTAAGTATATAGGACTAGCGAATTCTCGGCTACGCCGAGCATTCCCTAGAGCTCCGCTGTCAGTGCAAAAAACAAATGCCGATCGACATGAAACAATTATTTCATATTTCCACGTCAGGCCTCACCGAGACCTTTCATTAGATTGCAAACACGATATACTTCTAATATTTTTTTTGCAAAAAACCAAAGCCGGTCGACATGAAACATTTTTGTCATTTATGTACCCCAACTCTCACCGAGATCTTTCATGTGGTACCATACACGACATACTTTTGACAACTTTCTGCATAAAACAAAAGTCGATCGACATGAAACACTTTTATCATATGTACACCCTAGCCCTCTCCGAGACCTTTCATTTGATACCAAACACGACATACTTCGCCGATCAACATTGACCTTTTTTGATAATTCTACACGCCAGCCCTTATCGAACCTTTTCATTTGATACCAAACACTACATACTTCTCACGACTTTTTCCAAAAAACAAAAGCCGTTCGATATAGAACATTTTTGTTAATTTTGTACGCTAGCCCTCATCGTGACCTAGCCTAATATAACATTCACTGTCTTCAGTAACGTTCATTTGGGAATATTTGTTCTTTGTTTAGTTACTTTATTAAACATTTGGCAATATTGACTTATGTAATTCGACAACATTTTGAAATGTTAACATTTAATAGCTAATTTCATTTCTACAAGGCGGTTCTTGACGAATGCTTTGATTTAATACCAGACACGGTGTATTTCCGGCTAATTGTACAAAAACAAATGCAGATCGACTTGGCAATTTTTTGTCACTTCTGCAAATTAGCCTTCAACCGATATTTAATTTGATACCAAACATGACATACTTCTAACAACTTTTTCCAAAAAACAAAAGCGGGGTAACATGAACCATTTCTGTCAATTTTGCATGTCAACTCTCATCGAGACCTTTCATTTTATACCAAACACGATATACTTCTGATAACTTATCATATCTGCTCGCTAGTCCTCATCGAGTCTTCTTATTTGATTCCAAGCACGATATACTTGTTACAACTTTTTGCAGAAAACAAAAGCCGATTAACATAGACCATTTTCGTCAGTTCTGCACTGATATACTTCATACGACTTTTTGCATAAAACAAAAGCCGATCGACATAGATCATTTTTGTCAATTCTCTACGCGAGCCCTCGCCGAGACATTTCTTTCGATACTAAGCACGACATATTTCTGACAACTTTGTGGAAAAAACAAAAGCCGATCGTTATAGATCATTTTTGTCAATTTCCTACGCGAGCCCTCGCCGAGACCTTTCTTTCGATACTAAGCACGACATATTTCCGACAACTTTGTGGAAAAAACAAAAGCCGATCGTTATAGATCATTTTTGTCAACTATCTACGCGAGCCCTCGCCGAGACCTTTCATTCGATACCAAGCATGACATATTTCTGGCAACTTTTTGCAAAAAACAAAAGCCAATTGGCATAGATCATTTTTGTCAATTCTGCTCCCCAGTCCTCATCGAGACCTTTTATTAGATACCAAAGACGACATACTTATATTAACTTTTTACATAAAACAAAAGCCGATCAACATACACCATTTTCGTCAGTTCTGCACGCGAGCCCTCAACAAGACCTTTTATTTGAGACCAAACATGATATACTTTATACGACTTTTTGCATAAAACAAAAGCCCATCGAGATAGATCATTTTTGTCAATTCTCTACGCGAGCCCTCGCCGAGACATTTCTTTCGATACTAAGCACGACATATTTCTGACAACTTTGTGGAAAAAACAAAAGCCGATCGTTATAGATCAATTTTGTCAATTATCTACGCGAGCTCTCGCCGAGACCTTTCTTTCGATACTAAGCACGACATATTTCTGACAACTTTGTGGAAAAAACAAAAGCCGATCGTTATAGATCATTTTTGTCAATTATCTACGCGAGCCCTCGCCGAGACCTTTCATTCGATACCAAGCATAACATATTTCTGACAACTTTTTGCAAAAAACAAAAGCCGATCAACATACACCATTTTCGTCAGTTCTGCACGCGAGCCCTCAACAAGACCTTTCATTTGAGACCAAACATGATATACTTTATACGACTTTTTGCATAAAACAAAAGCCCATCGACATAGATCATTTTTGTCAATTCTCTACGCGAGCCCTCGCCGAGACATTTCTTTCGATACTAAGCACGACATATTTCTGACAACTTTGTGGAAAAAACAAAAGCCGATCGTTATAGATCATTTTTGTCAATTTTCTACGCGAGCCCTCGCCGAGACCTTTCTTTCGATACTAAGCACGACATATTTCTGACAACTTTGTGGAAAAAACAAAAGCCGATCGTTATAGATCATTTTTGTCAATTATCTACGCGAGCCCTCGCCGAGACCTTTGATTCGATACCAAGCATAACATATTTCTGACAACTTTTTGCAAAAAACAAAAGCCGATTGGCATAGATCATTTTCGTCAGTTCTGCACGCGAGCCCTCAACAAGACCTTTCATTTGAGACCAAACATGATATACTTTATACGACTTTTTGCATAAAACAAAAGCCGATCGACATAGATCATTTTTGTCAATTCTCTACGCGAGTCCTCGCCGAGACATTTCTTTCGATACTAAGCACGACATATTTCTGACAACTTTGTGGAAAAAACAAAAGCCGATCGTTATAGATCATTTTTGTCAATTCTCTACGCGAGCCCTCGTCGAGACCTTTCTTTCGATACTAAACACGACATATTTCTGACAACTTTGTGGAAAAAACAAAAGCCGATCGTTATAGATCATTTTTGTCAATTATCTACGCGAGCCCTCGCCGAGACCTTTCATTCGATACCAAGCATAACATATTTCTGACAACTTTTTGCAAAAAACAAAAGCCGATTGGCATAGATCATTTTTGTCAATTCTGCTCCCCAGTCCTCATCGAGACCTTTCATTAGATACCAAACACGACATACTTCTATTAACTTTTTGCATAAAACAAAAGCCGATCAACATAGAAAATTTTCATTTCTGCACACCAGGCCTTTCCGAGACTTTTAATTCGATACCAAACACGACATATTTATGACAACATATTGCAAAACACCAATTCTAATCGACGTAGAACATGTTTGTAATTCGTGCACACCAGTCTACATTGTGTCATTTCATTAAAACCCAAAGACGACCTACTTCTAACAATTTTTTGCGAAAAACAAATGCAGATCGACATGACACATATTTTTTGTCATTTCAAAACCGGCCCTTATTGTTTTCTTTCTTTTGATATCAAATACAGCGAAGTGTTTAATTTATTTTATTTAGGAATATTTGATTTTTATTCAGTTACTTCATAATTTGGCAACACTGTTTGTAGTTAATTTTTAAATTTATAAATTACCATCGGCAATCCTAAAATAACAGATTTTATCTTCAGTTTAGTTCCTTTAGGAATATTTGGTTTTTATGTAGTTACTTCATGACACATTTGGCAACACTGTCTGTACTGACATTTAAACGTCAAAAATTAGAAATTTTAAATTCGCCACGAAAGACACTAAAATTTTTAGTGAAATAATTGCTCATGTGTACAATGTATAACAATGCTTTCATATTTTTGATATCTTCATTCATTAAGATGTAATAAATGATTAAAGTTTGCTTCTGACTTGTCAAACATGACAGCTAGTAGTTGGCATTCACTTGAAATTTTCCAATGCTTGCTTGAGCTATTGTTTCAAAGTACCAATTTCACAAAGTTTAAATTTTTTTACACAAAAACCACACACAGTAAAATTATAAAAACTATAAAGGAAATTAATTTGAATCAAGCTCTATAATATGAAACAAAAATCATTAAAATCGGATAATCAGTTTATGCTGTAGCCCGTTGCAAAATTTTGGCGATCGTCTGATGAAAATATATATTGGAAAAATTGTCTAAGCCTTTTAGTATATAGGATGATAAAAAATCATATAATTCGGGCGCGGAAGAAAATATTTATATGATTTTTTACAAAAATAAAGTCAGATTTTACCTATACTTGAAATGGATATTTTTGTTAAAACATTCATAAACATGCTTTTGGACCTATACTATGAATAAAATATGATAAAAAATTATAAAGTTCGGGCGCAGAAGCAAATATTTATATGAGTCTTTACAAAAATGAAGTCAGATATTACCTATTTTTGATGAATACGTTGTATATTGTAAGCTACATGGGCTGGATTCTAGAATACCTACCACACTTGAAATAGCAATTTTCTTGTTGCAATGTTTTCTTTTAGCTAAAATATGATGAACAATCATAAAATTCGGGAGTTGAAGCAAATATTTATATGATTTTTTACAAAAATAAAGTCAGATTTTACCTATTCTTAAAATGGATATTTTTGTTAAAACATTCTTAAACATGCTTTTGGACCTATAGTATGGATAAAATATAATAAAAAATTATAAAATTCGGGCGCGGAAGCAAATATTTATATGATTTTTTACAAAAATAAAGTCAGATTTTACCTATTTTTTATGAATACGTTGTATATCGCAAGCTACATGGGCTGGATTCTAGAATACCCACAACACTTGAAATAGCAAATTTCTTGTTGCAATGTTTTCTTTTAGCTAAAATATAATAAAAAATTATAAAATTCGGGCGCGGAAGCAAATATTTATATGATTTTTTACAAAAATAAATTCAGATTTTACCTATTCTTGAAATGGATATTTTTGTTAAAACATTCTTAAACATGCTTTTGGACCTATACTATGGATAAAATATGATAAAAAATTATAAAATTCGGGCGCGGAAGCAAATATTTATATGATTTTTTACAAAAATAAAGTCAGAATTGACCTATTTTTGATGAATACGTTGTATATTGTAAGCTACATGGGCTGTATTCTAGACTACCTACCACACATAAAATAGCATTTTTCTTGATGCAATGTTTTCTTTTAGCTAAAATATGATAAAAAATCACAAAATTCGGGCGCGGAAGAAAATATTTATATGATTTTTTACAAAAAAAAAGTCATATTTTACATATTCTTGAAATGGATATTTTTGTTAAAACATTCTTAAACATGCTTTTGGAACTATACTATGGATAAAATATGATGAAAAAATATAAAATGCGGGCGCGGAAGCAAATATTTACATGATTTTTTACAAAAATAAATTCAGATTTTACCTATTCTTGAAATGGATATTTTTGTTAAAACATTCTTAAACATGCTTCTGGACCTATACTATGGACAAAATATGATAAAAAATTAAAAATTCGGGCGCGGAAGCCAATATTTATATGATTTTTTACAAAAATAAAGTCTGATTTTACCTATTTTTGATGAATACGTTGTATATTGTAAGCTACATGGGCTGGATTCAAGAATACCTACCACACTTGAAATAGCAATTTTCTTGTTGCAATGTTTTCTTTTAGCTAAAATATATGATGAAAAATCATAAAATTCGGGCGCGGAAGGAAATATTTATATGATTTTTTACAAAAATAAAGTTAAATTTTACCTATTCTTAAAATGGATATTTTTGTTAAAACATTCTTAAACATGCTTTTGGACCTATACTATGGACAAAATATGATAAAAAATTATAAAATTCGGGCGCGGAAGCCAATATTTATATGATTTTTTACAAAAATAAAGTCAGATTTGAACGATTTTTGATGAATACGTTGTATATTGTAAGCTACACAGGCTGGATTCTAGACTACCTACCACACTCAAAATAGCAATTTTTATGTTAAAATGTTTTCTTTTAGTTAAAATATGATAAAAAATCATAAAATTCGGGCGCGGAAGAAAATATTTATATGATTTTTTACAAAAATAAAGTCAGATTTTACCTATTCTTGAAATGGATATTTTTGTTAAAACATTAATAAACATGCTTTTGGACCTATACTATGAATAAAATATGATAAAAAATTATAAAATTCGGGCGCGGAAGCAAATATTTATATGAGTGTTTACAAAAATGAAGTCAGATTTTACCTATTTTTGATGAATACGTTGTATATTGTAAGCTACATGGGCTGGATTCTAGAATATCTACCACACTTGAAATAGCAATTTTCTTGTTGCAATGTTTTCTTTTAGCTAAAATATGATGAACAATCATAAAATTCGGGCGCGTAAGCAAATATTTATATGATTTTTTACAAAAATAAAGTCAGATTTTACCTATTCTTAAAATGGATATTTTTGTTAAAACATTGTTAAACATGCTTTTGGACCTATACTATGGATAAAATATGATAAAAAATTATAAAATTCGGGCGCGGAAGCAAATATTTATATGATTTTTTACAAAAATAAAGTCAGATTTGACCTGTTTTTGATGAATACGTTGTATATTGTAAGCTACATGGGCTGTATTCTAGACTACCTACCACACTTAAAATAGCAATTTTCTTGTTGCAATGTTTTCTTTTAGCTAAAATATGATGAAAGATCATAAAATTCGGGCGCGGAAGCAAATATTTATATGATTATTTACAAAAATAAAGTCAGATTTTACCTACTTTTGAAATGGATATTTTTGTTAAAACATTCATAAACATGCTTTTGGACCTATACTATGGATTAAAATATTATAAAAAATTATAAAATTCGGGCGCGGAAGCAAATATTTATATGATTATTTACAAAAATAAAGTCAGATTTTACCTATTTTTGAAATGGATATTTTTGTTAAAACATTCATAAACATGCTTTTAAACCTATACAATGCATAAAATATGATGAAAAATTATAAAATTCGGTCGCGGAAGCAAATATTTACATGATTTTTTACAAAAATAAAATCAGATTTGACCGATTTTTGATGAATACGTTTTATATCGCAAGCTACATGGGCTAATTTCTAGAATAACCCACCACACTTGAAATAACAATTTTTCTTGTTGCAATGTTTTCTTTTAGCTAAAATATGATGAAAAATCATAAAACTCGGGCGCGGAAGCAAATATTTATATGATTTTTTACAAAAATAAAGACAGATTTTACCTATTTTTGAAATGGATATTTTTGTTAAAACATTCATAAACATGCTTTTAAACCTATACTATGGATAAAATATGATGAAAAATTATAAAATTCGGGCGCGGAAGCAAATATTTAAATATTTTTTTTACAAAAATAAAGTCAGATTTTACCTATTTTTGATGAATACGTTGTATATTTAAAGCTTCATTAGCTGGATTCTAGAATACCTACCATACTTGAAATAGCAATTTTCTTGTTGAAATGTTTACTTTTACCTAAATTATGATGAAAAATCATAAAATTCGGATGCGGAAGCAAATATTTATATGATTTTTTACAAAAATAAATTCAGATTTTACCTATTCTTGAAATGGATATTTTTGTTAAAACATTCATAAACATGCTTTTAAACCTATACTATGCATAAAATATGATGAAAAATTATAAAACTCGGGCGCAGAAGCAAATATTTATATAATTTAAAAAAAAAATAAAGTCAGATTTTACCTATTTTGATGAATATGTTGTATATTGTAAACTTCATTGGTTGGATTCTAGAATACCTACCACACTTGAAACAGCAATTTTATTGTTGCAATGTATTCTTTTACCTAAATTATGATAAAAAATCATAAAATTCGGGCGCGGAAGCAAATGTTTATATGATTTTTTACAAAAATAAAGCCAGATTTTACCTATTCTTGAAATGGATATTTTTGTTAAAACATTCATAAACATGCTTTTGGACCTATACTATGGATAAAATATGATGAAAAATTATAAAATTCGGTCGCAGAAGCAAATATTTATATGTTTTTTTACAAAAATAAAGTCAGATTTTACCCATTTTTGATGAATATGTTGTATATCGCAAGCTACATGGGCTAATTTCTAGAATACCCACCACACTTGAAATAGCAATTTTCTTATTGCAATGTTTTCTTTTAGCTAAAATATGATGAAAAATCATAAAACTCGGGCGCGGAAGCAAATATTTATATGATTTTTTACAAAAATAAAGACAGATTTTACCTATTTTTGAAATGGATATTTTTGTTAAAACATTCATAAACATGCTTTTAAACCTATACTATGGATAAAATATGATGAAAAATTATAAAACTCGGGCGCGGAAGCAAATATTTAAATATTTTTTTACAAAAATAAAGTCAGTTTTTACCTATATTTGATAAATACGTTGTATATTGTAAGCTACATGGGCTGGATTCTACAATACCTACCACACTTGAAATAGCACTTTTCTTGTTGCAATGTTTTCTTTTAACTAAAATATGATAAAAAATCATAAATTTCGGGCGCGGAAACGAATATTTATATGATTTTTTACAAAAATAAAGTCAGATTTTACCTATTCTTGAAATGGATATTTTGTTAAAACATTCATAAACATGCTTTTGGACCTATACTATGGATAAAATATGATGAAAAATTATAAAATTCGGGCGCGGAAGCAAATATTTATATGATTTTTTACAAAAATAAAGTCAGATTTTACCTATTTTTGATGAATACATTGTATATCGCAAGCTACATGGGCTAATTTCTAGAACCCACCACACTTGAAATAGCAATTTTCTTGTTGCAATGTTTTCTTTTAGCTAATATATGATGAAAAATCATAAAACTCGGGCGCGGAAGCAAATATTTATATGATTTTTTACAAAAATAAAGACAGATTTTACCTATTTTTGAAATGGATATTTTTGTTAAAACATTCATAAACATGCTTTTAAACCTATACTATGCATAAAATATGATGAAAAAATTATAAAACTCGGGCACAGAAGCAAATATTTATATAATTTTTTAAAAAAATAAAGTCAGATTTTACCTATTTTTGATGAATACGTTGTATATTGTAAGCTTCATTGGCTGGATTCTAGAATACGTACCACACTTGAAACAGCAATTTTCTTGTTGCAATGTATTCTTTTAGCTAAATTATGATAAAAAAATCATAAAATTCGGGCGCGGAAGAAAATATTTATATGATTTTTTACAAAAATAAAGTCAGATTTTTACCTATTCTTGAAAAGGATATTTTGTTAAAACATTCATAAACATGCTTTTGGACCTATGCTATGGATAAAATATGATAAAAAATTATAAAACTCGGGCGCGGAAGCAAATATTTATATGATTTTATACAAAAATAAAGTCAGATTTTACCTAATTTTGATGAATACGTTGTATATCGCAAGCTACATGGGCTAATTTCTAGAATACCCACCACACTTGAAATAGCAATTTTCTTATTGCAATGTTTTCTTTTAGCTAAAATATGATGAAAAATCATAAAACTCGGGCGCGGAAGCAAATATTTATATGATTTTTTACAAAAATAAAGACAGATTTTACCTATTTTCGAAATGGATATTTTTGTTAAAACATTCATAAACATGCTTTTAAACCTATACTATGGATAAAATATGATGAAAAATTATAAAACTCGGGCGCGGAAGCAAATATTTAAATATTTTTTTACAAAAATAAAGTCAGTTTTTACCTATATTTGATAAATACGTTGTATATTGTAAGCTACATGGGCTGGATTCTACAATACCTACCACACTTGAAATAGCACTTTTCTTGTTGCAATGTTTTCTTTTAACTAAAATATGATAAAAAATCATAAATTTCGGGCGCGGAAACGAATATTTATATGATTTTTTACAAAAATAAAGTCAGATTTTACCTATTCTTGAAATGGATATTTTTGTTAAAACATTCATAAACATGCTTTTGGACCTATACTATGGATAAAATATGATGAAAAATTATAAAATTCGGGCGCGGAAGCAAATATTTATATGATTTTTTACAAAAATAAAGTCAGATTTTACCTATTTTTGATGAATACATTGTATATCGCAAGCTACATGGGCTAATTTCTAGAACCCACCACACTTGAAATAGCAATTTTACTCTGAGATAGCGCGT
>JAQOWZ010000337.1:0-56483 GCA_035578165.1 Stenolophus ochropezus
ACGCGCTATCTCAGAGTGAAATAACAATTTTCTTGTTGTAATGTTTTCTTTTAGCTAAAATATGATGAAAAATTATAAAATTCGGGCGCGGAAGCAAATAATATATGATTTTTTACAAAAATAAAGTCAGATTTTTACCTATTTTTGAAATGGATATTTTTGCCAAAACATTCATAAACATGCTTCTGGACCTATACTATGGATAAAATATGATGAAAAATTATAAAATTCGGGCGCGTAAGCAAATATTTATATAGTTTTTTACAAAAATTCAGTCTGATTTTATCTATTTTTGATGATTACGTTGTATATTGTAAGCTTCATTGTCTGGATTCTAGAATACCTACCACACTTGAAATAGCAATTTTCTTGTTGCAATGTTTTCTTTTACCTAAATTATGATGAAAAATCAGAAAATTCGGGCGCGGAAGCAAATATTTATATGAATTTTTACAAAAAAAATCAGATTTTACCTATTTTTGATGAATACGTTGTATATTGTAAGCTACATGGGCTAGATTCTAGAATACCTAACACACTTGAAATAGCAATTTTCTTGTTGCAATGTTTTCTTTTAGCTAAAATATGATAAAAAATCATAAAATTCGGGCGCGGAAGCAAATATTTATATGATTTTTTACAAAAATAAAGTCAGGTTTTACCTATTTTTTGAAATGGATATTTTTGTTAAAACATTTATAAACATGCTTTTGGACCTATATTATGAATAAAATATGAAAAAAAATTAGAAAATTCGGGCGCGGAAGCAAAAATTTATATAATTTTTTACAAAAATAAAGACAGATTTTACCTATTTTTAATGAATACGTTGTATATTGTAAGCTTCATTGGCTGGATTCTAAAATACCTACCACACTTGAAATACCAATTTTCTTGTTGCAATGTTATCTTTTAGCTAAAATATGATAAAAAATTATAAAATTCGGGGCGCGGAAACAAATATTTACATGATTTTTTACAAAAATAAAGTCAGATTTTACCTATGCTTGAAATGGATATTTTTGTTAAAAACATTCATAAACATGCTTTTGGACCTATACTGTGGATAAAATATGATGAAAAATTATAAAATCGAGCGCGGAAGCAAATATTTATATGATTTTTTACAAAAAAAAGTCAGAAATTACCTATTTTTGATGAATACGTTGTATATTGTAAGCTTCATTTGCTAGATTCTAGAATACCTAACACACTTGAAATAGCAATTTTCTTGTTGCAATGTTTTCTTTTACCTAAATTATGATGAAAAATCATAAAATTCGAGCGCGGAAGCAAATATTTATATGATTTTTTATAAAAATAATGTCAGATTTTACCTATTTTTGAAATGGATATGTTTGTTAAATCATTCATAAACATGCTTTTGGACCTATACTACGGATAAAATATGATGAAAAATTATAAAATTCGGGCGCGGAAGCAAATAATATATGATTTTTTACAAAAATAAAGTCAGATTTTACCTATTTTTGAAATGGATATTTTTGCTAAAACATTCATAAACATGCTTCTGGACCTATACTATGGATAAAATATGATGAAAAATTATAAAATTCGGGCGCGTAAGCAAATATTTATATAATTTTTTACAAAAATTCAGTCTGATTTTATCTATTTTTGATGATTACGTTGTATATTGTAAGCTTCATTGTCTGGATTCTAGAATACCTACCACACTTGAAATAGCAATTTTCTTGTTGCAATGTTTTCTTTTACCTAAATTATGATGAAAAATCAGAAAATTCGGGCGCGGAAGCAAATATTTATATGAATTTTTACAAAAAAAAATTAGATTTTACCTATTTTTGATGAATACGTTGTATATTGTAAGCTACATGGGCTAGATTCTAGAATACCTAACACACTTGAAATAGCAATTTTCTTGTTGCAATGTTTTCTTTTAGCTAAAATATGATAAAAAATCATAAAATTCGGGCGCGGAAGCAAATATTTATATGATTTTTTACAAAAATAAAGTCAGGTTTTACCTATTTTTTGAAATGGATATTTTTGTTAAAACATTTATAAACATGCTTTTGGACCTATATTATGAATAAAATATGAAAAAAAATTAGAAAATTCGGGCGCGGAAGCAAAAATTTATATAATTTTTTACAAAAATAAAGGCAGATTTTACCTATTTTTAATGAATACGTTGTATATTGTAAGCTTCATTGGCTGGATTCTAAAATACCTACCACACTTGAAATACCAATTTTCTTGTTGCAATGTTATCTTTTAGCTAAAATATGATAAAAAATTATAAAATTCGGGCGCGGAAACAAATATTTACATGATTTTTTACAAAAATAAAGTCAGATTTTACCTATGCTTGAAATGGATATTTTTGTTAAAACATTCATAAACATGCTTTTGGACCTATACTGTGGATAAAATATGATGAAAAATTATAAAATCGAGCGCGGAAGCAAATATTTATATGATTTTTTACAAAAAAAAGTCAGAAATTACCTATTTTTGATGAATACGTTGTATATTGTAAGCTTCATTTGCTAGATTCTAGAATACCTAACACACTTGAAATAGCAATTTTCTTGTTGCAATGTTTTCTTTTACCTAAATTATGATGAAAAATCATAAAATTCGAGCGCGGAAGCAAATATTTATATGATTTTTTACAAAAATAATGTCAGATTTTACCTATTTTTGAAATGGATATGTTTGTTAAATCATTCATAAACATGCTTTTGGACCTATACTACGGATAAAATATGATGAAAAATTATAAAATTCGGGCGCGGAAGCAAATAATATATGATTTTTTACAAAAATAAAGTCAGATTTTACCTATTTTTGAAATGGATATTTTTGCTAAAACATTCATAAACATGCTTCTGGACCTATACTATGGATAAAATATGATGAAAAATTATAAAATTCGGGCGCGTAAGCAAATATTTATATAATTTTTTACAAAAATTCAGTCTGATTTTATCTATTTTTGATGATTACGTTGTATATTGTAAGCTTCATTGTCTGGATTCTAGAATACCTACCACACTTGAAATAGCAATTTTCTTGTTGCAATGTTTTCTTTTACCTAAATTATGATGAAAAATCGTAAAATTCGGGGGCGGAAGCAAATATTTATATGATTTTTTACAAAAATAAAGTCAGATTTTACCTATTTTTGAAATGGATATTTTTGTTAAAACATTCATAAACATGCTTTTGGACCTATACTGTGGATAAAATATGATAAAGAATTATAATATTCGGGCGCGGATGCAAATATTTATATAATTTTTTACAAAAATAAAGTCAGATTTAACCTATTTTTGATGAATACGTTGTATATTGTAAGCTTCATTGGCTAAATCCTAGAATACCTACCACACTTAAAATAGCAATTTTCTTGTTGCAATGTTTTCTTTCACCTAAATTATGATGAAAAATCATAAAATTCGGGCGCGGAAGCAAATATTTATATGATTTTTTACAAAAATAAAGTCAGATTTTAACTATTTTTGAAATGGATATTTTTGTTAAAACATTCATAAACATGCTTGTGGACCTATATTATGGATAAAATATGATGAAAAATTATAAAATTCGGGCGCGGAAGCAAATATTTATATAATTTTTTACAAAAATCAAGTCAGATTTTACCTATTTTTGATGAATACGTTGTATATTGTAAGCTTCATTGGCTGAATTCTAGAATACCTACCACACTTGAAATAGCATTTTTCTTGTTGCAATGTTTTCTTTAACCTAAATTATAATGAAAGATCATAAAATTCGGGCGCGGAAGCAAATATTTATATGATTTTTTACAAAAGTAAAGTCGGATTTTACCTGTTCTTGAAATGGATAATTTTGTTAAAACATTCATAAACATGCTTTTGGACCTATACTGTGGATAAAATATGATAAAAAATTATAAAATTCGGGCGCGGAAGCAATTATTTATAGGATTTTTTACAAAAATAAAGTCAGATTTTACCTATTTGTGATGAATACGTTGTATATTGTAAGCTTCATTGGCTGGATTCTAGAATACCTACCACACTTGAAATAGTAATTTTCTTGTTGCAATGTTCTCTTTTAGCTAAAATATGATGAAAAATCATAAAAATCGGGCGCGGAAGCAAATATTTATATAATTTTTTACAAAAATAAAGTCAGATTTTACCTATTTTTGATGAATACTTTGTATATAGTAAGTTTCATTGGCTGGATTCTATAATACCTACCTCACTTGAAATAGCAATTTTCTTCTTGCAATGTTTTCTTTTAGATAAATTATGATGAAAAATCATAAAATTCGGGCGCGGAAGCAAATATTTATATGACTTTTTACAAAAATAAAGTCAGATTTTACATATTCTTGAAATGGATATTTTTGTTAAAACATTCATAAACATGCTTTTTGACCTATACTGTGGATAAAATATGATGAAAAAGTATAACATTCTTGCGCGGAAGCAAATATTTATATGATTTTTTACAAAAAAAAAGTCAGACTTTACCTTTTTTTGATGAATACGTTGTATATTGTAAGCTGCATGGGCTGGATTCTAGAATACCTACCACACTTGAAATAGCAATCTTCTTGTTGCAATGTTTTCTTTTAGCTAAAATATGATAAAAAATCATAAAAATCGGCGCGGAAGCAAATATTTATATTATTTTTTACAAAAATAAAGTCAGATTTTTCCTTTTTTTTTTAAATGAATATTTTTGTTAAAACATTCATGAACATGCTTTTGGACCTATACTATGGATAAAATATGATGAAAAATTATAAAATTCGGGCGCGGAAGCAAATATTTATATAATTTTTTACAAAAAATAAGTCAGATTTTACCTATTTTTGATGAATACGTTGTATATAGTAAGTTTCATTGGCTAGATTCTAAAATACCTACCACACTTGAAATAGCATTTTTCTTGTTGCAATTTTTTCTTTTACCTAATTTATGATGAAAAATCATAAAATTCCGGCGCGGAAGCAAATATTTATATGATTTTTTACAAAAATAATGTCAGATTTTACCTATTCTTGAAATGGATATTTTCGTTAAAACATTCATAAACATGCTTTTGGACCTATACTGTGGATAAAATATGATGACAAATTATGAAATTCGGACGCGGAAGCAAATATTTATATGATTTTTTCAAAAAAAAGTCAGATTTTACTTATTTTTGAAATGGATATTTTTGTTAAAACATTCATAAACATGCTTTTGGACCTATACTATGGATAAAATATGATGAAAAATTATAAAATTCGGGCGCGGAAGCAAATATTTATATAATTTTTTACAAAAATAAAGTCACATTTTACCTCTTTTTGATGAATACGTTGTATATTGTAAGCTTCATTGGCTGGATTCTAGAATACCTACTACACTTGAAATAGTAATTATCTTGTTGCAATGTTGTCTTTTCCCTAAATTATGATGAAAAGTCATAAAATTCGGGCGCGGAAGCAAATATTTATATGATTTCTTACAAAAATAAAGTCAGATTTTACATATTCTTGAAATGGATATTTTTGGTAAAACATTCATAAAAATGCTTTTTGACTTATACTGTGGATAAAATATGATGAAAAATTATAACATTCGGTCGCGGAAGCAAATATTTATATGATTTTTTACAAAAAAAAAGTCAGATTTTACCTATTTTTGATGAATACGTTGTATATTGTAAGCTACATGGGCTTGATTCTAGAATACCTACCACACTTGAAATAGCAATTTTCTTGTTGCAATGTTTTCTTTTAGCTAAAATATAATAAAAATCATAAAAATCGGACGCGGAAGCAAATATTTATATTATTTTTTACAAAAATAAAGTCAGATTTTACCATTTTTTTTTTGAAATGATTATTTTTGTTAAAACATTCATGAACATGCTTTTGGACCTATACTATGGATAAAATATGATGAAAAATTATAAAATTCGGTGGCGGCAGCAAATATTTATATAATTTTTTACAAAAATAAAATCAGATTTTATCTATTTTTGATGAATACGTTGTATATAGTAAGTTTCATTGGCTGGATTCTGTAATACCTACCACACTTGAAATAGCAATTTTCTTGTTGCAGTTTTTTCTTTTACCTAAATTATGAAGAAAAATCATAAAATTCCGGCGCGGAAGCAAATATTTATATGATTTCTTACAAAAATTAAGTCAGATTTTACATATTCTTGAAATGGATATTTTTGGTAAAACATTCATAAAAATGCTTTTTGACTTATACTGTGGATAAAATATGATGAAAAATTATAACATTCGGTCGCGGAAGCAAATATTTATATGATTTTTTACAAAAAAAAAGTCAGATTTTACCTATTTTTGATGAATACGTTGTATATTGTAAGCTACATGGGCTGGATTCTAGAATACCTAACACACTTGAAATAGCAATTTTCTTGTTGCAATGTTTTCTTTTAGCTAAAATATGATGAAAAATCATAAAATTCGGGCGCGGAAACAAATATTTATATGATTTTATAAAAAAATAATGTCAGATTTTACCTATTTTTGAAATGGATTTTTTTGTTAAAACATTCATAAACATGCTTTTGGACCTATACTGTGGATAAAATATGATAAAAAATTATAAAATTCGGGCGCGGAAGCAAATATTTATATAATTTTTTACAAAAATAAAGTAAGATTTTACCTCTTTTTGATGAATACGTTGTATATTGTAAGCTTCATTGGCTGGATTCTAGAATACCTACTACACTTGAAATAGTAATTTTCTTTTTGCAATGTTTTCTTTTACCTAAATTATGATGAAAAATCATAAAATTTGGGCGCGGAAGCAAATATTTATATGATTATTTACAAAAATAAAGTCAGATTTTATATATTCTTGAAATGGATATTTTTGTTAAAACATTCATAAACATGCTTTTGGATATACTGTATATAAAAAATCTGGTGTGTCCAACACAATACCTCCCGCACAGTAGTAATATATTGTAGTTTTAAAATTAGTTTGTTATTGCAGTTCAGAATATTTTTAATTCATTTCATACCTAAAATTTCCTTCATAAATTTTGTATGACCAATAAGACAGCTAACACCGGAACCGAACTTATTTTGATTCACGCATGCAAATACATTCCTAATATATGTATTACTTCCATTTTTTTAAATTTTACAGTAAAATTCCTTCATTTTTACTTAGTTTATCTTTTACACTTACTTACATCAAATTTGACATCAAATGTCAAATTTTGTGAACATATGAATAACTCATCTGTTTTATCGAAATTTCTCAGCCTAAACGACATGTAAAATTATTATAATTTATATATTTTTTTCTATCTAGCTAGAAGTTATATAAAAACGTAATTATACAGATCGGTAGATAATTAAAAAATCTTTGTATTTATAATAACGAAATTTGCGAAAATATGGTATTTAGAGGTATTTTTTAGGAAAAACGGTTTATAGCTTCAAGTAAAGTACTACTTCCGGTTAACCAATTGTAGTCAAAATCTAATCAGTTCATCATATTAGAATAGAACTCTTAAATATAAAATATTATATTTTTTACATGTATCGTATTGGAGTTATCGTGGACGAAAATTCGTCACAGACACACACACAGACACACACACATACACACACACAGACATACAAACATCACGCTAAAAATAGTAAAATCGTATTCTAGGGACCCTAATTCGTGCTCATATGTTGAAAACCCACACTCGAGTAATCTGACCAAAAACAATACCTCCCTTATCTACATATTGATAGGCGGGAGGTAAAAATGATGAAAAATTATAACATTTGGGCGCGGAAGCAAATATTTATATGATTTTTTACAAAAAAAAGTCAGATTTTACCTATTCTTGATGAATACGTTGTATATTGTAAGCTACATGGGCTTGATTCTAGAATACCAAACACACTTGAAATAGCAATTTTCTTGTTGCAATGTTTTCTTTTTGCTAAAATATGATGAAAAATCATAAAATTCGGGCGCGGAAACAAATATTTATATGATTTTTTCAAAAAAAAGTCAGATTTTAACTATTTTTGAAATGGATATTTTTGTTAAAACATTCATAAACATGCTTTTGGACCTATACTATGGATAAAATATGATGAAAAATTATAAAATTCGGGCGCGGAAGCAAATATTTATATAATTTTTTACAAAAATAAAGTCAGATTTAACCTATTTTTGATGAATACGTTGTATATTGTAAGCTTCATTGGCTAAATCCTAGAATACCTACCACACTTAAAATAGCAATTTTCTTGTTGCAATGTTTTCTTTCACCTAAATTATGATGAAAAATCATAAAATTCGGGCGCGGAAGCAAATATTTATATGATTTTTTACAAAAATAAAGTCAGATTTTACCTACTCTTGAAATGGATATTTTTGTTAAAACATTCATAAAAATGCTTTTGGACCTATACTGTGAATAAAATATGATGAAAAATCATAAAATTCGGGCGCGGAAGCAAATATTTATATGATTTTTTACAAAAATAAAGTCAGATTTTACCTATATTTGAAATAGATATTTTTGTTAAAACGTTCATAAACATGCTTTTGGACCTATACTATGGATAAAATATGATGAAAAATTATAAAAGTCGGGCGCGGAAGCAAATATTTATATAATTTTTTACAAAAATAAACTCAGATTTTACATATTTTTGATAAATACGTTGTATATTGTAAGCTTCATTGGCTGGATTCTGGAATACCTACCACACTTGATATAGCCATTTTCTTGTTGCAATGTTTTCTTTTAGCTAAAATATGATGAAAAATCATAAAATTCGGGCGCGGAAGCAAATATTTATATGATTTTTTACAAAAATAAAGTCAGATTTTTACCTATTTTTGAAATGGATATTTTTGTTAAAACATTCATAAACATGCTTTTGGACCTATACTATGGATAAAATATAATGAAAAATTATAACATTCGGGCACGGAAGCAAATATTTATATAATTTTTTACAAAAATAAAGTCAGATTTTACCTCTTTTTGATGAATACGTTGCATATTGTAAGCTTCATTGGCTGGATTCTAGAATACCTACTACAATTGAAATAGTAATTTTCTTGTTGCAATGTTTTCTTTTACCTAAATTATGATAAAAAATCATAAAATTCGGGCGCGGAAGCAAATTTTTATATGATTTTTTACAAAAATAAAGTAAGATTTTACCTCTTCTTGAAATGGATATTTTTGTTACAACATTCATAAACATGCTTTTGGACGTATACTGTAGATAAAATATAATGAAAAATTATAAAATTCGGGCGCGGAAGCAAATATTTATAGGATTTTTTACAAAAATAAAGTCAGATTTTACATATTTGTGATGAATACGTCGTATATTGTAAGCTTCATTGGCTGGATTCTAGAATACCTACCACACTTGAAATAGCAATTTTCTTGTTGCAATGTTTTCTTTTACTTAAATTATGATGAAAAATCATAAAATTCGGGCGCGGAAGCATATATTTATATGATTTTTTACAAAAATAAAGTCAGATTTTACCTATTTTTGAAATGGATATTTTTGTTAAAACATTCATGAACATGTTTTTGGACCAATACTATGGATAAAATATGATGAAAAATTATAAAATTCGGGCGCGGAAGCAAATATTTATATAATTTTTTACAAAAATAAAGTCAGATTTTACCTATTTTTGATGAATACTTTGTATATAGTAAGTTTCATTGTCTGGATTCTATAATACCTACTACACTTGAAATAGTAATTTTCTTGTTGCAATGTTTTCTTTTACCTAAATTATGATGAAAAATCATAAAATTCGGGCGCGGAAGCAAATATTTATATGATTTCTTACAAAAATAAAGTCATATTTTACATATTCTTGAAATGGATATTTTTGTTAAAACATTCATAAACATGCTTTTGGACCTATACCATGGATAAAATATGATGAAAAATTATAAAATTCGGGCGCGGAAGCAAATATTTATATAAATTTTTACAATAATAGTCAGATTTTACCTATTTTTGATGAATACGTTGTATATTGTAAGCTTCATTGGCTGGATTCTAGAATACCTACTACACTTGAAATAGTAATTTTCTTGTTGCAATGTTTTCTTTTACCTAAATTATGATGAAAAATCATAAAATTAGGGCGCGGAAGCAAATATTTATATGATTTCTTACAAAAATAAATTCAGATTTTACATATTCTTGAAATGGATATTTTTAGTAAAACATCCATAAACATGCTTTTTGACTTATACTGTGTATAAAATATGATGAAAAATTATAACATTCGGGCGCGGAAGCAAATATTTATATGATTTTTTACAAAAAAAAGTCAGATTTTCCCTATTTTTGATGAATACGTTGTATATTGTAAGCTTCATGGGCTTGATTCTAGAATACCTACCACACTTGAAATAGCAGTATTCTTGTTGCAATGTTTTCTTTTAGTAAATTATGATGAAAAATCAGAAAATTCGGGCGCGGAAGCAAATATTTACATTATTTTTTACAAAAATAAAGTCAGATTTTACCTTTTTTTTTGAAATGTATATTTTTGTTAAAACATTCATGAACATGCTATTGGACCTATACTATGGATAAAATATGATGAAAAATAAAAAAATTTGGGCGCGGAAGCAAATATTTATATAATTTTTTACAAAAATAAAGTCAGAATTTACCTATTTTTGATGAATACGTTGTATATTGTAAGTTTCATTGCCTGGATTCTATAATACCTACCACACTTGAAATAGCAATTTTCTTGTTGCAATGTTTTCTTTTACCTAAATTATGATGAAAAATCATAAAATTCGGGCGCGGAAGCAAATAATTATATGATTTTTTTACAAAAATAAAGTCAGTTTTTACCTATTCTTGAAATAGATATTTTCGTTAAAACATTCATAAAAATGCTTTTGGACCTATACTGTGGATAAAATATGATGAAAAATTATAAAATTCGGGCGCGGTAGCAAAATTTATATGATTTTTTACAAAAAAAAATAAATTTTACCTATTTTTGATGAATACGTTGAATATTGTAAGCTACATGGGCTGGATTCTAGAATACCTAACACACTTGAAATAGCAATTTTCTTGTTGCAATGTATTCTTTTAGCTAAAATATGATGAAAAATCATAAAATTTGGGCGCGGAAACAAATATTTATATGATATTTTACAAAAATAATGTCAGATTTTACCTATTTTTGACGAATACGTTGTATATTGTAAGCTACATGGGCTGGAGTCTAGAATACTTAACACACTTGAAATAGCAACTTTATTGTTCCAATGTTTTCTTTTAGCCAAAATATGATAAAAAATCATAAAATTCGGGCGCGGAAGCATATATTTATATGATTTTTTACAAAAATAAAATCAGTTTTACCTATTTTTGAAATGGATATTTTTGTTACGAGTACCAGTGATAAACCCTAAATAAAGGGAGTTACTGTGCAAGTGTGAAATAAGTGAGTGGACTATATAACGAAAGGACATTTTTATTAAACTGTGGTAAAAAGTAACCCGAAAATCGGTAAGATACAATTTTATTCAGTGTTTAAAACATCAAGGTCAAGACAAATTTTGACTTAAACACGAGTGCCGGCAGCGTGTCGCGTGGTGTGTGCATGCGCTAAGAAGATCTATTGTCGTACCAGTGGCGGAGAGTGGAGACAAATGTATGGGGGTACTAAAGAACGAAGCAGTTCACAAGAAAAACGAAAAAGAGGAGATATAAAGTTACAGGAAGAGGAAACTGTTTTTAAAAGAAATAAAAAGATCCCTAGATCACCAATTAAAAATAATAATAAAGAAGAGGATAAAGAAATGGATGAAATAAAGCAAATGTTGGCAGCAGTGTATGATACTATAAAAGATGTAAAAGATCAAATGAATGCTAATCATAGAGATTTAAAAGATGACATTACAAAGAATAGCGAGATAATAGAGAAAATGAGAAAAGATTTCGAGGAAAAAGAGCAAATATGGAAAAAAGAAAAGGACGAAATGAAATTAGAAATAAAACATCTGAAAGAGAGAATGGAACTGCAAGATAAACAAAAACGGATAAAAAATATAGTTGTTACTGGTCTACATGTAGAAGAAAAGAACCCGAAAGCCCAAATAAACGAATTTTTAGAGACTCAATTGAGCATTCAATGCAAAATTAACTCAGCATCAATTATTAAGAAGTCGGAATCATCGTCAATAGTTTTAGTGGAGCTGGAAGATTATGAAGATAAACAAAAAATAATGAAAATTAAGAACAAATTAAAGGGAAGAAAAGTATTTATAGACAACGACTACACGCAAGAAGAAAGGAAAATAAGAGCAACAATTAGAACCAAAGCAAATGAAGAGAAAGATAAAGGCAAAAAAGTAAAAATGATGCATGACAAGCTATTAATTGATGATAAGCTACTAAAATGGTGTCCAGTAGAGAAAAATCTTATAGAAGTGAGAAAAACAAGTTTAAAAAACTAAAATATTTTAATTTGGGAACATGGAACGTACAAGGTACAAACACGATAGGGGCTTTTAAAAATTTGGAACAAGTATGCAAAAATTATAACATAAATATAGTAGCACTGCAAGAAACCAAGCAAAAAGAGAATAATATCTGCGAATTTGATGATTACATAGTTTTTAATAGTGGGTGGGATACTAGTCATTTTGGGGTGGGATTTTTGATAATGAAGAACTTGAAAGACTCTATAATAAATTTTGAACCAATATCAGATAAAATTTGTAAAATCAGAATTAGAGGGATATACCGAAAGATTAGCATTATAAACGTTCACGCTCCAACAAACGAGAAGGATGAAGACACCAAAGATACTTTTTATGAAGATCTCTTGGAAGTTTTTAGTAAAATCCCGAAGTATGATGTAAAAATTATTATTGGCGATCTGAACGCGAAGCTTGGAAAAGAAGAGATTTACAAGAACATTACAGGAGGTAATAGTAAGCATGATGTGACAAACGAAAATGGGAAACGGCTAATAGAATTGGGATTACAATTAAATTTAAGAATAATGAGCACTGCTTTTACAAAAAAAGAAATATATAAAGGAACATGGGCTGCGCCTGGAAGAAATATATGTAATCAGATTGATCACGTCTTAATAGAGAGGAAACATGCCAAAATGATAAAAGATGTTAAAAGTAGAAGAGGAGCAACAGCAGACACCGATCATTTTCTCGTCCAGGTTAAACTAAAGCAAGAGCTAATACAAGATTCAGGGATCTCGAAACGATGTAACAAGAAATACAACTTACAGGCTCTTCAACATGAAAGCCAGAAGAAAAAATTTGAAACTGTTTTAAAGGAAAAGTTACTAAAAGTTGAATATAAGAACCTGGAAACAGCTTGGGAAAATATAGAGCAAGCGGTATGTGCCGCATCAAGAGAAGTCCTGAAAGCAGAGACACGAAAGAGCAAGAAAAAATGGTATGATCAAGAGTGTAGAGACTCCTTAGAAAGAAAAATAAAAGCAAAAAATATTCTCCTCCAAAACAATAACATAGAAAATAAAAACAAATATGCAAAAGAAGTAAAACTATACAAAAAACTATGCAGGACCAAAAAGAGGAAGGAAATGGAAGCTACTCTGGAAAAAATAGAAGAGAATTACAACAATAAGAACATACGAAACTTCTATCAAGAGGTTTAAAGGAAAAAAGATGGGTATAAGCAGAATACTATTTTCTGTAAAGATAAGGAAGGAAACTTGATCACTGGAGAAAGAAAAATTGAAAGGTGGAAGGAACACTTTGACGATCTCTTAAACCAAGAATTAGAAGGAGAAGAAGAAGAAACGTGGCCAAGGTGGACAGAGTGCGAGGAAAATAAGGAAATAGTACAAATACCGTCTAGAGAAGAAATTGAAAATATAATAGCGAGCCTAAAGAACAACAAAAGCGCTGGAGAAAACGGAATCGTGGCAGAGTTATACAAACATGGCGGAGAAGAGTTAGAAAAAGCAATCCATAAAATAATAAAGATGGTATGGAATGAAGAACAAATACCACAAAGATGGAAAGAAGCTGTAATTTTCCCAATACATAAGAAAGGAAATCGAGAGGTTTGTGAAAATTATAGAGGAATTGCTCTGCTAGATATTGCATATAAAATATTAGCATTATGCCTACGAAATAGACTGAAAGATCTAGCGGAGGATATTTTAGGTGACTATCAAGCCGGATTCCGAAAAAATAGAGCTACTGCAGATCAAGTACACAGCTTAAAGGAAATTATCGCAGACAGCTACGAACACAAACTGCCCCTTAAAATACTGTTCATAGATTTCAAGCAAGCGTACGATTCAATTACGAAAGAAAAACTACGTCATGTGCTACAATATTTTAAATTACCAACCAAACTGATAAGACTAATCGACATGTCGCTGAAGAATACCTCGTGCAAAGTTATTGTAGAAGGAGTACTGTCAGAAAGTTTTTTAGTTAAAAAAGGTTTACGACAAGGTGACCCAATATCTCCCATTTTATTCAACTTAGTTTTAGAGTGGGCCTTGAGAGAGAGTAAATTAAGGACAAATGGAATTATCTACAGGCAAAAATATCAAATCTTGGCCTATGCAGACGATATTGCAATTATAACACGATCGAAGGAAGAAAAGAAAAAAGTATTCAAGGTTTTAGAGAAGACAACGAGGAGAATGGGTCTACATTTAAATGAAAACAAAACAAAATACATGCAGATAGGAGAAGAAGAAAAAAAAGATTTTGTAAAGTTAAACTCAAGCACTAAACAATACACATTTGAGGAAGTAGATAATTTCGTTTATTTAGGAGTAACTCTATCGAGCGAGAATGCTGAGGATAAAGAAATTGACGCAAGACTGGCCAAAGGAAGTAGATGTTTGGGGTCCTTAATAAATGTGTTAAAATCTAAAACCGTGTCGCGATGTGCTAAACTGAGAATTTATAAAACAATGATTAGACCAACAGTGTTATACGGCTCCGAGATGTGGGTTTTAAAGAAAACTAATAAAAATAAATTAGAAATTTGGGAAAGGCGGGTTTTAAGAATAATTTTTGGTGGAAAAAGGGATGGTGAAGTGTTTGTGCGTAGGACAAATAAAGAAATAATGGACATGTTCGGTGAAGCGGGAATAACACAGCGAATAAAATCGCAAAGACTGAGATGGCTTGGACATTTAGTGCGGTTGCCAGAGACTAGAACTGTAAGGGCGGTGCTCGAAGGGGGGATAGTGGCCAAAAAGAGAAGAGGCAGACCGAAGGGAAGATGGTTAGATGCAGTTAAGGCAGACTTAAGGGAATTAGGCGTACAAAGATGGGAAGAAAAAGCTGCAGACCGAATCCAGTGGCGAAAAATAGTTAAAAAAGCCATGGGCCTATAAGGCCTGGAGAGCTTTCATATATATTTTTGTTAAAACATTTATAAACTTGCTTTTGGACCTATGCTATGGATAAAATATGATGAAAAATTATAAAATTCAGGCGCGGAAGCAAATATTTATATAATTTTATACAAAAATAAAGTCAGATTTTACCTATTTTTCATGAATACTTTGTATATTGTAAGTTTCATTGGCTGGATTCTATAATACCTACCACACTTGAAATAGCATTTTTCTTGTTGCAATGTTTTCTTTTAGCTAAAATATGATGAAAAATCATAAAATTCGGAAGCGGAAGCAAATATTTATATGATTTTTTTCAAAAATAAAGTCAGCTTTTACCTATTTTTGAAATGGATATTTTTGTTAAAACATTTATAAACATGCTTTTGGACCTATACTATGAATAATATATGATAAAAAATTATAAAATTCGGGCCCGGAAGCAAATATTTATATGATTTTTACAAAAATAAAGTCAGATTTTACCTATTTTTGATGAATACGTTGTATATTGTAAGCTACATGGGCTGGATTCTAGAATACCTAACACACTTGAAATAGCAATTTTCTTGTTGCAATGTTTTCTTTTAGCCGAAATATGATGAAAAATCATAAAATTCGGGCGCGGAAGCAAATATTTATATGATTTTTTCAAAAAAAAATCAGATTTTACCTATTTCTGAAATGGATATTTTTGTTAAAACATTCATAAACATGCTTTTGGACCTATACTATGGATAAAATATGATGAAAAATTATAAAATTTGGGCGCGGAAGCAAATATTTATATAATTTTTTACAATAATAAAGTCAGATTTTACCTATTTTTAATGAATACGTTGTATATTGTAAGCTTCATTGGCTGGATTCTAGAATACCTACCACACTTGAAATAGCAATTTTCTTGTTGCAATGTTTTCTTTTACCTAAATTATGATGAAAAATCATAAAATTCGGGCGCGGAAGCAAATATTTATATGATTTTTTTACAAAAATAAAGTCAGATTTTACCTACTCTTGAAATGGATATTTTTGTTAAAACATTCATAAAAATGCTTTTGGACCTATACTGTGAATAAAATATGATGAAAAATTATAAAATTCAGGAGCGGAAGCAAATATTTATATGATTTTTTACAAAAAAAAAGTCAGATTTTACCTACTTTTCATGAATACGTTGTATATTGTAAGCTACATTGGATGGATTCTAGAATACCTAACACACTTGAAATAGCAATTTTCTTGTTGCAATGTTTTCTTTTAGCTAAAATATGATGAAAAATCATAAAATTCGGGCGCGGAAGCAAATATTTATATGATTTTTTACAAAAATAAAGTCAGATTTTACTTATATTTGAAATAGATATTAGTAGTCATCTATTTGTAACTGGGACGACACCCTGCTGCCCGAAATTGGGAGACGCAAAAAAAGTAAAAAAAACTGTCAATTTAGCTTGTTTTTAGCATAAAAATAGCAAAAAAAGTGCAAAATTTGAGCAAAAAAGATCGATTTTATCAATTCCAATTGTTATATTTCCATCTCCCATCCGCAATTGGGGGTAAAACATTTAATTTTGTGAGATTCGGGAGATGCAAATTTAGCTTGTTTTTAGCACTTTCTTTGCTTAAAATACATAAAAACTTACAAATTTTTTATTTAATAAATGTATTGTTGTGATTTGAAATGTTTTGTTGTCCCAGACGATCAAGTAGATGGTATGGCTTGCAGAAAATGCAAATCATATGGTTTTTGCAAATGTAAGTGTAAATCACATAATACTATTTTTATAAAAATATTTAGTTACGCTACTGTTTTATTTTAATCAAATAACACTTTCGTCAGCACTTTAAGTAGTTAAAAACTTTTCAAACAGTACGAATGGATTCATCTTTTGTAATAAGTAACTAGATTATATATGAGTGAGTATAAATTATTATATTACAAAAATAATAATGATTAAAAAACTATAGTGTCAAGAATCAAGAATTCTGTGGGCAACGATGGATTGATCGAATTGGAGCGGTAAAATGGGAATGAAGAATTTATTAAATAAATATATTAACATAATTTTATTGTACTAAATGGAGAACAAAACTAACTATGCAGGTATGTTGAACAGTGCATCATCTCAATTTAAAAAATTATCTGAATTAGAATTAGATATTCCTTATAAAGTTATATCGTTTGAAACTAGCACAGGTAATTACGGCCAACAAGTTATAGCAAATTTGGAAAACTGCAAAGTATCTTTACCAGCGAGATATAATAAATTTATTCCCCAAATTAAAGACATGAACAAAAATCCACCCAGTTTAGTTTATAAAGGTAAAATAGAAAGAAACAATAAACAAATACATGATATACAATTTATTTAAAAATTACAAAAATGTTAAAAGATATTGAATTCCATATTTGATAAGTGCGTTGAAGACATCTTCTTTGGTGCTGGTCTGTAAGTAAAAATAAAATTAGTTACTACTTTATTAACTATATAATTATACTTACATTATAATTCTCAATCGTTAGAATCATCACCGCCATACAGGATGTTGTGTTCACGAATTTCTTCAGTTATTTGCTTATCTTCCTTGTCCAAATTTTCATACTCTTCTTCCACTATATGTAGCTTAGAAGCTAATTCACGTATTCTTAATTTAAGTTTTCTTGCACTTTCCTTTTTATTTTTTTTCATTTTTTTTATTTTTGATTGTTTTATTATTTTATCGACCATATTACTGTTAGATTTAGCAACATCACTGAAGAAATTTGAAATTTTATTTTTAACTTTATTATTTTTAATTGTATTATTTAAGTTTTTATTTTTACTTGTATTATTTAAATTATTATTATTTTGAATACGCGTATTAACACTTGCGTTATTTATTACACTGCCTACTTCCATTGGCTCCATAATCACTGTGAAAGTACATTTTTGCTAGCACCTATATATATATGCATAAGGAAAAATTCTAGAATATTCCATTTGCACATGCGTATTGTAACAGTGTAACGGTGCCATATTTTCCAGGCACCGGTTTTAAAATACGTGCCGCGGCACCGATTTCGCAGAGCTGACTGACTTATCAGAAATACGGTGTTAGTTTTTCTTGGCATTGTATATTAAAACACGTGTTTTAGACACCGTTTCTGTAGAAATTTATTGGTAAACATGTAATAACATATTTATGCTGATGAGAAGAATCTTCTAGAACAATTTATTTGTTTAACAGAATTTATAAAAATTCTATTAGTAATTATTGTTTGTTAAATATAAAGTCTTAACAAGTTGGATTCCGCAAGATGTAGTGGTCGGATTACTTAAGTTGCATAACCATTTAATTTTTTCTTTTTTAAATATTTTTCTACAGCAAAATAAGTAATATTATCTAAAAATTCACGTTCTTTATCGTATATTTCAACTTCACTAATTTTACCAGATTTTAACAATAACAACATATCTCTATAAAATTTATAACACTTTTTAAACTCAATCATTTTTTTTTAATGTTTAATATTTCATTAAGACCCATTAAAACCGGACTACCAAGAGATAAAGCAGCTAAAGGCACAAACGCAAGAGCAGATAAACTACTTCCCGCAAAAATTACCTCACCAATATGAAGTGCAATATTCATATTACTATAAAGTTTATAACTTTTACGGTAAACGTATTTTCTCTTTTCTAAATATTCTTCCATTTATAAATGAGAAAGAAAGGATCAGGTATTGTGAATAATTTAATAAATAATTTGCCATTTGAAGCGCATGTACCGGGTTACAATTATTGTGGGCCGGGAACTAAATTAAAGAAACGATTAGCTCGAGGAGATAGAGGTGTAAATCCTTTAGATGAAGCATGCAGGGAACACGATATTGCATATTCTCAGTATAAAGATGTACCCAATAGAAATAAAGCAGATCAAATATTAGAATACAAGGCTTGGGACAGAGTTAACAGTAAAGATTCTTCCCTGGGTGAAAAAACCGCGGCATGGTCAGTTACAAATATTATGAAAGCTAAACATAAAATGGGTATGGGTTTAAATAATAATTTTTCTAGTAATAAATCAGTTAAAATGTCATATATACAATATGGTGTGAGTTTGTCTGAAAATCAACAAAAGAAAATTGCCAACGCAACAGACACTGTTTCAGTTCGTTTAAAGAATGAAGATTTGAAAGGTTCTGTTAAACTATCACTCACGCAAGCTCAAATTAATAAAATTGAAAAAGCAAAAAAAGACGGTAAAGGAGTAACTTTAAAATTATCACAAAGTCAAATTAAAAGAGGTGGCATTATACCTTTATTGCCAATTATAGCAGCATTAGGAGCCGCTGCTGGTGGAGCAGCAGGTATAACTCAAGCAGTACATAAAAAACAATATCAAAATAAAATGCTTGAAGAGGCTAAACGTCACAATAAAGCAATTGAAGGAAAAAAAGGTTCAGGTGTTAAGAAAACTGGTAAAGGAATTTTTTCAATAGGTGATGCTGAATGGAACAAGTCTAAAAAAAAATAAAAATTTCAAATAAAGCATTATCCGATATTGAACTAATAAATTACGCTAAACAGTTAAAAATTAAATATTTTAGAGGTGTATTTATGGATGACACATTACCTAAGAAAATAAATAAAAACGAAACTGGTATTGTAAATCTAGACTCAAACTCAGGACCTGGTACTCATTGGATTGCTTATAAGAAGATAAATAATAATATATATTATTTTGATTCGTTCGGCAACGTTAACCCAGAAAAGAAATTAATAAAATACTTTAATAGTTCAGGTAAAGCAAATATATATTATAATTATGACAGTTACCAGAAATATGATCAAATAATATGTGGTAAATTATGCTTAAGATTTTTAGATAAATAAATGGAGAGCGGAATATTTAAACTGAATAATTCTGCAAACTTAGATTCATCTGTGTTAGAAGCAAAATTTTATCCACCGCTAGATATCAGTGATGATGAATATGAAATATGTATTAGAAAATTTAAATCAAATTTTAAAATACCCAATGTTTCGAAAAAGTTAAAAAATAACACACTTACAATTATTAAAAACAGTAAATTTGTAACATTTATTATTGAAGATGGTACGTATTCTGTTTATCATATAAAAGATATTTTTGAAGAAAAAATTGGCGATGGTTTCGTTTTAACACTCAATACTAATACCTTTAAATGTGAAATAGAATCACCGTATTCAATTTTTATAGATGATACTTCTATATTAAATTTATTAGGATTTAACAAACAAACAACTGAAGCAAACAAGAAATATATTTCAGATAACGAAATTGATATTTTCAAAATTAAATCTATTAACATTCACTGTCCCCTAGCTATAGGTCAATACGTAAACTCAAAACAAACTGACATTATTAGTGATTTTTATATTACAGTTAATCCAGGTTATGATATTGTATTTATACCTAAAAATTTGGATCGTTACCTGTTAAAAGGTAGAAATTTTATAGATTACATTAAATTAGAATTAAAAGATCAGCATGGTGAATACATTGATTTTAGAGGCGAATATGTAGAAGTACAATTTGAGATTCGAAAAATTAAATAAGCACTATTTTTTACTAAATAAATGAGTACATCACTAGTGTTCACTGGTGCTCCGAAAAGTGAGAAACAAATAATAGAAAAATATGACTATTATAAATATTACCCACAACTGAATGATTATATAAATGATACAAATAGACGTACAACTATTAATATTAATAGTCAAGATGCTCAGTTTGATACAGCTAAAAGTAATATTATTTTGAATGGTCAAATTACTTGTACAGATGTTGACTTAAAAGATGATTACAAAAATATAAAATTTGTGAAAAATGGTTATATGCACATGTTTAGTGATATAGTGTACAAAATTAATAATAAAGTAGTACAAGAAGTAAACAGTCCAGGCTATAATATTTTATTGAAAGGATTATGTGTTGCACTAAATAATGATATTCTTGAAGGTTGGGATGGTTCCAATTTAATTACTGATGATGGCTATTTTTCAATAAGTGTACCAGTTAAACAAATATTTTCACTATTTGAAAAGTATAATAAACCTGTGTTGAGAGTATCACAATCAATAGAGTTTTTAAGAAATACCAGTGACGCAAATTGTTTAATTGTTACCACAGAGGCATCGAGAAATAAAGTAAAAGATAAAGATTTGAAAATTCATTTAACTGATATAATTTGGGATATGCCTCATATGACACCAATCATAGATGAGAAAATCAAAATCAATAAATTAATTGAATCAAATAAATATTTAACAATACCATACTTGGACTGGTCCTATACAAATCACCCAACATTCTTGGCACAATCCAAAAATTATTCTTGGTCCATTACCACTTTATCTAAAAGACCTCAATATGTTATTTTTGCTTTACAAACCAATAGACAATTTGACTTTACGAAAAATAATTCAGAATTTGATTTTTGTGATGTAGAAAACATAAGATTATTGTTTAGTGAAGTTGAATATTATCCTGCAGAAGATATGGATTTGAATATAAAATTAAACATGTTTAGCAGAATGTATTCAATGTATACCAATATTAAGACAACGTACTATCCCAATAAAGATGCAGATCAACTGAATAACATTATTAAGAAACAAGATTTTATTAAAAAGTATCCTTTGTTTTGTTTTGATTTAACGTATAAGAGTGGAATTATTAAAGAAGGACCTACAAATCTTACAATTAAATTCACATTTGAAAAACAAGCACCAACAAACACGATGATTCACTGTATTGTTGCGAATGACTCATTTGTAGCATATAGTCCTGGTGATAACATGGTAAGGAAAGAATAATTTTTATAAATAAATGGTCTGCAACAATTTTAAAATAAAAAAACTTGGTAACGGGTTGCAAAAATGCGTTATAGAACAAGAAAATATACAGTATTATAAATATTATCCTAATATAATTAGAGCTGGAATAGTAGGTTCATCAAATTGTGGTAAAACAAATATTTTAATTCGAATATTGACTGATAATAAAAACAGTTTAATCTATAGTAATATCTACATTTACTCAAAATCTTTAAATCAACCACTATACAAGTATCTTGAAAATTATGTAAGTGAAATAAATAAACATATTAAGAAACAGTATAAAATTGGTTTCTTCACATATAATAATTCAGATGATGTATTACGAGTTGAAGAAATCCCACCATTATCAGTAATTATATTTGACGACGTTGCTAGCGACAAACAGAAAGTAATAGAGGAATATTTCCATAGAGGTAGACATAAAAGAATAAGTTGCTTTTACCTTTGTTAAACATATAGTCGTATACCTAAACAAATGATACGTGATAATTTAAATTTGCTTATTGTTTTTAAACAAAACGACAATACTAATTTGAAACATATCTATGATGATCATGTTGGAACAGATATGTCTTTTGAAACGTTTAGACAGTTATGTACTTTTTGTTGGAAAATGAAGTATGATTTTCTTGTAATAAATTTAGAAAAAGATGTAAGCAACGGTAAATACAGTCGAAACTTCAATGAGGTGCTTTTAGTATAAACATGAAACATGAAACATAGAACATGAAACATGAAACATGAAACATGAAATATGAAACATGAAACATGAAACATAGAACATGAAACATCAACATGGAACATGAACATGAAACATCAACATGGAACATGAACATAAAACATCAACATGAAACATGAAACATGAGAAACATAAAACATCAACATGGAACATGAACGGTAATTTTAATGTAATAAATGGATGAGAAAAAAGTAAAGGAGTATAGAGAATCATTCAACAAAGCTAAAGCAGCTTACATTAAACGAACTGAAGGTCATTCTATTAAACACGAAAAATTACTAAAACAATACGAACCTATTACAAACGCTCTAGTACCATTACAAAATGCCATACTAAATCAAACAGAAAGTGGTAAAGAACAAACTGAAATATTGAAACAAATACAAGATAATTTTCAACAGAAAAAACTATACAAAAGACCACATCTGAGTATTGATGAAATTCAACCGGGAACATCAAGAGATAGAACGTTAGGTGATGAAACATTAGGAGATAAGTATCTTACAAAAACAGTCAAATCAAACATAGATGAAACTTTTGGTATTAATAGAAGTAGCGGTAAAATTGGTAGTAAAAACGTGCTAGTAACGTATGATCGTGATAATATTAATATCCACAAGGTTGGTGAAGATGAGAAAATAGTTGAATTTAAAGTTCCATCTACACATGGTATATGGAGTTTATTAACTGAAAAAGAACCTAAAGATTACACACCAGAGGATCTAGAAAATTACAAGAAAATTTTAATACATAGCGGTTGTATACAAAGAGTTGATGATCCGTCTAAACCGAGAGCAAGTAGAAGCAACAAATATAACAAAATTATTAAACCTATTTGGGAGAAATATAAGGATCAATCTCCAAGCAAAAAACAATCTCCACGTAAAAAACAAAGACAACAATTGTATGACGAAGCTAGAGCAAAGTCACCAGAATTTCCTCAAACAGAAGATTTATCCGATATTTCAGATATACCAATTACGCCGACAACACCTGTATCACAGTATCACTCATTGGAAGACCTAACTTCAACACCGAAAACAGGAAAAGGATTTAAAAAATATAACAACAAGGAAAAAGAATATGTTTATTGGAACACTATTAGCGAACTAGAAAAACGTTTAAATTTCCTTAAAGCTGAACAAACCGCTGGTAATGACAATGTTGGAAATGAAATCATGAATATAGAAGAAGAACTAGAAGAAGAAAAAACAAAAAAGAAGCGGGAACATTTTAGTGTAATAAATGGTATTAAACAAGTTTGGTGAGAGTGATGATTACTCTAATAATCAAATATTTTCAAGAGGTGTAAAAGGCGAGTCAGGAATTGGTTTCAAATTAACAAGTGATGGTAATTATGATATTCAAAACAAGAGATTATGCAACACACAAGATCCTGAAGAAGACACAGATGCTTGTACAAAAGGTTTTGTGTCAAGAATTATTGGTGAATATGAGAATAAAATTCAGCAAGTTCATTCAGAAACAAGTAAAATAAATGCTTTAATAACAACAAAATTTAATGAGAATAATTTAAAAATAAAGGAATTTTCAGATAGCACTGAGAGATTTATAAATTTAAAGTATAATACACTTAATAAAAAATTGGAAAACACTAAAAATGATTTAAACAAAGCACAAAATGAATCAATTAATAGAAAAATAACAACACTTTTTTTGCATTTACATAAAGCAGTAAATGATTTATTTCAGGTATTTGCTAATAACACTAATAAAATAGTAAACGTTAACTATAGCGCAATTAATAAAAAATCAGAATTAACCAAGGAAGATTTTCTTGATTTCGTTAAAACATATAACAATGTATTCCAAATATTTGCTGAAAGTGTGATCAACACAACAAATTTAAATCATGATACAATTAATATACTCTTGGAGTAGTCACAGACCAATTTTTTAATTAATAAATGGCTGAATTAATATATTGTCTTAAATGTAAGTCTCAAACAAGTTCAACTAGCGTTACTAAAACAGTAACTAAAAATGGTCGACCTATGTTACAGGCAAAGTGTTCCCAATGTGGTTCAAAGAAATCAAAGTTTATAAAAAAAATTTAAGTAATAACGCTAGAGAACAAATTGCAAGCGAGTTACATAAACCACTAAGACGAAATTTTCCAACACGTAAAGTAATAACATATGGTATTGATGATTTGTGGCAAGCTGATTTAGTTGAGATGATTCCATATTCAAGAGTGAATAAAGGTTATAAATATTTATTAGTTGTAATTGATGTGTTTTCTAAATATTTGTGGGCAAAACCTGTTGAGAATAAAACTGGTAACAGTATAACAAACGCATTTAAATCAATTTTAGCGTCAGATGAAGCAGACTTAAGTCTGCGACTAGTGAAACGAGTACCGAAAAATCTTCAAACTGATCAAGGCTTAGAGTTTTACAATAAAGATTTTCAAGCGTTAATGAAAGAAAATAATATTAACCATTATTCAACATATTCAGAAAGAAAAGCAAGTGTAGTAGAACGTGTTAATAGAACTTTGAAAGAAAAAATGTGGAAACAATTTACAATTAATGGTAATTACAAGTGGCTTGACATGTTACCTGTGCTAGTAAATACTTACAATCATACAAAACATAGTACGATAAAAATGACACCCATTGAAGCATCAAAGAAAAAGAATGAAGAAAAATTAAAACCTCTGTTTCAAGAAGAAATTCCTAATTATAAACCCAAGTATCAAATTGGCGATAAAGTTAGAGTATCTAAATATAAAACAGTTTTTGAGAAAGGTTATACGCCTAATTGGTCAAATGAGATATTCACTGTGTGTAAAATAATATATTCGAATCCAATAACTTATCATTTGAAAGATTATAAAGATCAAGAGTTAAAAGGTTGTTTCTATGAACAAGAATTAAATTTTGCTAGAGATGACGTATATTTGGTTGAGAAAGTAATTAAACGTAAAGGTAATAAAGCATATGTAAAATGGTTAGGGTTTGATAATACTAATTAAGGTATAAAATAATATTCAGTATAAGTTTCAAATATTTTATTAATTTTCTATACGTATTTCGGCTTGTTAGGCCATCATCAGGAAAATACAGAATGAACAAAATTGGTTAATGGCATGGTTTAAATACATATTGCAAGAGAGTCATAAAGGGATTAAAGCGGACTGATCAAAGGAGAACTATATAAGTCTCTTTGTTCATTATAAATGAACAAAGAGACTTATATAGTTCTCCTTTGATCAGTCCGCTTTAATCCCTTTATGACTCTCTTGCAATATGTATTTAAACCATGCCATTAACCAATTTTGTTCATTCTGTATTTTCCTGATGATGGCCTAACAAGCCGAAATACGTATAGAAAATTAATAAAATATTTGAAACTTATACTGAATATTATTTTATACCTTAATTATTACAATGTTTCAACGTGAAGTGACAGTGGATTCAATCAAATTTATTTGATAATACTCATAATTCATGGGTTGATGCAAAGAATATTGTATAGTCACAGACTGGAGTCTATCGCAGACAAGTCAGATCATGAGAATCTTGCTCCGCCACGCGGCTGAGCAAAACGTCATCACAATCTTATCTACATAAAACTATTAACAAAATTATTTCGTAATAAATGGATTACTGGACATTACGCTGTATAGATGATTACTTGTATAATATGGATCATATTAACTTTGCTAAAGCCATGGATTTAAATATAAACCATAAAAAAGTTGATTGGCAAGAAATATCAAGATCTCAAAAATTATCAGAAGATTTTATTAGAGAGTTTCAAGATAAAGTTAACTGGAAAGCAATATCAGGATCTCAAAAATTATCAGAAGATTTTATTAGGGAGTTTCAAGATAAAGTTGATTGGGTATATATATCACGTCAAAAATTATCAGAACCTTTTATAAGAGAGTTTCAAGATAAAGTTGATTGGGTATATATATCATGTAAAAAATTATCAGAACCTTTTATAAGAGAGTTTCAAGATAAAGTTGATTGGGTATATATATCATGTAAAAAATTATCAGAAGATTTTATTAGGGAGTTTCAAGATAAAGTTAACTGGAAAGCAATATCAGGATCTCAAAAATTATCAGAACCTTTTATTAGAGAGTTTCAAGATAAAGTTAACTGGAAAGCAATATCAGGATCTCAAAAATTATCAGAACCTTTTATAAGAGAGTTTCAAGATAAAGTTGATTGGGAATATATATCATGTGGGTATTACATATCATGTGTTCAAACATTATCAGAACCTTTTATTAGAGAGTTTCAAGATAAAGTTAACTGGAAAGCAATATCAGGATCTCAAAAATTATCAGAACCTTTTATAAGAGAGTTTCAAGATAAAGTTGATTGGGAATATATATCATGTGTTCAAACATTATCAGAAGAATTTATTAGAGAGTTTCAAGATAAAGTTAAATGGGTATGTATATCATATAATCAAAAATTATCAGAACCTTTTATTAGAGAGTTTCAAGATAAAGTTAACTGGAAAGCAATATCAGGATCTCAAAAATTATCAGAAGATTTTTTTAGAGAGTTTCAAGATAAAGTTGATTGGGAAATTATACATTGCAAAAAAAAACTATATTTTCTCAATAGAATTGTTTATAAAAACTATGAATCATTTTAATAGTATAAAATATTAACAAATTTTATTTGTAATAAATGGAATCAGTTGTAGACCTTATAAACAACAACATAATATTCAATAATAATAAAATCAATTATCTAGCAGATAAAGATAACAATCCTTGGTTCAAAGCAAAAGATGTTGCTGAGATATTGGGATATACAAATTCAAGAGATGCAATTATTAAGCATATTGATAGAGAAGACCGTACAATATATGAATTTATAAGGGCGTCGCAAAACGCGACCCCCTTTAATAACCAACCAAATACTGTATATGTTAATGAATCAGGTTTATATTCACTAATACTATCTTCTAAACTTCCAAAAGCAAAAGAATTTAAGCGGTGGGTTACTTCTGAAGTCTTACCATCAATAAGAAAATATGGAGAATACAAGATAGAGTCCAAGTACAAGGCTATAGTAAACAATCTGAAAAGTAAAGTAGAATCTTTAGCAGAAAAGGTTGAAGAAATACAGCGTGATGTAGTTTCTAAACCAAACAATACAAACAAACATCATCAGTTTATACTTATTGAAAAAAATCACATGTGGGAATATCCTTATTATGTGCTTAGAGTTCAAAAGTGTAAAGCTAATAATCGCATCAAGATGCTAAGAACTGTATATCCAGACATGGTAGTTATACTTAGACTTGAGTATAATCCAAACAGTATTAATTTATACAACAAAATTAAAGAAACTATTGATATTAGATATTATGGAAATCATTTTGAAACACATCTTTCTCAAAACGAACTATTGTTTGAGATAACAAAAATTATAAACGTATAATTTCTATCTAATAAATGATGAGTCAGTACTTGCAACTTCGATTGATTGATAGTTTTCTAACAGGTCTTTCACATATTTACTTTGTTGAGTTTGTGAATGATTATGGTTTTCCAATGGAAATTGATCATAGTAAAGTTAAGTGGGATGAAATATCAGGTCGTTATGATTTTGATGAGAATCATATTGTAAAATACGAAGAGTATGTGAATTTTACTATATTATCAAAGCGAAAAGATTTGAGTGAAGATATCTGTATGAGGTATTTACATAAAGTAGACTGGTCTGAAATATCAAGTCATGAAAATTTAAGTGATGACTTTTTAGAAGATATGATTGAGTATATTGACTTTAATGTTGTTGCTAAAAGAAAAAATTTAAGTGAATACTTTATGACTAAATATGCTGAAAAACTTCCATGGCACATAATTTCAACCAGAAAGAATTTAAGTTTAAATTTTATTAGAGTGTTTAAGGATAAACTTGACTTTATTGAAATATCGTATCAACCAAACTTAGATGAAGAGTTTATTACAGAGTTTCAGGACAAATTAGATTGGACTGTATTATCATATTATTGGAAACGGTATAGTCAACAATTTTTGGAAGACTTTCATAATAAAATTCATTGGGATATTGTTTTCAAATCAAATTAATTTTTCTCTAATAAATGGCGAATAAGGAGAAACTGTCAGAATGTGCGTTTATCTTAAGACGTATAGTTAAACTAATTGAAAAGCTTAATAACGACGATTTAAACGTTTGTAGAAACTTAATAAATCAACTAGATATGACAAATGATAATTCAAATCCATTGAGAACACAGATTGAAGATATTAGTAACACTGTTAAAGATACAAATGTTCGAGTAATAGCAATAGAAAAGTATTTGTATACGAATTTTGAAAGTGAATCAGACGTAGAATCAGTCGCAGTTGCTAATAACGAAGAATCGGTTGAGGAAACAGTTACTGAGACACCTGTAGTTGAGGAATCAGTTACTGAAGAGTCTATTGAGGAATCAGTTACCGAGACACCAGTAGTTGAGGAATCAGTTACTGAAAAAAATACAATAACTCTAGAATTTTTTCTAGGAGCCCTAAGAGGTTTTTAAGTGTTAGATTTAGTGATAATGTTAAAATACATTATATGTTTACTTGGAATTATGCTTATAGAGCAAGTCGTAAAGGTATTTGGCATCTATATGCTGTAGATCGTGAAAGATTTCAACAACGTATTAATAAATGTTCAATTATTATTACTCCAGTGTTAAAAAATAAAATTAAATAAATGAAATTTTTAGTATTCCAGATGCTCGGGTTATAGATATTGATGAACAAGTCTATGAAAAATGTAGACAGTGTTTAGAATATTCATTCGATAATTCAGCTCATGTACCACATTGCGTTAATTGTAATTTTCATGTAATTAATAAACAAAATAAGAAATTATTTATTAAGCACGTAGATAAAATGAAATATGTTGAGAAATTAGTTCATAATTATCGAATTGTAATTAAACCTAATTTTTATACATCTCTTAATGCTACTACTAAAGATGATATAATTCAAAAATATCCATATTTGCTTAGCTTTTTATATGCAAGTGGTTATAGAAATAATGTATCACATAAATATTTCATAAACAAATTCATAGTGTTAGCTGAAGTAGACTCAAATCACAAGCCACAGAAAATTAACAATAAAAAGGATAAGTTGTGGAATGAATTTTTGATTAAATATATGTTTTCTTATGAAAAATATTAACAAAATTTTTCTCTTATAAATGACTACTGAAAATAATGTCAATAGTTACAGGCAAGATTATCGCAAGAAAAATAAAGACAAAATAAATAAATATATGCGTAAATATTATAATGAAAACACCGAAGTGTGTACTTGTGGTGAAACAGTAAAAAAACAACATTTAAAACTTCATAAAGAAAGTAATAAACACTATGGTAAATTGTACTTAAAAGAAAAGGAGTCCGCACTTAAAGATATGCTTAATTTGGGTTAAAATTTTCTTAATTTTATCTTTATCGTCATCTTCTTTTATAATAGACTGTGATATCACATTTCTTTCTCTTATTAAAAAAGCAGAATCAGGAGTGAGTAATATAATACAAAAATACATTCTATAATTAGCACCTAAAATTTAAAGATTGAAAAAGTATTAACAAATTTATTTTGTAATAAATGGAGGTGAATAATATTCAATTGGAAGATCTCCGATTGCCTGAGTTATACAATTTAGCAAAATCATTGGGAATACGGTATATTAAAAAGTATAAGAAAGCAGAATTAATTAATAATATTAAAGATCAACAAAGTCAAGATGGAGAAATCAATAACATTTTTCCATTCGATGATGAATTATATGAAAAACCGAAGAAAGAAAGAATGCAAAAAATCAAACCAAAGAAAGATGGAGAAATCTATAACATTTTTCCATTCGATGATGAGTTATATGAAAAACCAAAGAAAAAAAGAGTGCAAAAAGTAAAGTGTGATGAGTGTGGAAAATATATTAAGAAAACCCGTATGCAATCGCATAAAGTACTTCATGATCCTGAACTAGACTTTATTTTAGTGGAAAGTGTTTATAAGAATCGATTATTAACCTATCAACATAATAATAAACAAATGGATTTAGACATACCGACATATATGAATTTATTAAAAAAGAAAGCAGTAAATATACTTCAAAACGCTATGAGTATACATAAGAATACTAAAACTAATTTAAATATGGAATGTAAATTCAAAAAATTATTAGATCCTAGTATAACAATGACCAATCCATTCCAGTTGGAGAATGAGATATTAAGAGAAGCGGATGATTTATTTCAATATTGGGATAATCAGAAGGTTTTATTTATAGCAAGATGTGATGAAATGGAAGCAAAAGGTTCAGACTGGGTTCTAGAATCTATAATTTGTATAAGAATTAATATAAATAAATATAAACCGTTAAGTGGGAAGTCATATATTGAATTACCTAAATGGATTAAAAACAAAGAAGCCTGTGTTAATGTTAAAAACAATGACGACAAGTGTTTCATGTATAGTGTAATATCTTGCTTACATCCTGTAAGTTATAAAAACAATCCATACAGAGTGTCTAAATATAATAAAGCGGATTATATAAATGAATTAAATTTTGAAGGAATAAGTTTCCCTGTTAAAATTCAAGACATAGCAAAATTTGAGTCACTTAACAAAATAAATATTACTGTGTTTAGTTTTGAAGGTAAAACATTTTACCCGTTATATCATAATAATAAGGTTTTCTATGATAGGAATATCGACTTGTTATAATTTGGAAATAAAGAAAAGAACCATTATTGTTGGATTAAAAACCTGAGTCGCTTATTAAATAATCAACTGGAAATAAGTAGGAGTAAAAAACATTTCTGTAGAAGATGTTTGAATTATGCCACAAGAACTGAAGAATATTTGAAGAAACACCAAGAACTTTGTTTTAGCAATGAACCATGTATTCCAGTAATGCCTTCAATTAGATATGCTTGTAGTAAGTGTGGAGACTATAGTAATAATCAAAATGAAATAAAAGAGCATATGGAAAAATGCACTGAAACTAATATATTGAAAAAACTTAAAACTAAAGGTTTAGATGAGATTATAACAATTAAACCAGCAATACAATTTAAAAACATTCAAAGAATGCAAAGACATCCCTATGTAATTTATGCGGATTTTGAATCACTTTTAAAACCTGTTATTCAAACATGCATCCCTGATCCTGAAAAACCGTATACAATTAAAAAACAATCTCATACCTCCTGTGGATATGGATTATATGTTAAGAGTATTAATGATTATGATAATCCATTTGAAAGTTATAGAGGAGAAAATGCTGATAAACATTTTATAAATTCAATATCAAACCATGCTAAAACAATATATGAGTTATTAGAATCAAATAGACCTATAACAGATATAGATTTAAAGGAATATGAAAAAGCAAAAAAATGTTATCTTTGTGAAAATGAATTTACAGCTGAAAACCCAAAAGTTAGAGACCATGATCATATAACTGGAAAATATAGAGGGGCAGCATGTAACAACTGTAATTTAAAGTGTAAACAACCCATATTTATTCCAATTGTATTTCATAATTTGTCTGCATACGACTGTCACTTGTTTGTAAAGAATTTGGGTGAAGATAAGAGTAACTTGAATTTAATTCCTAGTAATGAAGAGAAGTATATATCTTTCAGCAAGATTTTGAAAGTGGGATATAAAGAGTATATTCATTTAAGGTTTATTGATTCATTTAGGTTTTTAGCAAGTAGTTTAGATACTTTATCATCTAATTTGGAACCGGAACAAATAAGGGAAGCAGCTAAATATTTTTCAAATAATGATTTAGATATTTTGTTTAGAAAAGATGAAAATAAAAATAAGTTAATTAGAAAAGGAATTTACCCCTATGAATATATGAATTCTTGGGAAAAATTTGAAGAATTAAAATTACCACCAATGGATAAATTTTATTCTTCGCTAACATTAAAAGGAATTTCGCAAGAAGAATATGAACATGCACAGAAAATCTGGGCATATTTTAAAATTAAAAATTTAGGAGAATGGCATGATTTATACTTAAAATTAGATGTTTTGTTATTAGCTGATGTATTTGAGAATTTTAGAGATTTGTGTTTGAATAAAAGTTATAGATTAGATCCTGCTTGGTATTATACAACACCAGGATTTGCGTGGGATTGTATGTTAAAATATACAAAAATTGAATTGGAGTTATTAACTGATTATGAAATGTACATGTTTTTTGAGAAGGGAATTAGAGGGGGAATATCACAATGTAGTAATAGGTATGCAAAAGCAGATGAAAACACACAACTTGCATATATTGATGCAAATAATTTATATGGTCATTCCTTATCCCAAAAATTACCTCAAAAAGACTTTGAGTGGATGACTTTTGAAGAGCTTCAAGATATTAATAAATTATTAGTGTCAGATGATGATACAGGATATGTTTTAGAAGTTGACTTATCATTTCCACAAGATCTCCACGATAAATTTAACGATATTCCTCTAGCTCCAGAGAAAAGAAAACCTCCTGGTGGTAAAGTATCAAAACTACTTTGTCATTTCTATGATAAAACAAACTATATAGTACATTATAAAATATTACAGCTTTATGTAAGTTTAGGAATGAGAATTGATAAAATTCATAGAGGTTTAAAATTCACACAATCAAATTTCATGGCACCATCCATAAAATTTAATACGGAGCAAAGACAAAAATCAAAAAATGAGTTTGAAAAAGATTACTGGAAACTAGTATCCAATGCAGTGTTTGGAAAGTCTATGCAATCAGTTAGAAACCAGCAAAATATTAAATTATATTCAGATGAGCAAAAATTACAGAAAGCAATAAATAAACCTAATTTTAAACGTAGAACAATATTTAGTGAGAATCTGGTAGCAGTTCATAGATATAAAACCAAAGTACTGTTTAATAAACCTATTTATATTGGACAGGCCGTGTTGGATTTATCGAAATTATTAATGTATGATTTTCATTATAATGTAATTAAACAAGAATTTAGCAATAAAGTAAAATTATTATATACAGATACAGATAGTTTTATATATGAGTTTAAAAATGCTGATTTCTATAAATTTATGGGGGAAAATTCCAATTACTTTGATACCTCTGATTATCCAAAAGATCACCCCCTATATTCTGACGTAAATAAAAAAGTAATAGGCAAATTTAAAGATGAGTTGAAATCTGTGAAAATGTTGGAATTTATAGGATTACGATCAAAAATGTACAGTTACAGAACGAATGACTCAAACCCAAAAAAAGAATTTAAAAAAAAATTAAAAGGAATTAAGAAAAAAGTGTTAAAAAAAGAAATTAGTTTTGAAAATTATAAAACATGCTTATTTGAGCAAAAAGAATTTTATAATAAACAAACAGTAATTAGAAGTTACAAACATGATATCTTCACTGAAGAAGTAAATAAAAAATCTTTAAGTTGGAAGGATGATAAAAGATACTTACTAAAAAATTCTACAGATACATTGGCTCATGGACATTATTCGTTAGTTGCTAATTAGAGAATGTAACTTATTAAATATTTTTATAAAAATAGTATTATGTGATTTACACTTACATTTGCAAAAACCATATGATTTGCATTTTCTGCAAGCCATACCATCTACTTGATCGTCTGGGACAACAAAACATTTCAAATCACAACAATACATTTATTAAATAAAAAATTTGTAAGTTTTTATGTATTTTAAGCAAAGAAAGTGCTAAAAACAAGCTAAATTTGCATCTCCCGAATCTCACAAAATTAAATGTTTTACCCCCAATTGCGGATGGGAGATGGAAATATAACAATTGGAATTGATAAAATCGATCTTTTTTGCTCAAATTTTGCACTTTTTTTGCTATTTTTATGCTAAAAACAAGCTAAATTGACAGTTTTTTTTACTTTTTTTGCGTCTCCCAATTTCGGGCAGCAGGGTGTCGTCCCAGTTACAAATAGATGACTACTGATATTTTTGTTAAAACGTTCATAAACATGCTTTTGGACCTATACTATGGATAAAATATGATGAAAAATTATAAAAGTCGGGCGCGAAAGCAATTATTTATATAATTTTTTACAAAAATAAACTCAGATTTTACATATTTTTGATGAATACGTTGTATATTGTAAGCTTCATTGGCTGGATTCTGGAATACCTACCACACTTGATATAGCAATTTTCTTGTTGCAATGTTTTCTTTAACGTAAATTATGATGAAAGATCATAAAATTCGGGCGCGGAAGCAAATATTTATATGATTTTTTACAAAAATAATGATAGATTTTACCAATTTTTGAAATGGATTTTTTTGTTAAAACATCCATAAACATGCTTTTGGACCTATACTATGAATAAAATATGATGAAAAATTATAAAATTTGGGCGCGGAATCAAATATTTATATAATTTTTTACAAAAATAAAGTCAGATTTTACCTATTTTTCATGAATACGTTGTATATTGTAAGCTACATTGGATGGATTCTAGAATACCTAACACACTTGAAATAGCAATTTTCTTATTGCAATGTTTTCTTTTAGCTAAAATATGATGAAAAATCAAAAAATTCGTGCGCGGAAGCAAATATTTATATGATTCTTTACAAAAATAAAGTCAGATTTTACCTATATTTGAAATAGATATTTTTGTTAAAACGTTCATAAACATGCTTTTGGACCTATACTGTGAATAAAATATGATGAAAAATTATAAAATTCAGGAGCGGAAGCAAATATTTATATGATTTTTTACAAAAAAAAAGTCAGATTTTACCTATTTTTCACGAATACGTTGTATATTGTAAGCTACATTGGATGGATTCTAGAATACCTAACACACTTGAAATAGCAATTTTCTTGTTGCAATGTTTTCTTTTACCTAAATTATGATGAAAAATCATAAAATTCGGGCGCGGAAGCAAATATTTATATGATTTTTTACAAAAATAAAGTCAGCTTTTACCTATTTTTGAAATGGATATTTTTGTTAAAACATTAATAAACATGCTTTTGGACCTATACTATGGATAAAATATGATGAAAAATTATAAAATTCGGGCGCGGAAGCAAATATTTATATAATTTTTTACAAAAATAAAGTCAGATTTTACCTATTTTTGATGAATACGTTGTATATTGTAAGCTTCATTGGCTGGATTCTACAATACCTACCACACTTAAAATAGCAATTTTCTTGTTGCAATGTTATCTTTTACCTAAATTATGATGAAAAATTATAAAATTCGGGCGCGAAAGCAAATATTTATATGATTTTTTACAAAAGTAAAGTCGGATTTTACCTATTCTTGAAATGGATATTTTTGTTAAAACATGCATTAACATGCTTTTGGACCTACACTGTGAATAAAATATGATGAAGAAGTATAAAATCCGGGCGCGGAAGCAAATATTTATATAATTTTTTACAAAAAAAAGTCAGATTTTACCTATTTTTGAAATGGATATTTTTGTTAAATCATTCATAAACATGCTTTTGGACTTATACTATGGATAAAATATAATAAAAAATTAAAAAATTCGGGCGCGGAAGCAAATATTTATAGGATTTTTTACAAAAATAAAGTCAGATTTTACCTATTTGTGATGAATACGTTGTATATTGTAAGCTTCATTGGCCAAATTCTAGAATACCTACCACACTTGAAATAGCAATTTTCTTGTTGCAATGTTTTCTTTTAGCTAAAATATAATGAAAAATCATAAAATTCAGGCGCGGAAGCAAATATTTATATGATTTTTTACAAAAATAAAATCAGATTTTACCTATTTTTGAAATGGATATTTTTGTTAAAACATTTATAAACATGCTTTTGGACCTACACTGTGAATAAAATATGATGAAGAAGTATAAAATTCGGGCGCGGAAGCAAATATTTATGTCATTTTTTACAAAAATAAAGTCAGATTTTACCTATTCTTGATGAATACGTTGTATATTTTAAGCTGCATGGGCTGGATTATAGAATACCTACCACACTTGAAATAGCAATTTTCTTGTTGCAATGTTTTCTTTTAGCTAAAATATGATAAAAAATCATAAAAATCGGGCGCGGAAGTAAATATTTATATTATTTTTTACAAAAATAAAGTCAGATTTTATCTTTTTTTTGAAATGGATATTTTTGTTTAAACATTCATAAACATGCTTTTGAACCTATACTATGGTTAAAATAAGATGAAAAATTATAAAATTCGGGCGAGGAAGCAAATATTTATATAATTTTTTACAAAAAGAAAGTCAGATTTTACTTATTTTTGATGAATACGTTGTATATTGTAAGCTTCATTGGCTGGATTCTAGAATACCTACCACACTTGAAATAGCAATTTTCTTGTTGCAATGTTTTCTTTTACCTAAATTAAGATGAAAAATCATAAAATTCGGGCGCGGAAGCAAATATTTATATAATATTTACAAAAATAATGTCAGATTTTACCTATTCTTGAAATGGATATTTTTGTTAAAACATTCATAAAAATGCTTTTGGACCTATACTGTGGATAAAATATGATAAAAAATTATAAAATTCAGGCGCGGAAGCAAATATTTATATGATTTTTTTACAAAAAAAAAGTCAGACTTTACCTATTTTTCATGAATACCTTGTATATTGTAAGCTACATTGGATGGATTCTAGAATACCTACCACACTTGAAATAGCAATTTTCTTGTAGCAATGTTTTCTTTTATCTAAATTATGATAAAAAATCATAAAATTCGGGCGCGGAAGCAAATATTTATATGATTTTTTACAAAAATAAAGTCAGATTTTACATATTCTTGAAATAGATATTTTTGTTAAAACATTCATAAACATGCTTTTGGCCCTATACTGTGGATAATATATGATGAAAAATTATAACATTCGGGCGCGGAAGCAAATATTTATAAGATTTTTTACAAAAAAAAAGTCAGATTTTACCTATTTTTGATGAATACGTTGTATGTTGTAAGCTACATAGGCTGGAGTCTAGAATACCTAACACACTTGAAATAGCAACTTTCTTGTTTTAATGTTTTCTTTTAACTAAAATATGCTAAAAAATCATAAAATTCGGGAGCGGAAGCAAATATTTTTATAATTTTTACAAAAAAAAATTCAGATTTTACCTATTTTTGAAATGGATATTTTTGTTAAATCATTCATAAACATGCTTTTGGACCTATACTATGGATAAAATATGATGAAAAATTATAAAATTCGGGCGCGGAAGCAAATATTTATATAATTTTTTACAAAAATAAAGTCAGATTTTACCTATTTTTGATGAATACGTTGTATATTGTAAGCTTCATTGGCTGGATTCTAGAATACCTACCACACTTGAAATAGCAATTTTCTTGTTGCAATGTTTTCTTTAACCTCAATTATGATGAAAGATCATAAAATTGTGACGCGGGAGCAAATATTTATATGATTTTTTACAAAAGTAAAGTCGGATTTTACCTATTCTTGAAATGGATATTTTTGTTAAAACATTCATTAACATGCTTTTGGACCTATACTGTGGATAAAATATGATGAAGAAGTATAAAATTCGGGTACGGAAGCAAATATTTATATAATTTTTTACAAAAAAAAGTCAGATTTTACATATTTTTGAAATGGATATTTTTGTTAAATCATTCATAAACATGCTTTTAGACTTATACTATGGATAAAATATGATAAAAAATAATAAAATTCGGGCGCGAAAGCAAATATTTATATAATTTTTTACAAAAATAATGTCAGATTTTACCTATTCTTGATGAATACGTTGTTTATTGTAAGCTACATGGGCTGGATTATAGAATACCTACCACACTTGAAATAACAATTTTCTTGTTGCAATGTTTTCTTTTAGCTAAAATATAATAAAAAATCATAAAATTCAGGCGCGAAAGCAAATATTTATATGATTTTTTTACAAAAAAAAGTCAGATTTTACCTATTTTTGATGAATACGTTGTATTTTGTAAGCTTATTGGACTGGATTCTAGAATACCTAACACACTACGCGCTATCTCAGAGTTGTTGCAATGTTTTCTTTTAGCTAAAATATCATGAAAAATCATAAAATTCGGGCGCGGAAGAAAATATTTATATAATTTTTTACAAAAATAAAGTCAGATTTTACCTATTTTTGAAATGGATATTTTTGTTAAAACATTCATTAACATGCTTTTGGACCTATACTATAGATAAAATATGATGAACAACTATAAAATTCGGGTGCGGAAGCAAATCTTTATATAATTTTTTACAATAATAAAGTCAGATTTTACCTATTTTTGATGAATACGTTGTATATTGTAAGCTTTATTGGCTGGATTTTAGAATACCTACCACACTTGAAATAGCAATTTTCTTGTTGTAACGTTTTCTTATACCTAAAATATCATTAAAAATCATAAAATTCGGGCGCGGAAGCAAATATTCATATAATTTTATACAAAAATAAAGTCAGATTTTACCTATTCTTGAAATGGATATTTTTGTTAAAACATTCATAAACATGCTTTTGGACCTATACTGTGGATAAAATATGATGAAAAATTATAAAATTCGGACGCGGAAACAAATATTTATATAATTTTTTACAATAATAAAGTCTGATTTCTTGTTTCAATGTTTTCTTTTAGCTAAAATATGATAAAAAATCATAAAATTCGGGCGCGGAAGCAAATATTTATATGATTTTTTACAAAAATAAAGTCAGATTTTACCTATTTTTGGAATGGATATTTTTGTAAAAACATTCACAAACATGCTTTTGGACCTATACTATGGATAAAATATGATGAAAAATTATAAAATTCGGGCGCGGAAGCAAATATTTATATGATATTTTACAAAAAAATTTTTGATGAATACGTTGTATTTTGTAAGCTTAATGGACTGGATTCTAGAACACCTAACACACTTGAAATAGCAATTTTCTTGTTGCGAAGTTTTCTATTAGCTAAAATATGATGAAAAATCATAAAATTTGGGCGCGAAAGCAAATATTCATATGATTTTTTCAAAAAAAGTCAGATTTTACCTATTTTTGAAATGGATATTTTTGTTATAAACATTCATAAACATGCTTTTGGACCTATACTATGGATAAAATATTATGAAAAATTATTAAATTCGGGCGCGAAAGCAAATATTTATATAATTTTTTACAATAATAAAGTCAGATTTTACCTCTTTTTGATGAATACGTTGTATATTGTAAGCTTTATTGGCTGGATTCTAGAATACCTACCACACTTGAAATAGCAATTTTCTTGTTGCAACGTTTTCTTTTAGCTAAAATATGATGAAAAATCATTAAATTCGGGCGCGGAAGCATATATTTATATAATTTTTTATAATTCTTGAAATGGATATTTTTGTTAAAACATTCATAAACATACTTTTGGACCTATACTGTAGATAAAATATAATGAAAAATTATAAAATTCTGGCGCGGAAGCAAATAATTATATGATTTTTTACAAAAAAAAGTCTGATTTTACCTATTTTTGATGAATACCTTGTATATTGTAAGCTACATGGGCTGTATTCTAGAATACCTAACACACTTGAAATAGCAATTTTTGTGTTGCAATGTTTTCTTTTAGCTAAAATATGATAAAAAATTATAAAATTCGGGCGCGGAAGCAAATATTTATATGATTTTTTACAATAATAAAGTCAGATTTTACCTATTTTTGAAATGGATATTTTTGTTAAAACATTCATAAACATGCTTTTGGACCTATACTGTGGATAAAATATGACGAAAAATTATAAAATTCGGGCGCGGAAGCAAATATTTATATGATTTTTTACAAAAAAAAGTCAGATTTTACCTATTTTTGATGAATACGTTTGTATATTGTAAGCTACATGGGCTAGATTCTAGAATACCTAACACACTTGAAATAGCAATTTTCTTGTTGCAATGTTTTCTTTTAGTTAAAATATGATGAAAAATCATAGAATTCGGAAGCGGAAGCAAATATTTATATGATTTTTTACAAAAATAAAGTCAGATTTTACCTATTTTTGAAATAGATATTTTTGTTAAAACATTCATAAACATGCTTTTGGACCTATACTATGGATAAAATATGATTAATAATCATAAAGTTCGAGCGCAGAAGCAAATATTTATATAATTTTTTACAATAATAAAGTCAGATTTTACCTATTTTTGATGAATAAGTTGTATATTGTAAGCTTCATTGGCTGGATTCTAGAAAACCTACCACACTTGAAAATGCAATTTCCTTGTTGCAATGTTATCTTTTACCTAAATTATGATGAAAAATCATAAAATTCGGGCGCGGAAGCAAATATTTCTATGATTTTTTACAAAAGTAAAGTAAGATTTTACCTATTCTAGAAATGGATATTTTTGTTGAAACATTCATAAACATGCTTTTGGACCTATACTATGGATAAAATATTGTGAAATATTATAAAATTCGGGCGCGGAAGCAAAAATTTATATGATTTTTTACAAAAGTAAAGTAAGATTTTACCTATTCTAGAAATGGATATTTTTGTTAAAACATTCATACACATGCTTTTGGACCTATACTGTAGATAAAATATGATGAAAAATTATAAAATTCGGGCGCGGAAGCAAATATTCATATGATATTTTACAAAAAAAAAGTCAGATTTTACCTGTTTTTGATGAATACGTTGTATTTTGTAAGCTTAATGGACTGGATTCTAGAATACCTAACACTTGAAATAGCAATTTTCTTGTTGCAATGTTTTCTCTTAGCTAAAATATGATAAAAAATAATAAAATTTGAGCGCGGAAGCAAATATTTATGTGATTTTTTCATAAAAAAGTCATATTTTACCTATTTTTGAAATGGATATTTTTGTCAAAACATTCATAAAAATGCTTTTGGACCTATACTATGGATAAAATATGATGAAAAATTATAAAATTCGGGCGCGGAAGCAAATATTTATATAATTTTTTACAATAATAAAGTCAGATTTTACCTATTTTTGATGAATACTTTGTATATTGTAAGCTTTATTGGCTGGGTTCTAGAATACCTACCACACTTCAAATAGCAATTTTCTTTGTGCAATGTTTTCTTTTACCTAAAATATGATGAAAAATTATAATATTCTGGCGCGGAAGCAAATATTTATATGATTTTTTACAAAAAAAAGTCAGATTTTACCTATTTTTGATGGATACCTTGTATATTGTAAGCTACATGGGCTGGATTCTAGAATACCTAACACACTTGAAATAGCAATTTTCGTGTTGCAATGTTTTCTTTTAGCTAAAATATCATGAAAAATCATAAAATTCGGGCGCGGAAGCAAATATTTATATAATTTTTTACAAAAATAAAGTCAGATTTTACCTATTTTTGAAATGGATATTTTTGTTAAAACATTCATAAACATGCTTTTGGACCTATACTATAGATAAAATATGATGAACAATTATAAAATTCGGGTGCGGAAGCAAATATTTATATAATTTTTTACAATAATAAAGTCAGATTTTACCTATTCTTGATGAATACGTTGTATATTGTAAGCTTTATTGGCTGGATTTTAGAATACCTACCACACTTGATATAGCATTTTTCTTGTTGTAACGTTTTCTTTTACCTAAAATATCATTAAAAATCATAAAATTCGGGCGCGGAAGCAAATATTCATATAATTTTATACAAAAATAAAGTCAGATTTTACCTATTCTTGAAATGGATATTTTTGTTAAAACATTCATAAACATGCTTTTGGACCTATACTGTGGATAAAATATGATGAAAAATTATAAAATTCTGGCGCGGAAGCAAATATTTATATGATTTTTTACAAAAATTCAGATTTTACCTATTTTTGATGAATACCTTGTATATTGTAAGCTACATGGGCTGGATTCTAGAATACCTAACACACTTGAAATAGCAATTTTCGTGTTTGCAATGTTTTCTTTTATCTAAAATATCATGAAAAATCATAAAATTCGGGCGCGGAAGCAAATATTATATGATTTTTTACAAAAATAAAGTCATTTTTTACCTATTTATGATGAATACGTTGTATATTGTAAGCTTCATTGGCTGGATTCTAGAAAACCTACCACACTTGAAATAGCAATTTTCTTGTTGCAATGTTTTCTTTTACCTATATTATGATGAAAAATCATAAAATTCGGGCGCGGAAGCAAATATTTATATGATTTTTTACAAAAGTAAAGTCAGATTTTACCTATTCTTGAAATGGATATTTTTGTTAAAACATTCATAAACATGCTTTTGGACCTATACTATCGATAAAATATGATAAAAAATTATAAAATTCGAGCGCGGAAGCAAATATTTATATAATTTTTTACAAAAATATAGTCAGATTTTACCTATTTTTGATGAATACGTTGTATATTGTAAGCTACATGGGCTAGATTCTAGAATACCTAACACACTTGAAATAGCAATTTTCTTGTTGCAATGTTTTCTTTTAGCTAAAATATGATGAAATATCATAAAATTCGGGCGCGGAAGCAAATATTTATATGATTTTTTACAAAAATAAAGTCAGATTTTACGTATTTTTGAAATGGATATATTTGTTAAAGCATTCATAAACATGCTTTTGGACCTATACTATGGATAAAATATGATGAAAAATTATAATAATCGGGCGCGGAAGCAAATATTTATATAATTTTTTACAAAAATAAAGTCAGATTTTACCTATTTATGATGAATACGTTGTATATTGTAAGCTTCATTGGCTGGATTCTAGAAAACCTACCACACTTGAAAATGCAATTTTCTTGTTGCAATGTTATCTTTTACCTAAATTATGATGAAAAATCATAAAATTCGGGCGCGGAAGCAAATATTTCTATGATTTTTTACAAAAGTAAAGTAAGATTTTACCTATTCTAGAAATGGATATTTTTGTTGAAACATTCATAAACATGCTTTTGGACCTATACTATGGATAAAATATGGTGAAATATTATAAAATTCGGGCGCGGAAGCAAAAATTTATATGATTTTTTACAAAAGTAAAGTAAGATTTTACCTATTCTAGAAATGGATATTTTTGTTAAAACATTCATACACATGCTTTTGGACCTATACTGTAGATAAAATATGATGAAAAATTATAAATTCGGGCGCGGAAGCAAATATTTATATCATATTTTACAAAAAAAAAGTCAGATTTTACCTATTTTTGATGAATACGTTGTATTTTGTAAGCTTAATGGACTGGATTCTAGAATACCTAACACTTGAAATAGCAATTTTCTTGTTGCAATGTTTTCTCTTAGCTAAAATATGATAAAAAATAATAAAATTTGAGCGCGGAAGCAAATATTTATGTGATTTTTTCATAAAAAAGTCATATTTTACCTATTTTTGAAATGGATATTTTTGTTAAAACATTCATAAAAATGCTTTTGGACCTATACTATGGATAAAATTATGATGAAAAATTATAAAATTCGGGCGCGGAAGCAAATATTTATATAATTTTTTACAATAATATAGTCAGATTTTACCTATTTTTAATGAATACGTTGTATATTGTAAGCTTTATTGGCTGGGTTCTAGAATACCTACCACACTTCAAATAGCAATTTTCTTTGTGCAATGTTTTCTTTTACCTAAAATATGATTAAAAATCATAAAACTCGGGCGCAGAAGCAAATATTTATATAATTTTTTACAAAAATAAAGTCAGATTTTACCTATTCTTGAAATGGATATTTTTGTTAAAACATTCATAAACATGCTCTTGGACCTATACTGTGGATAAAATATGATGAAAAATTATAATATTCTGGCGCGGAAGCAAATATTTATATGATTTTTTACAAAAAAAAGTCAGATTTTACCTATTTTTGATGGATACCTTGTATATTGTAAGCTACATGGGCTGGATTCTAGAATACCTAACACACTTGAAATAGCAATTTTCGGTTGCAATGTTTTCTTTTAGCTAAAATATCATGAAAAATCATAAAATTCGGGCGCGGATCAAATATTTATATAATTTTTTACAAAAATAAAGTCAGATTTTACCTATTTTTGAAATGGATATTTTTGTTAAAACATTCATAAACATGCTTTTGGACCTATACTATAGATAAAATATGATGAACAATTATAAAATTCGGGTGCGGAAGCAAAAATTTATATATTTTTTTACAATAATAAAGTCAGATTTTACCTATTTTTGATGAATACGTTGTATATTGTAAGCTTTATTGGCTGGATTTTAGAATACCTACCACACTTGAAATAGCAATTTTCTTGTTGTAACGTTTTCTTTTACCTAAAATATCATTAAAAATCATAAAATTCGGGCGCGGAAGCAAATATTTATATGATTTTTTACAAAAATAAAGTCAGATTTTACCTATTTTTGAAATGGATATTTTTGTTAAAACATTCATAAACATGCTTTTGGACCTTTACTGTGGATAAAATATGATGAAAAATTATAAAATTCGGGCGCAGAAGCAAATATTTATTTAATTTTTTACAATAATATAGTCAGATTTTACCTATTTTTGATGAATACGTTGTATATTGTAAGCTTCATTGGCTGGATTCTAGAAAACCTACCACACTTGAAATAGCAATTTTCTTGTTGCAATGTTTTCTTTTACCTATATTATGATGAAAAATCATAAAATTCGGGCGCGGAAGCAAATATTTATATGATTTTTTACAAAAGTAAAGTCAGATTTTACCTATTCTTGAAATGGATATTTTTGTTAAAACATTCATAAACATGCTTTTGGACCTATACTATCGATAAAATATGATAAAAAATTATAAAATTCGAGCGCGGAAGCAAATATTTATATAATTTTTTACAAAAATATAGTCAGATTTTACCTATTTTTGATGAATACGTTGTATATTGTAAGCTACATGGGCTAGATTCTAGAATACCTAACACACTTGAAATAGCAATTTTCTTGTTGCAATGTTTTCTTTTAGCTAAAATATGATGAAATATCATAAAATTCGGGCGCGGAAGCAAATATTTATATGATTTTTTACAAAAATAAAGTCAGATTTTACGTATTTTTGAAATGGATATATTTGTTAAAGCATTCATAAACATGCTTTTGGACCTATACTATGGATAAAATATGATGAAAAATTATAATAATCGGGCGCGGAAGCAAATATTTATATAATTGTTTACAAAAATAAAGTCAGATTTTACCTATTTATGATGAATACGTTGTATATTGTAAGCTTCATTGGCTGGATTCTAGAAAACCTACCATACTAAAAATAGCAATTTTCTTATTGCAATGTTTTCTTTTACCTAAATTATGATGAAAAGTCATAAAATTCGGGCGCGGAAGCTAATATTTATGTGATTTTTTACAAAAGTAAAGTCAGATTTTACCTATTTTTGAAATGGATATTTTTGTTAAAACATTCATACACATGCTTTTGGAAATATACTGTAAATAAAATATGATGAAAAATTATAAAATTCGGGCTCGGAAGCAAATATTTATATAATTTTTTCCAATAATAAAGTCAGATTTTACCTATTTTTGATGAATACGTTGTATATTGTAAGCTTCATTGGCTGGATTCTAGAAAACCTACCACACTTGAAATAGCAATTTTCTTGTTGCAATGTTTTCTTTTACCTAAATTATGATGAAAAATCATAAAATTCGGGCGCGGAAGCAAATATTTATATGATTTTTTACAAAAGTAAAGTCAGATTTTACCTATTCTTCAAATGGATATTTTTGTTAAAACATTCATAAACTTGCTTTTGGACCTATACTGTGGATAAAATATGGTGAAAAATTATAAAATTCGGGCGCGGAAGCAAATATTTATATAATTTTTTACAAAAATAAAATCAGATTCTACCTATTTTTTAAATGAATATTTTTGTTAAAACATTCATAAACATGCTTTTAGACCTATAGTATGGATAAAATATGATGAAAAATTATAATATTCGGGCGCGGAAGCAAATTTTTATATAATTTTTTGCAAAAATAAAGTCAGATTTTACCTATTTTTGATGAATACGTTGTATATTGTAAGCTACATGGGCTGGATTCTAGAATACCTAACACACTTGAAATAGCATTCGTCTTGTTGCAATGTTTTCTTTTAGCTAAAATATGATGAAAAATTATAAAATTCGGGCGCGGAAGCAAATATTTATATGATTTTTTACAAAAATAAAGTAAGATTTTACTTACTTTTGAAATGGATATTTTTGTTAAAACATTCATAAACATGCTTTTGGACCTATACTATGGATAAAATATGATAAAAAATTATAAAATTCGGGCGCGGAAGCAAATATTTTTATAATTTTTTATAAAAATAAAGTCAGATTTTACCTATTTTTGATGAATACGTTGTTTATTGTAAGCTTCATTGGCTTGATTCTAGAAAATCTACCACACTTGAAATAGCAATTTTCTTGTTGCAATGTTTTCTTTTACCGTAATTATGATGAAAAATCATAAAATTCAGGCGCGGAAGCAAATATTTATATGATTTTTTACAAAAGTAAAGTCAGATTTTTCCTATTCTTGAAATGGATATTTTTGTTAAAACATTCATAAACTTGCTTTTGGACCTATACTGTGGATAAAATATGATGAAAAATTATAAAATTCAGTTGCGGAAGCAAATATTTATATGATTTTTTACAAAAAAAAGTCAGATTTTACCTATTTTTGAAATAGATGTTTTTGTTAAATCATTCATAAACATGCTTTTGGACCTATACTATGGGTAAAATATGATGAAAAATTATAAAATTCGGTCGCGGAAGTAAATATTTATATGATTTTTTTCAATAATAAAGTCAGATTTTACCTATTTGTGATGAATTCGTTGTATATTGTAAACTTCATTAGCTGGATTCTAGAATACCTACCACACTTGAAATAGCAATTTTCTTGTTGCAATGTTTTCTTTTAGCTAATATATGATAAAAAAATTATAAAATTAGGGCGCGGAAGCAAATATTTATATCATTTTTTACAAAAATAAAGTCAGATTTTACCTATTCTTCATGAATACGTTGTATATTGTAAGCTACATGAGCTGGATTCCAGAATACCTACCACACTTGAAATAGCAATTTTCTTGTTGCAATGTTTTCTTTTAGCTAAAATGTGATAAAAAATTATAAAATTCGGGCGCGGAAGCAAATATTTTATGATTTTTTACATAAATAAAGTCAGATTTTACCTATTTTTGAAATGGATATTTTTGTTAAAACATACTTAAACATGCTTTTTGACCTATACTATGGATAAAATATGATGAAAAATTATAAAATTCGGGCGCGGAAGCAAATATTTATATGATTTTTTACAAAAGTAAAGTCGGATTTTACCTATTCTTGAAATGGATATTTTTGTTAAAACATTTATAAACATGCTTTTGGACCTATACTGTGGATAAAATATGATGAAGAATTATAAAATTCGGGCGCGGAAGCAAATATTTATATAATTTTTAACAAAAAAAAGTCAGATTTTACCTATTTTTGAAATGGATATTTTTGTTAAATTATTCATAAACATGCTTTTGGAACTATACTATGGATAAAATATGATAAAAAATTATAAAATTCGTGCGCGGAACCAACTATTTATAGGATTTTTTAGAAAAATAAAGTCAGATTTTACCTATTTGTGATGAATACGTTGTATATTGTAAACTTCATTGGCTGGATTCTAGAATACCTACCACACTTGAAATAGCAATTTTCTTGTTGCAATGTTTTCTTTTAGCTAAAATATGATGAAAATCATAAAAATCGGGCGCGGAAGTAAATATTTATATTATTTTTTACAAAAATAAAGTCAGATTTTATCTTTTTTTTTTGAAATGGATATTTTTGTTAAAACATTCATAAACATGCTTTTGGACCTATACTATGGTTAAAATATGATGAAGAATTATAAAATTCGGGCGCGGAATTATATAATTTTTTAATTTATATAATTTTTTACAAAAATAAAGTCAGATTTTACCTCTTTTTGATGAATACGTTGTATATTGTAAGCTACATGGGCTGGATTCTAGAATACCTAACACACTTGAAATTGCAATTGTCTTGTTGCAATGTTTTCTTTTAGCTAAAATACGATAAAAAATCATAAAATTTAGGCGCGGAAGCAAATATTTATATAATTTTTTGCAAAAATTAATTCAGATTTTACCTATTTTTGATGAATACGTTGTATATTGTAAGCTACATGGGCTGGAGTCTAGAATACCTAACACACTTGAAATAGCAACAATCTTGTTTCAATGTTTTATTTTAGCCAAAATATGATCAAAAATCATAAAACTCGAGCGCGGTAGCAAATATTTATATGATTTTTTACAAAAATAAAGCTAGTTTTACCTATTTTTGAAATGGATATTTTTGTTAAAACATTTATAAACATGCTTTTGGACCTATACTATGGATAAAATATGATGAAAAATTATAAAATTCGGGTGCCGAAACAAATATTTATATAATTTTTTACAAAAATAAAGTCAGATTTTACCTATTTTTGATGAATACGTTGTATATTGTAAGTTTCATTAGCTGGATTCTAGAATACCTAACACACTTGAAATAGCAATTTTCTTGTTGCAATGTTTTCTTTTAGCTAAAATATGATGAAAAATCATAAAATTCGGGCGCAGAAGCAAATATTTATATGATATTTTACAAAAATAATGTCAGATTTTACCTATTTTTGAAATGGATATTTTTGTTAAAACATTCATAAACATGCTTTTCGACCTATACCGTGGATAAAATATGATGAAAAATTATAAAACTCAGGCGCGGAAGCAAATATTTATATGATTTTTTACAAAAAAAAGTCAGATTTTACCTAGTTTTGATGAATCCGTTGTATATTGTAAGCTACATGGGCTGGATTCTAGAATACCTAACAAACTTGAAATAGCAATTTTCTTGTTGCAATGTTTTCTTTTAGCTAAAATATAATGAAAAATCATAAAATTCGGGCGCGGAAGCAAATATTTATATGATTTTTTACAAAAATAAAGTCAGATTTTACCTATTTTTGATGAATACGTTGTATATTGTAAACTTCATTGGCTGGATTCTAGAATACCTACCACACTTGAAATAGCAATTTTTTTGTTGCAATGTTTTCTTTTACCTAAATTATGATGAAAATTCATAAATTTCGGGCGCGAAAGCAAATATTTATATGATTTTTTACAAAAATAAAGTCATATTTTACCTATTTTTGAAATGGATATTTTTGTTAAAACATTCATAAACATGCTTTTGGACCTATACTATGGATAAAATATGATGAAAAATTATAAAATTCGGGCGCGGAAGCAAATATTTATATAATTTTTTACAAAAATAAAGTCAGATTTTACCTATTTTTGATGAATACGTTGTATATTGTAAGCTACATGGGCTGGAGTCTAGAATACCTAACACACTTGAAATAGCAACTTTCTTGTTTCAATGTTTTCTTTTAGCTAAAATATCATAAAAAATCATAAAATTCGGGCGCGGACGCAAGTATTTATATGATTTTTTACAAAAATAAAGTCAGTTGTACCTAATTTTGAAATGGATATTTTTATTAAAACATTTATAAACATACTTTTGGACCTATACTATGGATAAAATATGATGAAAAATCATAAAATTCTGGCGCGGAAGCAAATATTTATATATTTTTTTACAAAAATAAAATCAGATTTTACCTATTTTTGATGAATACGTTGTACATTGTAAGTTTCATTGGCTGGATAATATAATACCTACCACACTTGAAATAGCAATTTTCTTGTTGCAATGTTTTCTTTTACCTAAATTATGATGAAAAATCATAAAATTCGGGCGCGGAAGCAAATATTTATATGATCTTGTACAAAAATAAAGTCTGATTTCACCTATTCTTGAAATGGATATTTTCGTTAAAACATTCATAAACATGCTTTTGGACCTATACTGTGGATAAAATATGATAAAAAATTATAAAATTTGGGCGCGGAAGCAAATATTTATATGATTTTTTCCAAAAAAAAAAGTCAGATTTTACCTATTTTTGATGAATACGTTGTATATTGTAAGCTACATGGGCTGGATTCTAGAATACATAAAACACTTGAAATAGCAATTTTCTTGTTACCATGTTTTCTTTTAGCTAAAATATGTTAAAAAATCATAAAATTCGTGCGCGGAAGCAAATATTTATATGATTTTTTACAAAAATAATGTCACATTTTACCTATTTTTGAAATGAATATTTTTGTTAAAACATTCATAAAAATGCTTTTGGACCTATACTGTGGATAAAATATGATGAAATATTATAAAATTCAGGCGCGGAAGCAAATATTTATATGATTTTTTACAAAAAAAACCTCAGATGTTACCTATTTTTCATGAATACGTTGTATATTGTAAGCTACATTGGATGGATTCTAGAATACCTAACACACTTGAAATAGCAATTTTCTTGTTGCAATGTTTTCTTTTAGCTAAAATATGATGAAAAATCATAAAAGTCGGGCGCGGAAGCAAATATTTATATAATTTTTTACAAAAATAAAGTCAGATTTTACATATTTTTGATGAATACGTTGTATATTGTAAGCTTGATTGGCTAGATTCAGGAATACCTACCACACTTGATATAGCAATTTTCTTGTTGCAATGTTTTCTTTAACCTAAATTATGATGAAAGATCATAAAATTCGGGCGCGGAAGCAAATATTTATATGATTTTTTACAAAAGTAAAGTCGGATTTTACCTATTCTTGAAATGGATATTTTTGTTAAAACATTCATAAACATGCTCTTGGACCTATACTGTGGATAAAATATGATGAAAAATTATAATATTCTGGCGCGGAAGCAAATATTTATATGATTTTTTACAAAAAAAAAGTCAGATTTTACCTATTTTTGATGGATACCTTGTATATTGTAAGCTACATGGGCTGGATTCTAGAATACCTAACACACTTGAAATAGCAATTTTCGGTTGCAATGTTTTCTTTTAGCTAAAATATCATGAAAAATCATAAAATTCGGGCGCGGATCAAATATTTATATAATTTTTTACAAAAATAAAGTCAGATTTTACCTATTTTTGAAATGGATATTTTTGTTAAAACATTCATAAACATGCTTTTGGACCTATACTATAGATAAAATATGATGAACAATTATAAAATTCGGGTGCGGAAGCAAAAATTTATATAATTTTTTACAATAATAAAGTCAGATTTTACCTATTTTTGATGAATACGTTGTATATTGTAAGCTTTATTGGCTGGATTTTAGAATACCTACCACACTTGAAATAGCAATTTTCTTGTTGTAACGTTTTCTTTTACCTAAAATATCATTAAAAATCATAAAATTCGGGCGCGGAAGCAAATATTCATATAATTTTATACAAAAATAAAGTCAGATTTTACCTATTCTTGAAATGGATATTTTTGTTAAAACATTCATAAACATGCTTTTGGACCTATACTGTGGATAAAATATGATGAAAAATTATAAAATTCTGGCGCGGAAGCAAATATTTATATGATTTTTTACAAAAAAAGTCAGATTTTACCTATTTTTGATGAATACCTTGTATATTGTAAGCTACATGGGCTGGATTCTAGAATACCTAACACACTTGAAATAGCAATTTTCGTGTTGCAATGTTTTCTTTTAGCTAAAATATCATGAAAAATCATAAAATTCGGGCGCGGAAGCAAATATTATATGATTTTTTACAAAAATAAAGTCAGATTTTACCTATTTTTGAAATGGATATTTTTGTTAAAACATTCATAAACATGCTTTTGGCCCTATACTATGGATAAAATATGATGAAAAATTATAAAATTCCGTCGCGGAAGCAAATATTTATATAATTTCTTACAAAAATAAAGTCAGATATTACCTATTTTTGATGAATACGTTGTATATTGTAAGCTTCATTGGCTGGATTCTAGAAAACGTACCACACTTGAAATAGCAATTTTCTTGTTGCAATGTTTTCTTTTACCTAAAATATGATTAAAAATCATAAAATTCGGGCGCGGAAGCAAATATTTATATGATTTTTTACAAAAATAAAGTCAGATTTTACCTATTTTTGAAATGGATATTTTTGTTAAAACATTCATAAACATGCTTTTGGACCTTTACTGTGGATAAAATATGATGAAAAATTATAAAATTCGGGCGCAGAAGCAAATATTTATATAATTTTTTACAATAATAAAGTCAGATTTTACCTATTTTTGATGAATACGTTGTATATTGTAAGCTTCATTGGCTGGATTCTAGAAAACCTACCACACTTGAAATAGCAATTTTCTTGTTGCAATGTTTTCTTTTACCTATATTATGATGAAAAATCATAAAATTCGGGCGCGGAAGCAAATATTTATATGATATTTTACAAAAATAATGTCAGATTTTACCTATTTTTGAAATGGATATTTTTGTTAAAACATTCATAAACATTCTTTTCGACCTATAACGTGGATAAAATATAATGAAAAATTATAAAACTCAGGCGCGGAAGCAAATATTTATATGATTTTTTACAAAAAAAAGTCAGATTTTACCTAGTTTTGATGAATACGTTGTATATTGTAAGCTACATGGGCTGGATTCTAGAATACCTAACAAACTTGAAATAGCAATTTTCTTGTTGCAATGTTTTCTTTTAGCTAAAATATAATGAAAAATCATAAAATTCGGGCGCGGAAGCAAATATTTATATGATTTTTTACAAAAATAAAGTCAGATTTTACCTATTTTTGATGAATACGTTGTATATTGTAAACTTCATTGGCTGGATTCTAGAATACCTACCACACTTGAAATAGCAATATTATTGTTGCAATGATTTCTTTTACCTAAATTATGATAAAAAATCATAAAATTCGGGCGCGGAAGCAAATATTTATATGATTTTTTACAAAAATAATGTCAGTTTTACCTATTCTTGAAATGGATATTTTTGTTAAAACATTCATAAAAATGCTTTTGGACCTATACTGTGGATAAAATATGATGAAATATTATAAAATTCAGGCGCGGAAGCAAATATTTATATGATTTTTTACAAAAAAAACCTCAGATGTTACCTATTTTTCATGAATACGTTGTATATTGTAAGCTACATTGGATGGATTCTAGAATACCTAACACACTTGAAATAGCAATTTTCTTGTTGCAATGTTTTCTTTTAGCTAAAATATGATGAAAAATCATAAAAGTCGGGCGCGGAAGCAAATATTTATATAATTTTTTACAAAAATAAAGTCAGATTTTACATATTTTTGATGAATACGTTGTATATTGTAAGCTTCATTGGCTAGATTCAGGAATACCTACCACACTTGATATAGCAATTTTCTTGTTGCAATGTTTTCTTTAACCTAAATTATGATGAAAGATCATAAAATTCGGGCGCGGAAGCAAATATTTATATGATTTTTTACAAAAGTAAAGTCGGATTTTACCTATTCTTGAAATGGATATTTTTGTTAAAACATTCATATACATGCTTTTGGACCTATACTGTGGATAAAATATGATGAAGAATTATAAAATTCGGGCGCGGAAGCTAATATTTATATAATTTTTTACAAAAAAAAAGTCAGATTTTTCCTAATTTTGAAATGGATATTTTTGTTAAATCATTCATAAACATGCTTTTGGACCTATTCTATAGATAAAATATGATAAAAAATTATAAAATTCGGGCGCGGATCAAATATTTATATGATTTTTTACAAAAATAAAGTCAGATTTTACCTATTTTTCAAATGGATATTTTTGCTAAAACATTCATATACATGCTTTTGGATCTATACTATGGATAAAATATGATGAAAAAATATAAAATATGGGCGCGGAAGCAAATATTTATAAAAAAATTTACAAAAATAAAGTCAGATTTTACCTATTTTTGATGAATACTTTGTATATTGTAAGCTTCATTGGCTAGATTTTAGAATACCTACCACACTTGAAATAGCAATTTTCTTGTTGAAATGTTTTCTTTTACCTAAATTATGATAAAAAATCATAAAATTCGGGCGCGGAAGCAAATATTTATATGATTTTTTACAAAAGTAAATTCGGATTTTACCTATTCTTGAAATGGATATTTTTGTTAAAACATTCATTAACATGCTTTTGGACCTATACTGTGGATAAAATATGATGAAGAAGTATAAAATTCGGGTGCGGAAGCAAATATTTATATAAATTTTTACAAAAAAAAAGTCAGATTTTACATATTTTTGAAATGGATATTTTTGTTAAATCATTCATAAACATGCTTTTAGACTTATACTATGGATAAAATATGATAAAAAATAATAAAATTCGGGCGCGAAAGCAAATATTTATAGGATTTTTTACAAAAATTAAGTCAGATTTTACCTATTTGTGATGAACACGTTGTATATTGTAAGCTTCATTGGCTAAATTCTAGAATACCTACCACACTTGAAATAGCAATTTTCTTGTTGCAGTGTTCTCTTTTAGCTAAAATATGATAAAAAATTATAAAATTCGAACGCGGAAGCAATTGTTTATATAATTTTTTACAAAAATAATGTCAGATTTTACCTATTCTTGATGAATACGTTGTTTATTGTAAGCTACATGGGCTGGATTATAGAACACTTACCACACTTGAAATAACAATTTTCTTGTTGCAATGTTTTCTTTTAGCTAAAATATAATAAAAAATCATAAAATTCAGGCGCGAAAGCAAATATTTATATGATTTTTTACAAAATTAAAGTCAGATTTTACCTATTTTTGAAATGGATATTTTTGTTAAAACATTAATAAACATGCTTTTGGACCTATACTATGGATAAAATATGATGAAAAATTATAAAGTTCGGGCGTGGAAGCAAATATTTATATAATTGTTTACAAAAAGAAAGTCAGATTTTACTTATTTTTGATTAATACGTTGTATATTGTAAGCTTCATTGGCTGGATTCTAGAATACCTACCACACTTGAAATAGCAATATTCTTGTTGCAATGATTTCTTTTACCTAAATTATGATAAAAAATCATAAAATTCGGGCGCGGAAGCAAATATTTATATGATTTTTTACAAAAATAATGTCAGATTTTACCTATTCTTGAAATGGATATTTTTGTTAAAACATTCATAAAAATGCTTTTGGACCTATACTATGGATAAAATATGATGAAAAATTAGAAAGTTCGGGCGTGGAAGCAAATATTTATATAATTGTTTACAAAAAGAAAGTCAGATTTTACTTATTTTTGATAATACGTTGTATATTGTAAGCTTCATTGGCTGGATTCTAGAATACCTACCACACTTGAATTAGCAATTTTACTCTGAGATAGCGCGT
>JAQOWZ010000338.1:0-56296 GCA_035578165.1 Stenolophus ochropezus
TTAAAATATGATGAAAAATTATAAATTTCGAGCGCGGAAGCAAATATTTATATGATTTTTTACAAAAAAAGTCAGATTTTACCTATTTTTGATGAATCCGTTGTATATTGTAAGCTACAGGGGCTGGATTCTAGAATACCTAACACACTTGAAAAAGCAATTTTCTTGTTGCAATGTTTTCTTTTAGCTAAAATATGATGAAAAATCATAAAATTTGAGCGCGGAAGCAAATATTTATATGATTTTTTACAAAAATAAAGTCAGATTTTACCTATTTTTTAAATGGATATTTTTGTTAAAACATTCATAAACATTTAAATAACAAATATTTATATAATTTTTTACAAAAATAATGTCAGATTTTACCTATTTTGATGAATACGTTGTATATTGTAAGCTTCATTGGCTGGATTCCAGAATACCTACCACACTTGAAATAGCAATTTCCTTGTTGCAATGTTTTCTTTTAGCAAAATGATGATGAAAAATTATAAAATTCGGGCGCGGAAGCAAATATTTATATGATTTTTTACAAATATAAAGTCAGATTTTACCTATTCTTGAAATGGATATTTTTGTTAAAACATTCATATATATTCTTTTGGACCGATACTGTGGATAAAATATGAAGAAAAATTATAAAATTCGGGCGCGGAAGCAAATATTTATATAATTTTTTACAAAAATAAAGTCAGATATTACCTATTTTTGATGAATACGTTGTATATTGTAAGCTTCATTGACTTGATTCTAGAATACCTACCACACTTAAAATAGCAATTTTCTTGTTTCAATGTTTTCTTTTACCTAAATTATGATGAAAAATCATAAAATTCGGGCGGAGAAGCAAATATTTATAAGATTTTTTACAAAAAAAAATGCCGATTTTACCTATTCTTGAAATGGATATTTTTGTTAATACATTCATAAACATGATTTTGGACCTATACTGTGGATAAAATATCATGAAAAATTATAAAATTCGGGCGCGGAAGCAAATATTTATATAATTTTTTACAAAAATAAAGTCAGATTTTGCCTATTTTTGATGAATACGTTGTATATTGTAAGCTTCATAGGCTGGATTCTGGAATACCTACCACACTTGAAATAGCAATTTTCTTGTTGCAATGTATTCTTTTACCTAAATTATGAAGAAAAATCATAAAATTCGGGCGCGAAAAGCAAATATTTACATGATTTTTTACAAAAATAAAGTCAGATTTTACCTATTCTTGAAAAGGATATTTTGTTAAAACTTTCATAAACATGCTTTTGGACCTATACTGTGGATAAAATATGATGAAAAATTATAAAATTCGAACGCGGAAGCTAATATTTATATGATTTTTTACAAAAAAAAAGTCAGATTTTACATATTTTTGATGAATCCGTTTTATATTGTAAGCTACAGGGGCTGGATTCTAGAATACCTAACACACTTGAAAAAGCAATTTTCTAGTTGCAATGTTTTCTTTTAGCTAAAATATGATGAAAAATCATAAAATTCGGGCGCGGAACAAATATTTATATGATTTTTTACAAAAATAAAGTCAGATTTTACCTATTCTTGAAATGGATATTTTTTGTTAAAACATTCATAAACATGCTTTTGGACCTATACTGTGGATAAAATATGCTGAAAAATTATAAAATTTGGGCGCGGAAGCAAATATTTATATGATTTTTTACAAAAAAAAGTCAGATTTTACCTATTTTTTATGAATACGTTGTATATTGTAAGCTTCATTAGCTGGATTCTAGTATACCTACCACACTTCAAATAGCAATTTTCTTGTTGCAATGTTTTCTTTTACCTAAATTATGATGAAAAATCATAAAATTCGGGCGCGGAAGCAAATATTTATATGATTTTTTACAAAAATAAAGTCAGATGTTACCTATTCTTAGAATGGATATTTTTGTTAAAACATTCATAAACATGCTTTTGGACCTATACTGTTAATAAAATATGATGAAAAATTATAAAATTCGAGCGCGCAAGCAAATATTTATATGATTTTTTACAAAAAAAGTCAGATTTTCCCTATTTTTGATGAATACGTTGTATATTGTAAGCTTCATTAGCTGGATTCTAGAATACCTACCACCCTTGAAATAGCAATTTTCTTGTTGCAATGTTTTCTTTTACCTAAATTATGATGAAAAATCATAAAATTCGGGCGCGTAAGCAAATATTTATATGATTTTTTACATAAATAAAGTCAGATTTTACCTATTCTTAGAATGGATATTTTTGTTAAAACATTTATAAACATGCTTTTAGATCTATACTATGGATAAAATATGATAAAAAATTTTAAATTTCGGGCGCGGAAGCAAATATTTATATGATTTTTTATAAAAATAAAGTCAGATTTGACCTATTTTTGATGAATATGTTGTATATTGTAAGCTACATGGGCTGGATTCTAGAACACCTACCACACTTAAAAAAGCAATTTTCTTGTTGCAATGTTTTCTTTTAGCTAAAATATGATAAAATATCATAAAAATCGGGCGCGGAAGCAAATATTTATATGATTTTTTACAAAAAAAAGTCAGATTTTACCTATTTTTTATGAATACGTTGTATATTGTAAGCTTCATTAGCTGGATTCTAGTATACCTACCACACTTCAAATAGCAATTTTCTTGTTGCAATGTTTTCTTTTACCTAAATTATGATGAAAAATCATAAAATCCGGGCGCGGAAATAAATATTTATATGATTTTTTACAAAAATAAAGTCATGTGTTGCCTATTCTTAGAATGGATATTTTTGTTAAAACATTCATAAACATGCTTTTGAATCTATACTATGGACAAAATATGATGAAAAATTATAAAATTCGGGCGCGGAAACAAATATTTATATGATTTTTTACAAAAAAAAAGTCAGATTTTACCTATTTTTGATGAATACGTTGTATATAGTAAGCTTCATTGGCTGGATTCTAGAATACCTACCACACTTGAAATAGCAATTTTCTTGTTGCAATGTTTTCTTTTACCTAAATTATGATAAAAAATCATAAAATTCGGGCGCAGAAGCAAATATTTATATGATTTTTCACAAAAATATAGTCAGATTTTACCTATTTTTGAAATGGATATTTTTGTTAAAATATTCATAAACATGCTTTTGGACCTATATTGTGGAAAAAATATGATGAAAAATTATAAAATTCGGGAGCAAAAGCAAATATTTATATGATTTTTTTACAAAAAAAAAAGTCTGATTTCACCTATTTTTGATGATTACGTTGTATATTGTAACGCGCTATCTCAGAGTATTCTAGAATACCTAACACACTTGAAATAGCAATTTTCTTGTTGCAATAATTTCTTTTAGCTAAAATATGATGAAAAATCATAAAATTCAGGCGCGGAAGCAAATATTTATATGATTTTTTACAAAAATATAGTCAGATTTTACCTATTTTTGAAATGGATATTTTAGTTAAAACATTCATAAACATGCTTTTTTACCTATACTTTGGTTAAAATATGATGAAAAATTAAAAAATTCGGGCGTGAAAGCAAATGTTTATATAATTTTTTACAAAAATAAAGTCAGATTTTACCTATTTTTGATGAATACGTTCTATATTGTAAGCTTCATTGGCTGGATTCTAGAGTACCTACCACACTTAAAATAGCAATTTTCTTGTTCCAATGTTTTCTTTTACCTAAATTATGATTAAAAATCATAAAATTCGGGCGCGGAAGCAAATATTTATATGATTTTTTACAAAAATTAAGTCAGATTTTATATTATTGATATGGATATTTTTGTTAAAACATTCATAAACATGCTTTTGGACCTATACTGTGGATAAAATATGATGAAAAATTATAAAATTCGGGCGCGGAAGCAAATATTTATATGATTTTTTACAAAAAAAAAGTCAGATTTTACCTATTTTTGATGAATACGTTGTATATTGTAAGCTACATGGGCTGTATTCTAGAATACCTAACACACTTGAAATAGCAATTTTCTTGTTGCAATGTTTTCTTTTAGCTAAATGATGATGAAAAATTATAAAATTCGGGCGCGGAAGCAAATATTTATATGATTTTTTACAAAAATAAAGTCTGATTTTACCTATTCTTGAAATAAATATTTTTGTTAAAACATTCATAAACATTCTTTTGGACCTATACTGTGGATAAAATATGAAGAAAAATTATAAAATTCGGGCGCGGAAGCAAATATTTATATAATTTTTTACAAAAATAAAGTCAGATATTACCTATTTTTGATGAATACGTTGTATATTGTAAGCTTCATTGACTTGATTCTAGAATACCTACCACACTTAAAATAGCAATTTTCTTGTTGCAATGTTTTCTTTTACCTAAATTATGATGAAAAATCATAAAATTCGGGCGCGGAAGTAAATATTTATATGATTTTTTACAAAAAAAAGGCCGATTTTACCTATTCTTGAAATAGATATTTTTGTTAATACATTCATAAACATGCTTTTTGACCTATACTGTGGATAAAATATCATGAAAAATTATAAAATTCGGGCGCGGAAGCAAATATTTATATAATTTTTCACAAAATAAAGTCAGATTTTACCTATTTTTGATGAATACGTTGTATATTGTAAGCTTCATAGGCTGGATTCTGGAATACCTACCACACTTGAAATAGCAATTTTCTTGTTGCAATGTATTCTTTTACCTAAATTATGAAGAAAAATCATAAAATTCAAGCGCGGAAGCAAATATTTACATGATTTTTTACAAAAATAAAGTCAGATTTTACCTATTCTTGAAAAAGATATTTTTGTTAAAACTTTCATAAACATGCTTTTGGACCTATACTGTGGATAAAATATGATGAAAAATTATAAAATTCGAGCGCGGAAGCAAATATTTATATGATTTTTTACAATAAAAAAGTCAGATTTTACCTATTTTTGATAAATCCGTTGTATATTGTAAGCTACAGGGGCTGGATTCTAGAATACCTAACACACTTGAAAAAGCAATTTTCTTGTTGCAATGTTTTCTTTTAGCTAAAATATGATGAAAAATCATAAAATTCGGGCGCGGAAGCATATATATATATATATATATATATATATATATATATATATATATTATATATATATATATATATATATATGATTTTTTACAAAAATAAAGTCAGATTTTACCTATTTTTGAAATGGATATTTTTGTTAAAACATTCATAAACATGCCTTTGGACCTATATAATGGATAAAATATGATGAAAAATTATAAAATTCGGGCGCGGAAGCAAATATTTATATAATTTTTTACAAAACTAAAGTCAGATTTTATCTATTTTTGATGAATACGTTGTATAATGTAAGCTTCATTGGCTGAATTCTAGAATACCTACCACACTTGAAATAGCAATTTTCTTGTAGCAATATTTTCTTTTACCTAAATTATGATGAAAAATCATAAAATTCGGGCGCGGAAGCAAATATATATATGATTTTTTACAAAAATAAAGTCAGATTTTACCTATTTTTGAAATGGATATTTTTGTTAAAACATTCATAAACATGCTTTTGGACCTATACTATGGATAAAAAATGATGAAAAATTATAAAATTCGGGCGCGGAAGCAAATTGTTATATAATTTTTTACAAAAATAATGTCAGATTTTACCTATTTTTGATGAATACGTTGTATATTGTAAGCTTCCTTGGCTGGATTCTAGAATACCTACCACACTTGAAATAGCAATTTTCTTGTAGCAATATTTTCTTTTACCTAAATTATGATGAAAAATCATAAAATTCGGGGGCGGAAGCAAATATATATATATGATTTTTTACAAAAATAAAGTCAGATGTTACCTATTTCTGAAATGGATATTTTTGTTAAAACAATCATAAACATGCTTTTGGACCTATACTATGGATAAAAAATGATGAAAAATTATAAAATTCGGGCGCGGAAGCAAATATTTATATAATTTTTTACAAAAATAAAGTCAGATTTTACCTATTCTTGAAATGGATATTTTTGTTAAAACATTCATAAACATGCTTTTGGACCTATACTGTAGATAAAATATGATGAAAAATTATAAAATTCGGGCGCGGAAGCAAATATTTATATAATTTTTTACAAAAATAAATTCAGATTTTACCTATTTTTGATGAATACGTTGTATATTGTAAGCTTCATTGACTTGATTCTAGAATACCTACCACACTTAAAATAGCAATTTTCTTGTTTCAATGTTTTCTTTTACCTAAATTATGATGAAAAATCATAAAATTCGGGCGGAGAAGCAAATATTTATAAGATTTTTTACAAAAAAAATGCCGATTTTACCTATTCTTGAAATGGATATTTTTGTTAATACATTCATAAACATGCTTTTGGACCTATACTGTGGATAAAATATCATAAAAAATTATAAAATTCGGGCGCGGAAGCAAATATTTATATAATTTTCTACAAAAATAAAGTCAGATTTTACCTATTTTTGATGAATACGTTGTATATTGTAAGCTTCATAGGCTGGATTCTGGAATACCTACCACACTTGAAATAGCAATTTTCTTGTTGCAATGTATTCTTTTACCTAAATTATGAAGAAAAATCATAAAATTCGGGCGCGGAAGCAAATATTTACATGATTTTTTACAAAAATAAAGTCAGATTTTACCTATTCTTGAAAAGGATATTTTTGTTAAAACTTTCATAAACATGCTTTTGGACCTATACTGTGGATAAAATATGATGAAAAATTATAAAATTCGAACGCGGAAGCTAATATTTATATGATTTTTTACAAAAAAAAAGTCAGATTTTACCTATTTTTGATGAATCCGTTGTATATTGTAAGCTACAGGGGCTGGATTCTAGAATACCTAACACACTTGAAAAAGCAATTTTCTTGTTGCAATGTTTTCTTTTAGCTAAAATATGATGAAAAATCATAAAATTCGGGCGCGGAACAAATATTTATATGATTTTTTACAAAAATAAAGTCAGATTTTACCTATTCTTGAAATGGATATTTTTGTTAAAACATTCATAAACATGCTTTTGGACCTATACTGTGGATAAAATATGCTAAAAAATTATAAAATTTGGGCGCGGAAGCAAATATTTATATGATTTTTTACAAAAAAAAGTCAGATTTTACCTATTTTTTATGAATACGTTGTATATTGTAAGCTTCATTAGCTGGATTCTAGTATACCTACCACACTTCAAATAGCAATTTTCTTGTTGCAATGTTTTCTTTTACCTAAATTATGATGAAAAATCATAAAATTCGGGCGCGGAAGCAAATATTTATATGATTTTTTACAAAAATAAAGTCAGATGTTACCTATTCTTAGAATGGATATTTTTGTTAAAACATTCATAAACATGCTTTTGGATCTATACTATGGATAAATATGATGAAAAATTATAAAATTCGGACGCGGAAGCAAATATTTATATAATTTTTTACAAAAATAAAGTCAGATTTTACCTATTTTTGATGAATACGTTTATTTTGTAAGCTTCATTGGCTGGATTCTAGAATACCTAGCACACTTAATATAGCAATTTTCTTGTTGCAATGTTTTCTTTTACCTAAATTATGATTAAAAATCATAAAATTCGGGCGCGGAAGTAAATATTTATATAATTTTTTACAAAAATTAAGTCAGATTTTACCTACTCTTGAAATGGATATTTTTGTTAAAACATTCATAAACATGCTTTTGGACCTATACTGTGGATAAAATATGATGAAAAATTATAAAATTCGGGCGCGCAAGCAAATATTTATATGATTTTTTACAAAAATAAAGTCAGATTTTACCTATTCTTAGAATGGATATTTTTGTTAAAACATTTATAAACATGCTTTTAGATCTATACTATGGATAAAATATGATAAAAAAATTTAAATTTCGGGCGCGGAAGCAAATATTTATATGATTTTTTATAAAAATAAAGTCAGATTTGACCTATTTTTGATGAATATGTTGTATATTGTAAGCTACATGGGCTGGATTCTAGAACACCTACCACACTTAAAAAAGCAATTTTCTTGTTGCAATGTTTTCTTTTAGCTAAAATATGATAAAAAATCATAAAAATCGGGCGCGGAAGCAAATATTTATATGATTTTTTACAAAAAAAAGTCAGATTTTACCTATTTTTTATGAATACGTTGTATATTGTAAACTTCATTAGCTGGATTCTAGTATACCTACCACACTTCAAATAGCAATTTTCTTGTTGCAATGTTTTCTTTTACCTAAATTATGATGAAAAATCATAAAATTCGGGCGCGGAAATAAATATTTATATGATTTTTTACAAAAATAAAGTCATGTGTTGCCTATTCTTAGAATGGATATTTTTGTTAAAACATTCATAAACATGCTTTTGAATCTATACTATGGATAAAATATGATGAAAAATTATAAAATTCGGGCGCGGAAACAAATATTTATATGATTTTTTACAAAAAAAAGTCAGATTTTACCTATTTTTGATGAATACGTTGTATATTGTAAGCTACATAGGCTAGATTCTAGAATACCTACCACACTTAAAATAGCAATTTTCTTTTTGCAATGTTTTCCCTTAGCTAAAATATGATAAAAAATCATAAAATTCGGGCGCGGAACAAATATTTATATGATTTTTTACAAAAATAAAGTCAGATTTTACCTATTTTTGAAATGGATATTTTTGTTAAAACATTCATAAACATGCTTTTGGACTTATACTATGGAAAAAATATGATGATAAATTATAAAATTCGTGCGCGGAAGCAAATATTTATATAATTTTTTACAAAAATAAAGTCAGATTTTACCTATTTTTGATGAATACGTTGTATATTGTAAGCTTCATTGGCTGGATTCTAGAATACCTAGCACACTTAAAATAGCAAATTTCTTGTTGCAATGTTTTCTTTTACCTAAATTATGATTAAAAATCATAAAATTCGGGCGCGGAAGCAAATATTTATAAGATTTTTTACAAAAATAAAGTCAGATTTTACCTATTTTTGAAATGGATATTTTTGTTAAAATATTCATAAACATGCTTTTGGACCTATATTGTGGATAAAATATGATGAAAAATTATAAAATTCGGGAGCAAAAGCAAATATTTATGTTTTTTTTACAAAAAAAAAAGTCTGATTTCACCTATTTTTGATGATTACGTTGTATATTGTAAGCTACATGGGCTGGATTCTAGAATACCTAACACACTTGAAATAGCAATTTTCTTGTTGCAATAATTTCTTTTAGCTAAAATATGATGAAAAATCATAAAATTCGGGCGCGGAAGCAAATATTTATATGATTTTTTACAAAAATATAGTCAGATTTTACCTATTTTTGATGAATACGTTGTATATTGTAAGCTACATAGGCTAGATTCTAGAATACTTACCACACTTAAAATAGCAATTTTCTTTTTGCAATGTTTTCCCTTAGCTAAAATATGATGAAAAATCATAAAATTCGGGCGCGGAACAAATATTTATATGATTTTTTACAAAAATAAAGTCAGATATTACCTATTTTTGATGAATACGTTGTATATTGTAAGCTTAATTGACTTGATTCTAGAATACCTACCACACTTAAAATAGCAATTTTCTTGTTGCAATGTTTTCTTTTACCTAAATTATGATGAAAAATCATAAAATTCGGGCGCGGAAGCAAATATTTATATGATTTTTTACAAAAATTAAGTCAGATTTTACCTATTCTTGAAATGGATATTTTTGTTCAAACATTTATAAACATGCTTTTGGACCTATACTGTGGATAAAATATGATGAAAAATTATAATATTTGTCCGCGGAAGCAAATATTTATATGATTTTTTACAAAAAAAAAAGTCAGATTTTACCTATTTTTGTTGAATACGTTGTATATTGTAAGCTACATGGGCTGGACTCTAGAATACATAACACACATGAAATAGCAATTTTCTTGTTGCAATGTTTTCTTTTAGCTAATATATGATGAAAAATCATAAGATTCGGGCGCGGAACAAATATTTATATGATTTTTTACAAAAATAAAGTCAGATTTTACCTATTTTTGAAATGAATATTTTTGATAAAACATTCATAAACATGCTTTTGGACCTATACTATGGATAAAATATGATGATAAATTATAAAATTCTAGCGCGGATGCAAATATTTATATAATTTTTTACAAAATTAAATCAGATTTTACCTATTTTTGATGAATACGTTGTATATTGTAAGCTTCATTGGCTGGATTCTAGAATACCTAACACACTTGAAATAGCAATTTTCTTGTTGCAATGTTTTGTTTTACCTAAATTATGATGTAAAAATTATAAAATTCGGGCGCGGAAGCAAATATTTATATGATTTTTTAAAAAAATAAAGTCAGATTTTACCTATTCTTGAAATGGATATTTTTGTTAAAACATTAATAAACATGCTTTTGGACCTATACTGTGGATAAAATATGATGAAAAATTATAAAATTCGGGCGCGGATGCAAATATTTATATAATTTTTTACAAAAATAAAGTCAGATTTTACCAATTTTTGATGAATACGTTGTATATTGTAAGCTACATGGGCTGGATTCTAGAATACCTAACACACTTGAAATAGCAATTTTCTTGTTGCAATGTTTTCTTTTAGCTAAAATATAATGAAAAATCATAAAATTCAGGCGTGGAAGCAAATATTTATATGATTTTTTACAAAAATAAATTCGGATTTTACCTATTTTTGAAATGTATATTTTTGTTAAGACATTCATAAACATGCTTTTGGACCTATACTATGAATAAAATATGATGAAAAATTATAAAATTTAGACGCGGAAGCAAATATTTATATAATTTTTTACAAAAATAAAGTCAGATTTTACCTACTTTTGATGAATACGTTGTATATTGTAAGGTTCATTGGCTGGATTCTAGAATACCTATTACACTTGAAATAGCAGTTTTCTTGTTGCAATGTTTTCTTTTACCTAAATTATGATGGAAAATCATAAAATTCGGGCGCGGAAGCAAATATTTATACGATTTTTTACAAAAATAAAGTCAGATTTTACCTATTCTTGAAATGGATATTTTTGTTAAAACATTCATAAACATGCTTTTGGACCTATACTGTGGATAAAATATGATGAAAAATTATAAAACTAGGGCGCGGAAGCAAATATTTATATGATTTTTTACAAAAAAAATTCAGATTTTACCTATTTTTGATGAATACGTTGTATATTGTAAACTACATGGGCTGGATTCTAGAATACCTAAAACAATTAAAATAGCAATTTTCTTATTGCAATGTTTTCTTTTAGCTAAAATATGATGAAAAATCATAAAATTCGGGCGCAGAACAAATATTTATATGATTTTTTACAAAAATAAAGTCAGATTTTACCTATTTTTGAAATGGATATTTTTATTAAAACATTCATAAACATGCTTTTGGACCTATACTATGCATGAAATATGATGATAAATTTTAAAATTCGGGCGCGAAAGCAAATATTTATATTATTTTTTACAAAATTAAGTCAGATATTACCTATTTTTGATGAATACGTTGTATATTGTAAGCTTCATTGGCTGGATTCTAGAATACCTACCACACCTGAAATAGCAATTTTCTTGTTGCAATGTTTTCTTTTAGCTAAAATATGATGAAAAATTATAAAATTCGGGCGCGGAAGCAAATATTTATATGATTATTTACAAAAATAAAGTCAGATTTTATCTATTCTTGAAATGGATATTTTTGTTAAAACATTCATAAACATGCTTTTGGACCTATACTGTGGATAAAATATGTTGAAAAATTATAAAATTTGTGCGCGGAAGCAAATATTTATATAATTTTTTACAAAAATAAAGTCAGATTTTACCTATTTTTGATGAATACGTTGTATATTGTAAGCTACATGGGCTGGATTCTAGAATACCTAACACACTTGAAATAGCAATTTTCTTGTTGCAATGTTTTCTTTTAGCTAAAATATAATGAAAAATCATAAAATTCGAGCGCGGACGCAAATATTTATATGATTTTTTACAAAAATAAAGTCAGATTTTACCTATTCTTGAAATGGATATTTTTGTTAAAACATTCATAAACATGCTTTTGGACCTATACTGTGGTTAAAATATGATGAAAAATTATAAAATTTGGGCGGGGAAGCAAATATTTATATGATTTTTTACAAAAAAAAAAGTCAGATTTTACCTATTTTTGAGAATACGTTGTATATTGTAAGCTACATGGGCTGGATTCTAGAATACCTAACACACTTGAAATAGCAATTTTCTTGTTGCAATGTTTTCTTTTACCTAAATTATGATAAAAAATCATAAAATTCGGGCACGGAAGCAAATATTGATATAATTTTTTACAAAAATAAAGTCAGTTTTTACCTATTTTTGAAATGGATATTTTTGTTAAAACATTTATAAACATGCTTTTAGACCTATACTGTGGATAAAATATGATGAAAAATTATAAAATTCGAGCGCGGAAGCAAATATTTATGATTTTTTACAAAAAAAAAGTCAGACTTTACCTATTTTTGATGAATACTTTGTATATTATAAGCTACATGGGCTGGATTCTAGAATACCTAACACACTTGAAATAGCAATTTTCTTGTTGCAATGTTTTCTTTTACCTAAATTATGATAAAAAATCATAAAATTCGGGCACGGAAGCAAATATTGATATAATTTTTTACAAAAATAAAGTCAGTTTTTACCTATTCTTAAAATGGATATTTTTGTTAAAACATTTATAAACATGCTTTTAGACCTATACTGTGGATAAAATATGATAAAAAATTATAAAATTCGAGCGCGGAAGCAAATATTTATGATTTTTTACAAAAAAAAAAGTCAGACTTTACCTATTTTTGATGAATACTTTGTATATTGTAAGCTACATGGGCTGGATTCTAGAATACCTAACATACTTGAAATAGCAATTTTCTTGTTGCAGTGTTTTCTTTTAGCTAAACTATGATGAAAAATTATAAAATTGGGGCGCGGAAGCAAATATTTATATGATTTTTTACAAAAATAAAGTCAGATTTTACCTATTTTTGAAAAGGATATTTTTGTTAAAACATTCATAAACATGCTTTTGGACCTATACTATTGATAAAATATGATGAAAAATTATAAAATTCGGGCGCGGAAGCAAATATTCATATAATTTTTTACAAAAATAAAGTCAGATTTTACCTATTTTTAATGAATAGGTTGTATATTGTAAGCTTCATTCGCTGGATTCTAGAATACCTACCACACTTTAAATAACAATTTTCTTGTTGCAATGTTTTCTTTTAGCTAAAATATGATGAAAAATCATAAAGTTCGTGCGCGGAGGCAAATATTTATATGATTTTTTACAAAAATAAAGTCAGATTTTACCTATTCTTGAAATGGATATTTTTTTAAAACATTCAAAAACATTCTTTTGGACCTATACTGTGGATAAAATATGATGAAAAATTATAAAATTCGGGCGCGGAAGCAAATATTTATATAATTTTTTACAAAAATAAAGTCAGATATTACCTATTTTTGATGAATACGTTGTATATTGTAAGCTTCATTGGCTTGATTCTAGAATACCTACCACACTTGAAATAGCAATTTTTTTGTTGCAATGTTTTCTTTTACCTAAATTATGATGAAAAATCATAAAATTCGGGCGCGGAAGCAAATATTTATATGATTTTTTACAAAAATAAAGTCAGATTTTACCTATTCTTGAAATGGATATTTTTGTTAAAACATTTATAAACATGCTTTTGGAGTAGCTCGCCTTCAGAAAGTCCTATCAAAAGATCATACGAATGAAATAGGCCTACTAAAGAAACCAGACGGGGACTTTACGACAGTTTTAAGGGAAACATTGGAGCTTCTTTTAAGCACACACTTCCCAGGATCGTCGTGGCCAGTTGAGGAGGAGGACAATTCCTCCGGAGCTACAACTAAGCTAAGCTTAATTAACAGTCTTAACACTGCAAATAATATTTTTACAGAAAACAGAGTGGAATGGGCGATAAATACTTTCATACCCTACAAGACACCTGGTGGAGATGGCATTTTACCGGCACTTTTGCAGAAATGCATAAAGGATATACTGCCAATACTCTGCGAACTATACAAGGGAAGCCTAATGTTAGGATACATTCCCACATTGTGGAGGAAAACTAATGTAGTTTTTATACCTAAAGGCGGAGGACGTCCAAGCGTCCAGCCTAAGTCATACAGACCCATTAGTTTATCATCATTTATACTGAAAGGTATGGAAAAGGTCTTAAATCAATACCTTAGGAATGAAGTGATAACTGCTTTACCACTAAACGTAAATCAATTTGCTTACCAGGAAGCAAAATCGACAACTACGGCTCTACACAGCCTTGTCGATAAAATAGAGAAAACCTTCATGGCAAAAGAAATAGCTCTGGGAATATTTATAGATATTGATGGTGCCTTTGATAACACCTCCTATAAGTCCATTGAAAGAGCTGCTAAGTCAAAAGGTTTCGACCCAGCTGTAGTGGAATGGATAAAAGCCATGCTGCAAAGTCGAACGATTACAGCCTCGATAGGAGGAGAATCAGTAATGATAAAAACCAACAGAGGATGCCCACAAGGTGGGGTTTTATCACCTCTACTCTGGTGTATTGTCATTGATGACCCCCTGAATAGGCTCAATAAAGCTGGCTATTTTGCAAACGGATATGCAGATGATGTTGCAATTATGGTCAGAGGACGTAGTGACACCACTATCTCGTACCTTACACAAAAAGCTCTAAATCTAGTGCATGAGTGGTGCCTAGAACATGAACTTAGTGTAAACCCTACCAAAACTACAATCGTCCCCTTCACAAAGAGAAGGAAGCTAAATCTCCAAGCTCCCTACTTGAAGGGTACTAGAATTGAGTTGAATTGAATGTTTTATGTGGACTTAGAACAGCAGGAAAATAATAAAAAAGTATACGACATTAAATATTTATTAAACTGCAAAATTGAATTCGAACCTCCGCGAGTAAAACGACAAATCGTACAGTGTACTAATTGCCAAAGATACGGACATACCCATAACTACTGCGAGCGGCAAGCACGCTGTGTGAAATGTGGGAAAAATCATCATACATCTACGTGTGAAAAACCATCTAATACAGATGCAACCTGTGCCTTATGTGATGGAAAACACCCTGCAAATTACAAAGGTTGCGCAATATACAAAGAGATTCAAAAAAGAAAATATCCCACTTTACGTACTAAACAAATTACTCAACGACCTACAAATAATAATGTCAACATCCGTCCAGCACAATATGTAAACAATAACAATACATATGCAAGTGTTGCAAAAATGTCTAATGAGCAACCTACTAATATTAATGCAAATACTGCAAAAAATTCACAGGTCGAGACGCCAGCTAATGAAATCGTTACACCGGAAAAAAACACACAAGGTAATTCTAATAAAAATCTAGAACAAATGTTATGTAAACTAATGGAACGTATGGACACAATGTTAAATATTTTAACAACATTAATTTCAAAAATAAAATGAATACTCAGATTAAAATTGTATTATGGAATGCCAACGGCTTGGCTCAACATAGCCAAGAATTAAAATCATTTATTATTAACCACCAACTAGATATAATACTTATATCAGAAACTCATTTCACGAATAAAAACTACCTTAAAATACCAAATTATTCAATATATTCAACAAATCATCCTGACGGAACGGCTCATGGTGGAACTGCAATTATTGTAAAAAATTCAATTAAACATTATGAACTTGTAAAATACCAGAAAGAATATCTGCAAGCCACAAATATAAAAATTGAAACGCTATCGGAATCTTTTGTAGTGTCAGCAATTTATATGCCACCGAAACATATAATTAAAAACGAAGAATGTACTACCTTTTTTAATACATTGGGAAATAAATTCATTGCTGGTGGAGATTACAATGCTAAACACCAAATTTGGGGATCGAGACTCATTACACCAAGAGGAAGAGAATTACTCAAAACTATCCAAAATAAACATTACATAACCCTTTCAACTGGAGAACCAACCTACTGGCCGACTGACCCAAATAAAATACCTGATCTACTTGACTTTTTCATAGTCAGTGGAAAATCAGAAAAATATTTTAAAGTAGAATCCTGCGTAGATTTATCATCAGACCACTCACCCGTAATTCTAATATTCAGTACACAAATACCAAAAGTAGATAAACCCGCCTCTCTCTGTAATAAAAAAACGAATTGGCACAAATTCAGGAACATACTAGAAGGTAAAATCTCGTTAAATGTCAGCTTAAAATCTCAAGAAGATTTAGATAATGCTGTAGAACATTTAACAAAATCAATTCAGGAATCTACTTGGCAATCGACCCCAATACAAAAATCTTGTAATACTGTAACAAACGTACCAGCGTACATCAAACATTTAATAGCCCATAAACGGAAAATTAGAAGAATCTGGCAGACAACTCGAGACCCCCAAGTAAAAAGTAAATTAAATAAAGCCACCAAAGACTTGAAAAAAATATTGCAACAAGAAAAAAATGAAACAATTCAAAACTATCTTGAGAATTTATCAGCAACAGAAGCAAGTGACTACTCATTATGGAAAGCAACGAAAAAAATCAAACAGCCCCAACAACACATTCCACCTATTAGGAAAGAAGGCGGACTATGGGCAAGGACTGACTCTGACAAAGCTCTAGCCTTTGCAAATCACCTAACAAAAGTATTCCAACCTTTTCCACCCTCGATACCACCAGAAGATGAACAATTCATATACAGCACGTTAGAACATCCCTTTCAGTTGGATTATCCTATACGACATTTTAAACCGAAGGATGTTCTCGAGATAATATGCAAACATATAAATCCAAAAAAAACTCCCGGATACGATTTAATCTCTGGAAAAATTTTAAGACAACTCCCATTTAAAGCAATCATTCTTATAACTTATATATTTAACACAATCTTAAGACTTGGAGTTTTTCCATCACAATGGAAAGTAGCTCAAATTATTCTTATACACAAACCAGGGAAACCTGCTGAGGAAACATCGTCCTATCGTCCAATAAGTTTACTACCTGTACTTTCAACAGTATTTGAAAAACTTTTCATCACAAGACTGGAGCCCATTCTTATGAGAAGAAAATTAATTCCTGATCATCAGTTTGGCTTCCGAAAACAACACTCAACTATTGAGCAGGTTCATAGAGTAGTCGACGTAATAAACAAAACATTTGAAAGAAAACACTACTGTTCAGCAGCTTTTATAGATGTTTCGCAAGCGTTCGATAAAGTGTGGCATATTGGCCTGCTATATAAATTAAAAAGTAACATCCCTCATACCTTCTATCAAATCCTAGAATCCTATCTAACAAACAGATATTTTACAGTAAAATACAAAGAAGAATGTAGTCCATTATACCCAATCAAATCAGGAGTACCCCAAGGTAGTGTTCTTGGACCTATTCTCTACCTCATTTACACGGCTGATATTCCAACAACTCCAAATTCTACAGTTGCCACATTTGCTGATGACACAGCAATCCTAGCTTGTCATAAAAATTCAGCAGAGGCCTAACATTTTCTTCAAATACAGCTTAAAAAAATCGAAAAGTGGTTAAAAATCTGGAGAATAAAAGCCAACGAAACCAAATCAGTCCATGTAACCTTTACCTTGAATAAAAGTACGTGTCCTGTGGTAACACTCAATAACCAACCGCTACCGCAAACTGAAGAAACAAGATATCTAGGAATACATCTTGATAGAAGACTAACATGGCGTAAACACATCTTCTCAAAAAGAAAACAACTGGGACTAAAATTCAGGCAGCACTATTGGCTATTAGGTAGAACTTCCAAACTGTCACTGGAAAACAAACTACTGATATATAAAAGCATATTTAAACCAGTCTGGACGTATGGAATACAACTCTGGGGAACAGCAAGCAACTCCAATATTGAAATACTTCAACGCTTTCAATCTAAGTGCCTCCGAACAATTACAAATGCTCCTTGGTATGTGCCAAATGTAAACATCCACAGAGACCTCAACATGTGTACAGTGAAAGAAACAATCAAACAATTTAGTACCAAATATCTTAAAAGACTTGAAGCCCACCCAAACACAAGTGCAGTGAAATTGTTAGACAGCAGTGAGGACATACGACGATTAAAACGTTTTAAACCATTAGATTTAGTAGATAGATTTAACTAAAATTATATAGTTAATATTTCGAGTTTTTGTCAGTGGACAAATGCTCCTCATGTAATTCATTTGCTGTTATATTTTTACTTATTATCTTATATTTAGATAGATTGTAAAATTCTTAGGAGATACAAAAAAAAAAAAAAAAAATTTGCAAACGGATATGCAGATGATGTTGCAATTATGGTCAGAGGACGTAGTGACACCACTATCTCGTACCTTACACAAAAAGCTCTAAATCTAGTGCATGAGTGGTGCCTAGAACATGAACTTAGTGTAAACCCTACCAAAACTACAATCGTCCCCTTCACAAAGAGAAGGAAGCTAAATCTTCAAGCTCCCTACTTGAAGGGTACTAGAATTGAGTTTTCTACAGAGGTTAAGTATCTAGGAATCATTCTAGACCAAAAACCTCACGTGGAACTCACATATCAACAAGATTACAAAGAAATCAGCAGTGGCGTTAAACACATGCCATCGGCTTCTAGGTAAAAACTGGGGACAACAGCCAACAATGACCCACTGGGCATATACTAGTGTTGTAAGACCCATGATCACCTACGCGTCACTTGTGTGGTGGCCAAAAGTGAAACAAATCACAGCACAGGCATCACTGCGGAAACTACAACGCATGGCCTGCCTCAGTATTACAGGTGCTATGAGTACCTGTCCGACTGCAGCAATGGAAGTGATTCTGGGGCTAACACCTCTACACATTCAGGTGAAAAAAGAGGCAATGCAACAGGCACTGACTCTCTGCAGAACGAAACACTTTATGCCCGGAGATTTCGTAGGCCACTTGGAAATTCTAAGGGAAGTACAACCAGATAAACTGGCCTTGTCTATCTGTGATAAGATGACAACAAAATACAATTTTGACCAGAAGTATAAGGTTGTTATTGGTAATCGCCTTGAATGGGCAACAGAAAGACCTCTTGTAAGGGTTTCTTTGTCCTGGTTCACTGATGGTTCAAAATTGGATACAGGAGGAACTGGAGTAGGTGTGCTTGGCCCAGATTGCCGAATTAAGGAATCCATAGGCACCTGCTCCACAATTTTTCAGGCTAAGATTTATGCAATAAATCTCTGTGCTCACATAAACCTAGATAAAGGTGTAAAAGGAGCATCAGTAAATATAATGTCAGACAGCCAGGCAGCTTTAAAGGCATTGAATGCCTTCACATGTAAATCAAAGCTAGTCTGGAACTGCAGGGAGACCCTCCAATTGCTATCCGAAGCAAACCAAGTCACCCTACGGTGGGTACCAGGGCACGAGGGAAACCTAGAAAACGAGAAATCTGATGACCTTGCAAAAAAGGGGGCTAAACTTTCATACCACGGGCCGGAACCTTCATGTGGTCTTCCACAAAGCTACTATAAGAAGGTGGTCAAAAACTGGGAGGATTCTACCATATCCTCATATTGGAAAAATATTCCAGGCCTCAATCATGCTCGGAAATTCATTTCCCCAGCTTCGACAAACGCCAAAGAGTTACTAGCTCTCAGCAAAAAGGACCTTAATATAATGACAGGAATTCTCACAGGCCACTGTCTTTAAAGTACCATTTGCACAAAACTGGTATAGCTGAAAATGAAACCTGTCGACTCTGTGAAGAGGACGAAGAATCGTCGGAACACATTCTGTGTGAATGCCCAGCCGTCACTGTGCAGAGACTCAATCATCTAGGTAAGAGGTATCTTACGGCAGAGGAGATCAAGAACTTGACTCCTGGAGCCATAATCGGCTTCATCAAAAATCTGGATCTACTTCCGGAAAACTAAGTAAGGGCTATGTCACAATAGATCTTCTAGGTTGCGCTGACAAAAAGCGACAAAACGCTTAAACCCTCATATACATACAATACATACAATACAATACGACATGCTTTTGGACCTATACTGTGGATAAAATATGATAAAAAATTATAAAATTCGGGCGCAGAAGTAAATATTTATATGATTTTTTACAAAAAAAAGTCAGATTTTACCTATTTTTGATGAATACGTTGTATATTGTAAGCTACATGGGCTGGATTCTAGAATACCTACCACACTTTAAATAGCAATTTTCTTGTTGCAATGTTTTCTTTTACGCGCTATCTCAGAGTAAATCATTAAATTCGGGCGCGGAAGCAAATATTTATATGATCTTTTACAAAAATAAAGTCAGATTTTACCTATTCTTGAAATCGATATTTTTGTTAAAACATTCATAAACATGCTTTTGAACCTATACTGTGGATAAAATATGATGAAAAATTATAAAATTCAGGCGCGAAAGCAAATATTTATATAATTTTTTACAAAAATAAAGTCAGATTTTACCTATTTTGGATAAATACGTTGTATATTGTAAGCTTCATTAGCTGGATTCTAGAATCCCAACCACACTTGAAAAAGCAATTTTCTTGTTGCAATGTTTTCTTTTACCTAAATTATGATAAAAAATCATAAAATTCCGGCGCGGAAGCAAATATTTATATGATTTTTTACAAAAATAAAGTCGGATTTTACTTATTCTTGAAATAGAGATTTTTGTTAAAACATTTATAAACATGCTTTTGGACCTATACTGTGGATAAAATATGATAAAAAATTATAAAATTCGGGCGCAGAAGTAAATATTTATAAGATTTTTTACAAAAAAAAGTCAGATTTTACCTATTTTTGATGAATACGTTGTATATTGTAAGCAACATATGCTGGATTCTAAAATAGATAACACACTTGAAATAGCAATTTTCTTGTTGCAATGTTTTCTTTTAGCTAAAATATAATGAAAAATCATAAAATTCGAGCGCGGAAGCAAATATTTATATGATTTTTTACAAAAATAATGTCAGGTTTTACCTATACTTGAAATGGATTTTTTTGTTAAAACATTCATAAACATGCTTTTGGACCTATACTGTGGATAAAATATGATGAAAAATTATAAAATTCGGGCGGGGAAGCAAATATTTATATGATTTTTTACAAAAAAAAAAGTCAGAACTTACCTATTTTAGAGAATACTTTGTATATTGTAAGCTATATGGGCCGGATTCTAGAATACCTAACACACTTAAAATAGCAATTTTCTTTTTGCAATGTTTTCTTTTACCTAAATTATGATGAAAAATCATAAAAATCGGGCACGGAAGCAAATATTTATATGATTTTTTACAATAATAAAGTCAGATTTTACCTATTTTTGAAATGGATATTTTTGTTAAAACATTTATAAACATGCTTTTGGACCTATACTGTGGATAAAATATGATGAAAAATTATAAAATTCGAGCGCGGAAGCAAATATTTATATGATTTTTACAAAAAAAAGGCAGATTTTACCTATTTTTGATGAATGCGTTGTATATTTTAAGCTACGTGGGCTGGATTCTAGAATACCTAACATACTTGAAATAGCAATTTTTTGTTGCAATGTTTTCTTTTAGCTAAATTATGATGAAAAATTATAAAATTCGGGCGCGGAAGCAAATATTTATATGATTTTTTACAAAAATAAAGTCAGATTTTACCCATTTTTGATGAAAACGTTGTATATTGTAAGGTTCATTGGCTGGAATCTAGAATACCTGCCACACTTGAAATAGCAATTTTATTGTTGCAATGTTTTCTTTTACCTAAATTATGATGAAAAATCATAAAATTCAGGCGCGGAAGCAAATATTTATATGATTTTTTACAAAAATAAAGTCATATTTTACCTATTCTTGAAATGGATATTTTTGTTAAAACATTCATAAACATGCTTTTGGACCTATACTATGGATAAAATATGATGAAAAATTATAAAATTCGGGCGCGAAAGCAAATATTTATATAATTTTTTACAAAAATAAAGTCAGATTTTACCTATTTTTGATGAATACGTTGTATATTGTAAGCTTCATTGGCTGGATTCTAGAATACCTACCACACTTGAAATAGCAATTTTCTTGTTGCAATGTTTTCTTTTACCTAAATTATGATGAAAAATCATAAAATTCGGGCGCGGAAGCAAATATTTATAAGATTTTTTACAAAAATAAAGTCAGATTTTACCTATTCTTGAAATGGATATTTTTGTTAAAACATTCATAAACATGCTTTTGGACCTATACTGTGGATAAAATATGATGAAAAATTATAATATATGGGCGCAGAAGCAAATATTTATATGATTTTTTACAAAAAAAATGTCAGATTTTACCTATTTTTGATGAATACGTTGTATATTGTAAGCTACATGGGCTGGATTCTAGAATACCTAACACACTTGAAATAGCAATTTTCTTGTTGCAATGTTTTCTTTTAGCTAAAATATGATGAAAAATCATAAAATTCGTGCGCGGAACAAATATTTATATGATTTTTTACAAAAATAAAGTCAGATTTTACCTATTTTTGAAATGGATATTTTTCTTAAAACATTCATAAACATGCTTTTGGACCTATACTATGGATAAAATATGATGATAAATTATAAAATTTGGGCGCGGAAGCAAATATTTATATAATTTTTTACAAAATAAAGTCAGATTTTTCCTATTTTTAATGAATACGTTGTGTATTGTAAGCTTCATTGGCTGGATTCTAGAATACCTACCACACTTGAAATAGCAATTTTCTTGTTGCAATGTTTTCTTTTACCTAAATTATGATGAAAAATCATAAAATTCTGGCGCGAAAGCAAATATTTATATGATTTTTTACAAAAATAAAGTCAGATTTTACCTATTTTTGAAATAGATATTTTTGTTTAAACATTCAAATACATGCTTTTGGACCTATACTATGGATAAAATATGATAAAAAATTATAAAATTCGGGCGCGGAAGCAAATTTTTATATAATTTTTTACAAAAATAAAGTCAGATTTTACCTATTTTTGATGAATACGTTGTATATTGTAAGCTTCATTGGCTGGATTCTAGAATACCAACCACACTTGAAAAAGCATTTTTCTTGTTGCAATGTTTTCTTTTACCTAAATTATGATAAAAAATCATAAAATTCCGGCGCGGAAGCAAATATTTATATGATTTTTCACAAAAATAAAGTCAGATTTTACTATTCTTGAAATAGATATTTTTGTTAAAACATTCATAAACATGCTTTTGGACCTATACTGTGGATAAAATATGATAAAAAATTATAAAATTCGAGCGCAGAAGTAAATATTTATATGATTTTTTACAAAAAAAATTCAGATTTTACCTATTTTTGATGAATACGTTGTATATTGTAAGCTATATAGCCCATATAGCTTACAATATACAACGTATTCATCAAAGCCCGGATTCTAGATTACCTAACACACTTGAAATAGCAATTTTCTTGTTGCAATGTTTTCTTTTAGCTAAAATATAATGAAAAATCATAAAATTCGAGCGCGGAAGCAAATATTTATATGATTTTTTACAAAAATAAAGTCAGATTTTACCTATTCTTGAAATGGATATTTTTGTCAAAACATTCATAAACATGCTTTTGGACCTATACTGTGGATAAAATATGATGAAAAATTATAAAATTCGGGCGCGGAAGCAAATATTTATATAATTTTTTACAAAAATAAAGTCAGATTTTACCTATTTTTGATGAATACGTTGTATATTGTAAGCTTCATAGGCTGGATTCTAGAATACCTACCACTCTTGAAATAGCAATTTTCTTGTTGTAATGTTTTCTTTTACCTAAATTATGATAAAAAAATCATAAAATTCGGGCGCGGAAGCAAATATTTATATGATTTTTTACAAAAATAAAGTCAGATCTTACCTATTCTTGAAATGGATATTTTTGTTAAAACATTCATAAACATGCTTTTGGACCTATACTGTGGATAAAATATGAAGAAAAATTATAAAATTTGGGCGCGGAAGCAAATATTTATATGATTTTTTACAAAAATAAAGTCAGATTTTACCTATTTTTGATGAATACGTTGTATATTGCAAGCTTCATTGGCTGGATTCTAGAATACCTACCACACTCGAAATAGCAATTTTATTGTTGCAATGTTTTCTTTTACCTAAATTATGATGAAAAATCATAAAATTCGGGCGCGGAAGCAAATATTTATATGATTTTTTACAAAAATAAAGTCAGATTTTACCTATTCTTGAAATGGATATTTTTGTTAAAACATTTATAAACATGCTTTTGGACCTATACTGTGGATAAAATATGATGAAAATTTATAAAATTCGGGCGCGGAAGCAAATATTTTTATGATTTTTTACAAAAAAAAAGTCAGATTTGACCTATTTTTGATGAATACGTTGTATATTGTAAGCTACATAGGCTAGATTCTAGAATACCTAACACACTTGAAATAGCAATTTTCTTGTTGCAATGCTTTCTTTTAGCTAAAATATGATGTAAAATCATAAAATTCGGGCGCGAAAGCAAATATTTATATGATTTTTTACGAAAATAAAGTCAGATTTTACCTATTTTTGATGAATACTTTGTATATTGTAAGCTTCATTAGCTGGATTCTAGAATACCTACCGCACTTGAAATAGCAATTTTCTTGTTGCAATGTTTTCTTTTACCTAAATTATGATAAAAAATCATAAAATTCGGGCGCGGAAGCAAATATTTATATGATTTTTTACAAAAATAAAGTCAGGTTTTACCTATTCTTGAAATAGATATTTTTGTTAAAACATTCATAATCAAGCTTTTGGACCTATACTGTGGCTAAAATATGAAAAAAAAATTATAAAATTCGGGCGCGGAAGCAAATATTTATATGATTTTTTACAAAAAAAAGTCAGATTTTACCTATTTTTGATGAATACGTTGTATATTGTAAGCTACATGTGCTAGATTCTAGAATACCTAACCTATACTATGGATAAAATTTTCTTGTTGCAATGTTTTCTTTTAACTAAAATTATGATGAAAAATATTAAAATTTGGGCGCGGAAGCAATTATTTATATGATTTTTTATAAAAATAAAGTCAGATTTTACCTATTCTTGAAATGGATATTTTTGTTAAAACATTCATAAACATGCTTTTGGATCTATACTATGGATAAAATATGATGAAAAATTATAAAATTCGGGCGCGGAAGCAAATATTTATATGATTTTTTACAAAAATAAAGTCAGATTTGACCTATTTTTGATGAATACGTTGTATATTGTAAGCTACATGAGCTGGATTCTGGAATACCTACCAAACTTGAAAAAGCAATTTTCTTGTTGCAATGTTTTCTTTTAGCTAAAATATAATGAAAAATCATAAAATTTGGGCGCGGAAGCAAATATTTATATGATTTTTTACAAAAATAAATTCAGATTTTACCTATTTTTGAAATGTATATTTTTGTTAAGACATTCATAAACATGCTTTTGGACCTATACTACGGATAAAATATGATGATAAATTATAAAATTCAGGCGCGAAAGCAAATATATATATAATTTTTTACAAAAATATAGTCAGATTTTACCTATTTTTGATGAATACGTTGTATATTGTAAGCTTCATTGTTTGGATTCTAGAATACCTACCACACTTGAAATAGCAATTTTCTTGTTGCAATGTTTTCTTTTACCTAAATAATGAACGCGCTATCTCAGAGTTGGGCGCGGAAGCAAATATTTATATGATTTTTTACAAAAATAAAGTCAGATTTTACCTATTCTTGAAATGGATATTTTTGTTAAAACATTCATAAACATGCTTTTGGACCTATACTGTGGATAAAATATAAAGAAAAATTATAAAATTCGGGCGCGGAAGCAAATATTTGTTAATTTTTTACAAAATTAAAGTCAGATTTTATCAATTTTTGATGAATACGTTGTATATTGTAAGCTACATAGGCTGGATGCTAGATTACCTAACACACTTGAAATAGCAATTTTCTTGTTGCAATGTTTTCTTTTAGCTAAAATATGATGAAAAATTATAAAAATGGGGCGCGGAATTAAATATTTATATGATTTTTTACAAAAATAAAGTCAGATTTTACCTATTTTTGAAAAGGATATTTTTGTTAAAACATTCATAAACATGTTTTTGGACCTATACTATGGTTAAAATATGATGAAAAATTATAAAATTCGGGCGCGGAAGCAAATATTTATATAATTTTTTACAAAAAAAAGTCAGATTTTACCTATTTTTAATGAATACGTTGTATATTGTAAGCTTCATTGGCTGGATTCTAGATTACCTACCACACATTAAATAGCAATTTTCTTGTTGCAATGTTTTCTTTTAGCTAAAATATGATAAAAAATCATAAAATTCGGGCGCGGAAGCAAATATTTATATGAATTTTTACAAAAATAAAGTCAGATTTTACCTATTCTTGAAATGGATATTTTTGTTAAAACATTCATAAGCATGCTTTTGAACCTATACTATAGATAAAATATGATGAATAATTATAAAATTCGGGCGCGGAAGCAAATATTTATATGATTTTTTACAAAAATTAAGTCAGATTTTACCTATTTTTCAAATGGATATTTTTGTTAAAACATTCATAACATGCTTTTGGACCTATACTATGGATAAAATATAAAAAAAAATTATAAAATTCGGGCGCGGAAGCAAATATTTATATAATTTTTTACAAAAATAAAGTCAGATTTTACCTATTTTTGATGAATACGTTGTATATTGTAAGCTTCATTGGCTGGATTCTAGAATACCAACCACACTTGAAAAAGCAATTTTCTTGTTGCAATGTTTTCTTTTACCTAAATTATGATAAATATCTTAAAATTCCGGCGCGGAAGCAAATATTTATATGATTTTTTACAAAAATAAAGTCAGATTTTACCTATTCTTGAAATAGATATTTTTGTTAAAACATTCATAAACATGCTTTTGGACCTATACTGTGGATAAAATATGATAAAAATTTATAAAATTCGGGCGCAGAAGTAAATATTTATATGATTTTTTACAAAAAAAAGTCAGATTTTACCTATTTTTGATGAATACGTTGTATATTGTAAGCTACATTTGCTGGATTCTAGAATACCTAACACACTTGAAATAGCAATTTTCTGGTTGCAATGTTTTCTTTTAGCTAAAATATAATGAAAAATCATAAAATTCGAGCGCGGAAGCAAATATTTATATGATTTTTTGCAAAAATAAAGACAGATTTTACCTATTCTTGAAATGGATTTTTTTGTTAAAACATTCATAAACATGCTTTTGGACCTATACTGTGGATAAAATATAATGAAAAATTATAAAATTCGGGCGAAGAAGCAAATATTTATATGATTTTTTACAAAAAAAAAAGTCAGATTTTACATATTTTTGAGAATACTTTGTATATTGTAAGCTACATGGGTTGGATTCTAGAATACCTAACACACTTGAAATAGCAATTTTCTTGTTGCAATGTTTTCTTTTAGCTAAAATATGATGAAAAATCATAAAATTCGGGCGCGGAACAAATATTTATATGATTTTTTACAAAAATAATGTCAGATTTTACCTATTTTTGAAATGGATATTTTTGTTAAAACATTCATAAACATGCTTTTGGACCTATACTACGGATAAAATATGATGATAAATTATAAAATTCGGGCGCGGAAGCAAATATATATATAATTTTTTACAAAAATAAAGTCAGATTTTACCTATTTTTGATGAATACGTTGTATATTGTAAGCTACATGGGCTAGATTCTAGAATACCTAACACACTTGAAATAGCAATTTTCTTGTTGCAATGTTTTCTTTTAGCTAAAATATGATGAAAAATCATAAAATTCGGGCCCGGAACAAATATTTATATGATTTTTTACAAAAATAATGTCAGATTTTACCTATTTTTGAAATGGATATTTTTGTTAAAACATTCATAAACATGCTTTTGGACCTATACTACGGATAAAATATGATGATAAATTATAAAATTCGGACGCGGAAGCAAATATATATATAATTTTTTACAAAAATAAAGTCAGATTTTACCTATTTTTGATGAATACGTTGTATATTGTAAGCTTCATTGGCTGGATTCTACAATACCTACCACATTTGAAATAGCAATTTTCTTGTTGCAATGTTTTCTTTTACCTAAATTATGATAAAAAAATCATAAAATTTGGGCGCGGAAGCAAGTATTTATATGATTTTTTACAAAAATAAAGTCAGATTTTACCTATTCTTGAAATGGATATTTTTGTTAAAACATTCATAAACATGCTTTTGGACCTATACTGTGGATAAAATATGATGAAAAATTATAAAATTCGGGCGCGGAAGCAAATATTTATATGATTTTTTTACAAAAAAAAGTCAGATTTTACCTATTTTTGATGAATACGTTGTATATTGTAAGCTACATGGGCTAGATTCTAGAATACCTAATACACTTGAAATAGCAATTTTCTTGTTGCAATGTTTCCTTTAGCTAAAATATGATGAAAAATCATAAAATTCGGGCGCGGAAGCAAATATTTATATGATTTTTTTACAAAAATAAAGTCAGATTTTACCTATTTTTGAAGTAGATATTTTTGTTTAAACATTCATAAACATGCTTTTGGACCTATACTATGGATAAAATATAATAAAAAATTATAAAATTCGGGCGCGGAAGCAAATATTTATATAATTTTTTACAAAAATAAAGTCAGATTTTACCTATTTTTGTTGAATACGTTGTATATTGTAACCTTCATTGTCTGGATTCTAGAATACCTACCACACTTGAAATAGCAATTTTCTTGTTACAATGTTTTCTTTTACCTAAATTATGATGAAAAATCATAAAATTCGGGCGCGGAAGCAAATATTTATATGATTTTTTACAAAAATAAAGTCAGATTTTACCTATTCTTGAAATGGATATTTTTGTTAAAACATTCATAAACATGCTTTTGGACCTATACTGTGGATAAAATATGAAGAAAAATTATAAAATTCGGGCGCGGAAGCAAATATTTATATAATTTTTTACAAAAATAAAGTCAGATTTTACCAATTTTTGATGAATACGTTGCATATTGTAAGCTAAATGGGCTGGATGCTAAAATATCTAACACACTTGAAATAGCAATTTTCTTGTTGCAATGTTTTCTTTTAGCTAAAATATGATAAAAAATCTTAAAATTCGGGCGCGGAAGCAAATATTTATATGGGTTTTTTTACAAAAATAAAGTCAGATTTTACCTATTCTTGAAATGGATATTTTTGTTAAAACATTCATAAACATGCTTTTGGAGCTATATTGTGGATAAAATATGATGAAAAATTATAAAATTCGGGCGCGGAAGCAAATATTTATATAATTTTTTACAAAAATAAAGTCAGATATTACCTATTTTTTTATGAATACGTTGTATATTGTAAGCTTCACTGGCTGGATTTTAGAATACCTACCACACTTGAAATAGCAATTTTCTTGTTACAATGTTTTCCTTTGCCTAAATTATGATAAAAAATCACAAAATTCGGGCGCTGTAGCAAATATTTATATGATTTATTACAAAAATAAAGTCAGATTTTACTTATTCTTGAAATGGATATTTTTGTTAAAACATTCATAAACATGCTTTTGGACCTATACTGTGGATAAAATATGAAGAAAAATTATAAAATTCGGGCGCGGAAGCAAATATTTATATAATTTTTTACAAAAATAAAGTCAGATTTTACCAATTTTTGATGAATACGTTGCATATTGTAAGCTACATGGGCTGGATGCTAAAATACCTAACACACTTGAAATAGCAATTTTCTTGTTGCAATGTTTTCTTTTAGCTAAAATATGATGAAAAATCTTAAAATTCGGGCGCGGAAGCAAATATTTATATTGTTTTTTTACAAAAATAAAGTCAGATTTTACCTATTCTTGAAATGGATATTTTTGTTAAAACATTCATAAACATGCTTTTGGACCTATATAGTGGATAAAATATGATGAAAAATTATAAAATTCGGGCGCTTAAGCAAATATTTATATGATTTTTTACAAAAATAAAGTCAGATTTTACCTATTCTTGAAATGGATATTTTTGTTAAAACATTCATAAACATGCTTTTGGACCTATACTGTGGATAAAATATGATGAAAAATTATAAAATTCGGGCGCGGAAGCAAATATTTATATAATTTTTTACAAAAATAAAGTCAGATTTTACCAATTTTTGATGAATACGTTGTATATTGTAAGCTACATGGGCTGGATGCTAGAATACCTAACACACTTGAAATAGCAATTTTCTTGTTGCAATGTTTTCTTTTAGCTAAAATATGATGAAAAATCATAAATTTCGGGCGCGGAAGCAAATATTTATATGATTTTTTACAAAAATAAAGTCAGATTTTACTTATTTTTGATGAATACGTTGTATATTGTAAGCTTCATTGGCTGGATTCTAGAATACCTACCGCACTTGAAATAGCAATTTTCTTGTTGCAATGTTTTCTTTTACCTAAATATTTATAAAAAAATCATAAAATTCGGGCGCGGAAGCAAATATTTATATGATTTTTTACAAAAATAAAGTCAGATTCTACCTATTCTTGAAATGGATATTTTTGTTAAAACATTCATAAACATGCTTTTGGACCTATACTGTGGCTAAAATATGAAAAAAAATTATAAAATTCGGGCGCGGAAGCAAATATTTATATGATTTTTTACAAAAAAAAGTCAGATTTTACCTATTTTTGATGAATACGTTGTATATTGTAAGCTACATGGGCTAGATTCTAGAATACCTAACCTATACTATGGATAAAATATGATAAAAAGTTATAAAATTCGGGCGCGGAAACAAATATTTATATAATTTTTTACAAAAATAAAGTCAGATATTACCTATTTTTGCAAATATTTATATGGTTTTTTTACAAAAATAAAGTCAGATTTTACCTATTCTTGAAATGGATATTTTTGTTAAAACATTCATAAACATGCTTTTGGACCTATATAGTGGATAAAATATGATGAAAAATTATAAAATTCGGGCGCTTAAGCAAATATTTATATGATTTTTTACAAAAAAAAGTCAGATTTTACCTATTTTTGATGAATACGTTATATATTGTAAGCTACATGGGCTGGATTCCAAAATACCTAACACACTTGAAATAGCAATTTTCTTGTTGCAACGTTTTCTTTTAGCTAAAATATGATGAAATATCATAAAATTCGGGCGAGGAAGCAAATATTTATATGATTTTTTACAAAAATAAAGTCAGATTTTACCTATTTTTTATGAATACGCTGTATATTGTAAGCTTCATTAGCTGGATTCTAGAATGCGTACTACACTTGAAATAGCAATTTTCTTGTTGCAATGTTTTCTTTTACCTAAATTATGATGTACGTTGTATATTGTAAGCTACATGGGCTGGATGCTAGAATACCTAACACACTTGAAATAGCAATTTTCTTGCTGCAATGTTTTCTTTTAGCTAAAATATGATGAAAAATCATAAAATTCGGGCGCGGAAGCAAATATTTATATGATTTTTTACAAAAATAAAGTCAGATTTTACTTATTTTTGATGAATACGTTGTATATTGTAAGCTTCATTGGCTGGATTCTAGAATACCTACCGCACTTGAAATAGCAATTTTCTTGTTGCAATGTTTTCTTTTACCTAAATATTGATAAAAAATCATAAAATTCGGGCCCGGAAGCAAATATTTATATGATTTTTTACAAAAATAAAGTCAGATTCTACCTATTCTTGAAATGGACATTTTTGTTAAAACATTCATAAACATGCTTTTGGACCTATACTGTGGCTAAAATATGAAAAAAAAATTATAAAATTCGGGCGCGGAAGCAAATATTTATATGATTTTTTACAAAAATAAAGTCAGATTTTACCTATTTTTGATGAATACGTTGTATATTGTAAGCTACATGGGCTAGATTCTAGAATACCTAACCTATACTATGGATAAAATATGATAAATAATTATAAATTCGGGCGCGGAAACAAATATTTATATAATTTTTTACAAAAATAAAGTCAGATATTACCTATTTTTGATGAATACGTTGTATATTGTAAGCTTCATTGGCTGGATTCTAGAATACCTACCACACTTGAAATAGCAATTTTCTTGTTACAATGTTTTCTTTTACCTAAATTATGATAAAAAATCATAAAATTCGGGCGCGGAAGCAAATATTTATATGATTTTTTACAAAAATAAAGTCAGATTTTACTTATCTTGAAATGGATATTTTTGTTAAAACATTCATAAACATGCTTTTGGACCTATACTGTGGCTAAAATATGAAAAAAAAAATTATAAAATTCGGGCGCGGAAGCAAATATTTATATGATTTTTTACAAAAATAAAGTCAGATTTTACCTATTTTTGATGAAGACTTTGTATATTGTAAGCTACATGGGCTGGATTCTAGAATACCTAACACACTTGAAATAGCAATTTTCTTGTTGCAATGTTTTCTTTTAGCTAAAGTATGATGATAAATTATAAAATTCGGGCGCGGAAGCAAATATTTATATAATTTTTTACAAAAATAAACTCAGATTTTACCTATTTTTGATGAATACTATGTATATTGTAAGCTTCATTGGCTGGATTTTAGAATACCTACCACAATTGAAATAGCAATTTTCTTGTTGCAATGTTTTCTTTTACCTAAATTATGATGAAAAATCATGAAATTCGGGCGCGGAAGCAAATATTTATATGATTTTTTACAAAAATAAAGTCTGATTTTACCTATTCTTAAAATGGATACTTTTGTTAAAACATTCATAAACATGCTTTTGGACGTATACTGTCAGATAAAATATGATGAAAAATTATAAAATTCGTTCGCAGAAGCAAATATTTATATGATTTTTTACAAAAAAAAGTCAGATTTTACCTATTTTTGATGAATACTTTGTATATTGTAAGCTACATGGGCTAGATTCTGAAATACTTACCACACTTGAAATAGCAATTTTCTTGTTGCATTATTTTCTTTTAGCTAATATATGATGAAAAATCATAAAATTCGGGCGCGGAACAAATATTTATATGATTTTTTACTAAAATAAAGTCAGATTTTACCTAATTTTGAAATGGATATTTTTGTTAAAACATTCATAAACATGCTTTTGGACCTATACTATGGATAAAATATGATGAAAAATTATTAAATTCGGGCGCGGAAGCAAATATTTATATAATTTTTTACAAAAATAAAGTCAGATTTTACCTATTTTTGATGAATACTTTGTATATTGTAAGCTTCATTGGCTGGATTTTAGAATACCTACCACACTTGAAATAGCAATTTTCTTGTTGCAATGTTTTCTTTTAACTAAATTATGATGAAAAATCATAAAATTTGGGCGCGGAAGCAAATATTTATATGATTTTTTACTAAATAAAGTCAGATTTTACCAATTCTTGAAATGGATATTTTTGTTAAAACATTCATAAACATGCTTTTGGACCTATACTGTGGATAAAAAATGAAGAAAAATTATAAAATTCGGGCGCGGAAGCAAATATTTATATAATTTTTTACAAAAATTAAGTCAGATTTTACCTATTCTTGAAATGGATATTTTTGTTAAAACATTCATAAACATGCTTTTGGACCTATACTGTGGATAAAATATGATGAAAAATTATAAAATTCGGGCGCGGAAGCAAATATTTATATGATTTTTTACAAAAAAAAGTCAGATTTTACCTATTTTTGATGAATACGTTGAATATTTTAAGCTACATGGGCTGGATTCTAGAATACCTAACACACTTGAAATAGCAATTTTCTTGTTGCAATATTTTCTTTTAGCTAAATTATGATGAAAAATCAGAAAATTCGGACGCGGAAGCTAATTTTTATATGATTTTTTACATAAATAAAGTCTGATTTTACCTATTCTTGAAATGGATATTTTTGTTAAAACATTCATAAACATGCTTTTGGACCTATACTGTGGATAAAAATATTATGAAGAATTATAAAATTCGGGCGCGGAAGCAAATATTTATATGATTTTTTACAGAAATAAAGTCAGATTTTACCTATTTTTGAAATGGATATTTTTGTTAAAACATTCATAAACATGCTTTTGGACCTATACTATGGATAAAATATGATGATAAATTATAAAATTCGGGAGCGGAAGCAAATATTTATATAATTTTTTACAAAAATAAAGTCAGATTTTACTTATTTTTGATGAATACGTTGTATATTGTAAGGTTCATTGGCTGGATTCTTGAATACCTACCACACTTTAAATATTAATTTTCTTGTTGAATTGTTTTCTTTTACCTAAATTATGATGAAAAATCATAAAATTCGGGCGCGGAAGCAAATATTTATATGATTTTTTACAAAAATTAAGTCAGATTTTACCTATTCTTGAAATGGATATTTTTGTTAAAATATTCATAAACATGCTTCTGGACCTATATTGTGGATAAAATATGATGAAAAAATTATTAAATTCGGGCGCGAAAGCAAATATTTATATTATTTTTAACAAAAATAAAGTCAGATTTTATTTATTCTTGAAATGGATATTTTTGTTAAAACATTCATAAACATTCTGTTAGACCTATACTGTGGATAAAATATGATAAAAAATTATAAAATTCGGGCGCGGAAAAGTCAGATTTTACCGATTTTTGACGAATACGTTGTATATTGTAAGCTACATGGGCTAGATTCTAGAATACTTACCACACTTGAAGTAGCAATTTTCTTGTTGCATTGTTTTCTTTTAGCTAAAAAATGATGAAAAATCATAAAATTCGGGCGCGGAACAAATATTTATATGATTTTGTACAAAAAAAAGTCAGATTTTACCTATTTTTGATGAATACTTTGTATATTGTAAGCTACATGGGCTAGATTCTAGAATACTTACCACACTTGAAATAGCAATTTTCTTGTTGTAATGTTTTCTTTTAGCTAAATTATGATGAAAAATCATAAAATTCGGGCGCGCAACAAATATTTATATGATTTTTTACAAAAATAAAGTCAGATTTTACCTAATTTTGAAGTGAATATTTTTGTTAAAACATTCTTAAACATGCTTTTGGACCTAGACTGTGGATAAAATATGATGAAAAATTATTAAATTCGGACGCGGAAGCAAATATTTATATAATTTTTTACAAAAATAAAGTCAGATTTTACCTATTTTTGATGAATACGTTGTATATTGTAAGCTTCATTGGCTGGATTTTAGAATACCTGCCACACTTTAAACAGCAATTTCCTTGTTGCAATGTTTTCTTTTAACTAAATTATAATAAAAAATCATAAAATTTGGGCGCGGAAGCAAATATTTATATGATTTTTTACAAAAAAAAATCAGATTTTACCTATGTTTGATGAATAAGTTGTATATTGTAAGCTACCTGGGCTGGATTCTAGAATACCTAACACACTTGAAATAGCAATATTCTTGTTGCAATATTTTCTTTTAGCTAAAATATAATGAAAAAACATAAAATTCGGGCGCGGAAGCAAATATTTATATGATTTTTTACAAAAATAAAGTCAGATTTATACCTATTTTTGAAATGGATATTTTTGCTAAAACATTCGTAAACATTGTTTTGGACCTATACTATGGATAAAATATGGTGATAAATTATAAAATTCGGGCGCGGAAGCAAATATTTATATAATTTTTTACAAAAATAAAGTCAGATTTTACCTATTTTTGATGAATACTTTGTATATTGTAAGCTTCATTGGCTGGATTTTAGAATACCTGCCACACTTGAAACAGCAATTTCCTTGTTGCAATGTTTTCTTTTAACTAAATTATAATAAAAAATCATTAAATTTGGGCGCGGAAGCAAATATTTATATGATTTTTTACTAAATAAAGGCAGAATTTACATATTCTTGAAATGGATATTTTTGTTAAAACATTCATAAACATGCTTTTGGACCTATACTGTGGATAATATATGAAGAAAAATTATAAAATTCGGTCGCAGAAGCAAATATTTATATAATTTTTTACAAAAATAAAGTCAGATTTTACCAATTTTTGATGAATACGTTGTTTATTGTAAGCTACATGGGCTAAATGCTAGAATACGTAACACACTTGAAATAGCAATTTTCTTGTTGCAATGTTTTCTTTTAGCTAAATTATGATGAAAAATCAGAAAATTCGGGCGCGGAAGCTAATATTTATATGATTTTTTACATAAATAAAGTCTGATTTTACCTATTCTTGAAATGGATATTTTTGTTAAAACATTCATAAACATGCTTTTGGACCTATACTGTGGATAAAATATTATGAAAAATTATAATATTCGGGCGCGGAAGCAAATATTTATATGATTTTTTACAAAAATAAATTTAGATTTGACCTATTTTTGATGAATACATTGTATATTGTAAGCTTCATTGGTTGGATTCTAGAATACCTACCACACTTGAAATAGCAATTTTCTTGTTGCAATGTTTTCTTTTACCTAAATTATGATGAAAAATCATAAAATTTGGGCGCGAAAGCAAATATTTATATTATTTTTAACAAAAATAAAGTTAGATTTTACCTATTCTTGAAATGGATATTTTTGTTAAAACATTCATAAACATGCTTTTGGACCTATACTGTGGATAAAATATGATGAAAAATTATAAAATTCGGGCGCGGTAGCAAATATTTATATGATTTTTTACAAAAAAAAGTCAGATTTTACCTATTTTTGATGAATACGTTGTATATTGTAAGCTACATGGGCTGGATTCTAGAATACCTAACACACTTGAAATAGCAATTTTCTTGTTGCAATATTTTCTTTTAGCTAAATTATGATGAAAAATCAGAAAATTCGGGCGCGGAAGCTAATATTTATATGATTTTTTACATAAATAAAGTCTGATTTTACCTATTCTTGAAATGGATATTTTTGTTAAAACATTCATAAATATGCTTTTGGACCTATACTGTGGATAAAATATTATGAAAAATTATAAAATTCGGACGCGGAAGCAAATATTTATATGATTTTTTTCAAAACAAAAGTCAGATTTTACCTATTTTTGATGAATACGTTGTTTATTGTAATCTACATGGGCTGGATTCTAGTATACCTAACACACTTGAAATAGAAATTTTCTTGTTGCAATGTTTTCTTTTAGCTAAGATATGATGAAAAATTAAAAAATTCGGGCGCGGAAGCAAATATTTATATGATTTTTTACAAAAATAGAGTCAGATTTTACCAATTTTTGAAATGGCTATTTTTGTTAAAACATTCATAAACATGCTTTTGGACCTATACTATGGATAAAATATGATGAAAAATTATAAAATTCGGGAGCGGAAGCAAATATTTATATAATTTTTTACAAAAATAAAGTCAGATTTTACTTATTTTTGATGAATACGTTGTATATTGTAAGCTTCATTGGCTGGATTCTTGAATACGTACCACACTTTAAATAGCAATTTTCTTGTTGAATTGTTTTCTTTTACCTAAATTATGATGAAAAATCATAAAATTCGGGCGCGGAAGCAAATATTTATATGATTTTTTACAAAAATAAAGTCAGATTTTACCTATTCTTAAAATGGATATTTTTTTTAAATATTCATAAACATGCTTTTGGACCTATATTGTGGATAAAATATGATGAAAAATTATAAAATTCGGGCGTGGAAGCAAATATTTATATGATTTTTTTACAAAAAAAAGTCAGATTTTACCTATTTTTCATAATTACGTTGTATATTGTAAGCTACATGGGCTGGATTCTAGAATACCTACCACACTTGAAATAGCAATTTTCTTCTTGCAATGTTTTCTTTTAGCTAAAATATGATGAAAAATTATAAAATTCGGGTGCGGAAGCAAATATTTATATGATTTTTTACAAAAAAAAGTCAGATTTTACCTATTTTTGATGAATTCGTTGTATATTGTAAGCTACATGGGCTGGATTCTAGAATACCTAACACACTTGAAATAGCAATTTTCTTGTTGCAATGTTTTTTTTTAGCTAAAATATGATGAAAAATTATAAAATTCGGGCGCGGAAGCAAAAATTTATATGATTTTTTACAAAAATAAAGTTAGATTTGACCTATTTTTGAAATGGATATTTTTGTTAAAACATTCATAAACATGCTTTTGGACCTATACTATGGATAAAATATGATAAAAAATTATAAAATTCGGGCGCGGAAGCAAATACTTATATAATTTTTTACAAAAATAAAGTCAGATTTTACCTATTTTTGAAGAATACGTTGTATATTGTAAGCTTCATTGGCTGGATTCTAGAATTCCTATTACACTTGAAATAGCAATTTTCTTTTTGCAATGTTTTCTTTTACCTAAATTATGATGAAAAATCATAAAATTTTGGCGCGAAAGCAAATATTTATATTATTTTTAACAAAAATAAAGTCAGATTTTATCTATTCTTGAAATGGATATTTTTGTTAAAGCATTCATAAACATGCTGTTGGACCTATACTGTGGATAAAATATGATGAAAAATTATAAAATTCGGGCGCGGAAAAGTAATATTTTACCTATTTTTGAAGAATACGTTGTATATTGTAAGCTTCATTAACTGGATTCTAGAATACCTATTACACTTGAAATAGCAATTTTCTTTTTGCAATGTTTTCTTTTACCTAAATTATGATGAAAAATCATAAAATTTTGGCGCGAAAGCAAATATTTATATTAATTTTTACAAAAAAAAAGTCAGATTTGACCTATTTTTGATGAATACGTTGTATATTGTAAGCTACATGGGCTAGATTCTAGAATACTTACCACACTTGAAATAGCAATTTTCTTGTTGCAATGTTTTCTTTTTGCTAAAATATGATGAAAAATCATAAAATTCGGGCGCGGAACAAATATTTATATGATTTTTTACAAAAATAAAGTCAGATTTTACCTAATTTTGAAATGGATATTTTTGTTAAAACATTCATAAACATGCGTTTTTACAAAAATAAAGTCAGATTTTACCTATTTTTGATGAATACTTTGTATATTGTTAGCTTCATTGGCTGGATTTTAGAATACCTACCACAATTGAAATAGCAATTTTCTTGTTGCAATGTTTTCTTTTACCTAAATTATGATAAAAAATCATAAAATTCGGGCGGGGAAGCAAATATTTACATGCTTTTTACAAAAATAAAGTCTGATTTTACCTATTCTTAAAATGGATACTTTTGTTAAAACATTCATAAACATGCTTTTGGACGTATACTGTTGGATAAAATATGATGAAAAATTATAAAATTCGGGCGCGGAAGCAAATATTTATATGATTTTTTACAAAAAAAAGTCAGATTTTAACTATTTTTGATGAATACTTTGTATATTGTAAGCTACATGGGCTAGATTCTAGAATACTTACCACACTTGAAATAGCAATTTTCTTGTTGCAATGTTTTCTTTTAGCTAAAATATGATGAAATATCATAAAATTCGGGCGCGGAACAAATATTCATATGATTTTTTACAAAATAAAGTCAGCTTTTACCTAATTTTGAAATGGATATTTTTGTTAAAGCATTCATAAACATGCTGTTGGACCTATACTGTGGATAAAATATGATGAAAAATATAAAATTCGGGCGCGGAAAAGTAATATTTTACCTATTTTTGAAGAATACGTTGTATATTGTAAGCTTCATTAACTGGATTCTAGAATACCTATTACACTTGAAATAGCAATTTTCTTTTTGCAATGTTTTCTTTTACCAAAATTATGATGAGAAATCATAAAATTTAGGCGCGAAAGCAAATATTTATATTAATTTTTACGAAAAAAAAGTCAGATTTGACCTATTTTTGATGAATACTTTGTATATTGTAAGCTACATGGGCTAGATTCTAGAATACTTACCACACTTGAAATAGCAATTTTCTTGTTGCAATGTTTTCTTTTTGCTAAAATATGATGAAAAATCATAAAATTCGGGCGCGGAACAAATATTTATATGATTTTTTACAAAAATAAAGTCAGATTTTACCTAATTTTGAAATGGATATTTTTGTTAAAACATTCATACGCGCTATCTCAGAGTTTTTTGATGAATACTTTGTATATTGTTAGCTTCATTGCTGGATTTTAGAATACCTACCACAATTGAAATAGCAATTTTCTTGTTGCAATGTTTTTCTTTTACCTAAATTATGATAAAAAATCATAAAATTCGGGCGGGGGAAGCAAATATTTATATGCTTTTTACAAAAATAAAGTCTGATTTTACCTATTCTTAAAATGGATACTTTTGTTAAAACATTCATAAACATGCTTTTGGACGTATACTGTTGGATAAAATATGATGAAAAATTAGAAAATTCGGGCGCGGAAGCAAATATTTATATGATTTTTTACAAAAAAAAGTCAGATTTTAACTATTTTTGATGAATACTTTGTATATTGTAAGCTACATGGGCTAGATTCTAGAATACTTACCACACTTGAAATAGCAATTTTCTTGTTGCAATGTTTTCTTTTAGCTAAAATATGATGAAATATCATAAAATTCGGGCGCGGAACAAATATTCATATGATTTTTTACAAAAATAAAGTCAGATTTTACCTAATTTTTAAATGGATATTTTTGTTAAAACATTCATAAACATGCTTTTGGACCTATACTGTGGATAAAATATGATGAAAAATTATTAAATTCGGGCGCGGAAGCAAATATTTATATAATTTTTTACAAAAATAAAGTCAGATTTTACCTATTTTTGATGAATACGTTGTATATTGTAAGCTTCATTGGGTGGATTCTAGAATACCTACCACATTTGATATAGCAATTTTCTTGTTGGAATGTTTTCTTTTACCTAAATTATGATGAAAAATCATAAAATTTGGGCGCGAAAGCAAATATTTATAATATTTTTAACAAAAATAAAGTCAGATTTTACCTATTCTTGAAATGGATATTTTTGTTAAAACATTCATAAACATGCTTTTGGACCTATACTGTGGATAAAATATGATGAAAAATTATAAAATTCGGGCGCGGAAGCAAGTATTTATATGTTTTTTTACAAAAAAAAGTCAGATTTTACCTATTTTTGATGAATAAGTTGTATATTGTAAGCTACATGGGCTGGATTCTAGAATACCTAACACACTTGAAATAGCAATATTCTTGTTGCAATATTTTCTTTTAGCTAAAATATAATGAAAAAACATAAAATTCGGGCGCGGAAGCAAATATTTATATGGTTTTTTACAAAAAATAAAGTCAGATTTATACCTATTTTTGAAATGGATATTTTTGCTAAAACATTCATAAACATGCTTTTGGACCTATACTATGGATAAAATATGGTGATAAATACGCGCTATCTCAGAGTGCGGAAGCAAATATTTATATAATTTTTTACAAAAATAAAGTCAGATTTTACCTATTTTTGATGAATACTTTGTATATTGTAAGCTTCATTGGCTGGATTTTAGAGTACCTACCACACTTGAAACAGAAATTTTCTTGTTGCAATGTTTTCTTTTAACTAAATTATTATAAAAAATCATAAAATTTGGGCGCGGAAGCAAATATTTATATGATTTTTTACTAAATAAAGGCAGATTTTACATATTCTTGAAATGGATATTTTTGTTAAAACATTCATAAACATGCTTTTGGACCTATACTGTGGATAAAATATGAAGAAAAATTATAAAATTCGGTCGCAGAAGCAATATTTATATAATTTTTTACAAAAATAAAGTCAGATTTTACCAATTTTTGATGAAAACGTTGTTTATTGTAAGCTACATGGGCTGGATGCTAGAATACGTAACACACTTGAAATAGCAATTTTTTTGTTGCAATGTTTTCTTTTAGCTAAAATATGATGAAATATCATAAAATACGGGCGCGGAAGCTAATATTTGTAAGATTTTTTACAAAAATAAAGTCAGATTTTACCTATTCTTGAAATGGGTATTTTTGTTATAACATTCATAAACATACTTTTGGACCTATACTATGGATAAAATATGATGAAAAATTATAAAATTTGGGCGCGGAAGCAAATATTTATATGATTTTTTACAAAAATAAATTTAGATTTGACCTATTTTTGATGAATACATTGTATATTGTAAGCTTCATTGGCTGGATTCTAGAATACCTACCACACTTGAAATAGCAATTTTCTTGTTGCAATGTTTTCTTTTACCTAAATTATGATGAAAAATCATAAAATTTGGGCGCGAAAGCAAATATTTATTTTATTTCTAACAAAAATAAAGTCAGATTTTACCTATTCTTGAAATGGATATTTTTGTTAAAACATTCATAAACATGCTTTTGGACCTATACTGTGGATAAAATATGATGAAAAATTATAAAATTCGGGCGCGGTAGCAAATATTTATATGATTTTTTACAAAAAAAAGTCAGATTTTACCTATTTCTGATGAATACGTTGTATATTGTAAGCTACATGGGCTGGATTCTAGAATACCTAACACACTTGAAATAGCAATTTTCTTGTTGCAATATTTTCTTTTAGCTAAATTATGATGAAAAATCAGAAAATTCGGGCGCGGAAGCTAATATTTATATGATTTTTTACATAAATAAAGTCTGATTTTACCTATTCTTGAAATGGATATTTTTGTTAAAACATTCATAAACATGCTTTTGGACCTATACTGTGGATAAAATATTATGAAAAATTATAAAATTTGGGCGCGGAAGCAAATATTTATATGATTTTTTTCAAAACAAAAGTCAGATTTTACCTATTTTTGATGAATACGTTGTTTATTGTAATCTACATGGGCTGGATTCTCGTATACCTAACACACTTGAAATAGCAATTTTCTTGTTGCAATGTTTTCTTTTAGCTAAGTTATGATGAAAAATTACAAAATTCGGGCGCGGAAGCAAATATTTATATGATTTTTCACAAAAATAAAGTCAGATTTTACCAATTTTTGAAATGGATATTTTTGTTAAAACATTCATAAACATGCTTTTGGACCTATACTATGGATAAAATATGATGAAAAATTATAAAATTCGGGAGCGGAAGCAAATATTTATATAATTTTTTACAAAAATAAAGTCAGATTTTACTTATTTTTGATGAATACGTTGTATATTGTAAGCTTCATTGGCTGGATTCTTGAATACGTACCACACTTTAAATAGCAATTTTCTTGTTGAATTGTTTTTTTTTTACTTAAATTATGATGAAAAACCATAAAATTCGGGCGCGGAAGCAAATATTTATATGATTTTTTACAAAAATAAAGTCAGATTTTACCTATTCTTGAAATAGATATTTTTGTTAAAATATTCATAAACATGCTTTTGGACCTATATTGTGGATAAAATATGATGAAAAATTATAAAATTCGGGCGCGGAAGCAAATATTTATATGATTTTTTTACAAAAAAAAGTCAGATTTTACCTATTTTTCATGATTACGTTGTATATTGTAAGCTACATGGGCTGGATTCTAGAATACCTACCACACTTGAAATAGCAATTTTCTTCTTGCAATGTTTTCTTTTAGCTAAAATATGATGAAAAATTATAAAATTCGGGCGCGGAAGCAAATATTTATATGATTTTTTACAAAAAAAAAAGTCAGATTTTACCTATTTTTGATGAATTCGTTGTATATTGTAAGCTACATGGGCTGGATTCTAGAATACCTAACACACTTGAAATAGCAATTTTCTTGTTGCAATGTTTTTTTTTAGCTAAAATATGATGAAAAATCAAAAAATTCGGGCGCGGAAGCAAATATTTATATGATTTTTTACAAAAATAAAGTTAGATTTGACCTATTTTTGAAATGGATATTTTTGTTAAAACATTCATAAACATGCTTTTGGACCTATACTATGGATAAAATATGACGAAAAATTATAAAATTCGGGCGCGGAAGCAAATACTTATATAATTTTTTACAAAAATAAAGTCAGATTTTACCTATTTTTGATGAATACGTTGTATATTGTAAGCTTCATTGGATAGATTCTAGAATACCTATTACACTTGAAATAGCAATTTTCTTTTTGCAATGTTTTCTTTTACCTAAATTATGATGAAAAATCATAAAATTTTGGAGCGAAAGCAAATATTTATATTATTTTTAACAAAAACAAAGTCAGATTTTATCTATTCTTGAAATGGATATTTTTGTTAAAACATTCATAAACATGCTGTTGGACCTATACTGTGGATAAAATATGATGAAAAATTATAAAATTCGGGCGCGGAAAAGTAATGTTTTACCGATTTTTGAAGAATACGTTGTATATTGTAAGCTACATGGGCTAGATTCTAGAATACTTACCACACTTGAAATAGCAATTTTCTTGTTGCAATGTTTTCTTTTAGCTAAAATATGATGAAAAATCATAAAATTCGGACGCGGAACAAATATTTATATGATTTTTTACAAATATAATGTCAGATTTTACCAATTTTTGAAATGAATATTTTTGTTAAAACATTCATAAACATGCTTTTGGACCTATACTATGGATAAAATATGATGATAAATCATAAAATTCGGTCGCGGAAGCAAATATTTATATAATTTTTTACAAAACTAAAGTCAGATTTTACCTATTTTTGATGAATACTTTGTATATTGTAAGCTTCATTGGCTGGATTTTAGAATACCTACCACAATTGAAATAGCAATTTTCTTGTTGCAATGTTTTCTTTTACCTAAATTATGATGAAAAATCATAAAATTCGGGCGCGGAATCAAATATTTATATGATTTTTTACAAAAATAAAGTCTGATTTTACCTATTATTAAAATGGATATTTTTGTTAAAACATTCATAAACATGCTTTTGGACGTATACTGTTGGATAAAATATGATGAAAAATTATAAAATTCGGGCGCGGAAGCAAATATTTATATGATTTTTTACAAAAAAAGTCAGATTTTACCTATTTTTGATGAATACTTTCTATATTGTAAGCTACATGGGCTAGATTCTAGAATACTTACCACACTTGAAATAGCAATTTTCTTGTTGCAATGTTTTCTTTTAGCTAAAATATGATGAAAAATCATAAAATTCGGGCGCGGAACAAATAATTATATGATTTTTTACAAAAATAAAGTCAGATTTTACCTAATTTTGAAATGGATATTTTTGTTAAAACATTCATAAACATGCTTTTGGACCTATACTATGGATAAAATATGATGAAAAATTATTAAATTCGGGCGCAGAAGCAAATATTTATATAATTTTTTACAAAAATAAAGTTAGATTTTACCTATTTTTGATGAATACGTTGTATATTGTAAGCTTCATTGGCTGGATTCTTGAATACGTACCACACTTTAAATAGCAATTTTCTTGTTGAATTGTTTTCTTTTACCTAAATTATGATGAAAAATCATAAAATTCGGGCGCGGAAGCAAATATTTATATGATTTTTTACAAAAATAAAGTCAGATTTTACCTATTCTTGAAATGGATATTTTTGTTAAAATATTCATAAACATGCTTTTGGACCTACATTGTGGATAAAATATGATGAAAAATTATAAAATTCGGGCGCGGAAGCAAATATTTATATGATTTTTTTATAAAAAAAAGTCAGATTTTACCTATTTTTCATGATTACGTTGTATATTGTAAGCTACATGGGCTGGATTCTAGAATACCTACCAAACTTGAAATAGCAATTTTCTTCTTGCAATGTTTTCTTTTAGCTAAAATATGATGAAAAATTATAAAATTCGGGCGCGGAAGCAAATATTTATATGATTTTTTACAAAAAAAAAGTCAGATTTTATGTATTTTTGATGAATACTTTGTATATTGTAAGCTACATGGGCTAGATTCTAGAATACTTACCACACTTGAAATAGCAATTTTCTTGTTGCAATGTTTTCTTTTAGCTAAAATATGATGAAAAATCATAAAATTCGGGCGCGGAACAAATATTTATATGATTTTTTACAAAAATAAAGTCAGATTTTACCTAATTTTGAAATGGATATTTTTGTTAAAACATTCATAAACATGCTTTTGGACCTATACTATGGATAAAATATGATGAAAAATTATTAAATTCGGGCGCAGAAGCAAATATTTATATAATTTTTTACAAAAATAAAGTCAGATTTTACCTATTTTTGATGAATACATTGTATATTGTAAGCTTCATTGGCTGGATTCTAGAATACCTACCACACTTGAAATAGCAATTTTCTTGTTGCAATGTTTTCTTTTACCTAAATTATGATGAAAAATCATAAAATTTGGGCGCGAAAGCAAATATTTATATTATTTCTAACAAAAATAAAGTCAGATTTTACCTATTCTTGAAATGGATATTTTTGTTAAAACATTCATAAACATGCTTTTGGACCTATACTGTGGATAAAATATGATGAAAAATTATAAAATTCGGGCGCGGTAGCAAATATTTATATGATTTTTTACAAAAAAAAGTCAGATTTTACCTATTTCTGATGAATACGTTGTATATTGTAAGCTACATGGGCTGGACTCTAGAATACCTAACACACTTGAAATAGCAATTTTCTTGTTGCAATATTTTCTTTTAGCTAAATAATGATGAAAAATCAGAAAATTCGGGCGCGGAAGCTAATATTTATATGATTTTTTACATAAATAAAGTCTGATTTTACCTATTCTTGAAATGGATATTTTTGTTAAAACATTCATAAACATGCTTTTGGACCTATACTGTGGATAAAATATTATGAAAAATTATAAAATTTGGGCGCGGAAGCAAATATTTATATGATTTTTTTTAAAACAAAAGTCAGATTTTACCTATTTTTGATGAATACGTTGTTTATTGTAATCTACATGGGCTGGATTCTCGTATACCTAACACACTTGAAATAGCAATTTTCTTGTTGCAATGTTTTCTTTTAGCTAAGTTATGATGAAAAATTAAAAAATTCGGGCGCGGAAGCAAATATTTATATGATTTTTCACAAAAATAAAGTCAGATTTTACCAATTTTTGAAATGGATATTTTTGTTAAAACATTCATAAACATGCTTTTGGACCTATACTATGGATAAAGTATGATGAAAAATTATAAAATTCGGGAGCGGAAGCAAATATTTATATAATTTTTTACAAAAATAAAGTCAGATTTTACTTATTTTTAATGAATACGTTGTATATTGTAAGCTTCATTGGCTGGATTCTTGAATACGTACCACACTTTAAATAGCAATTTTCTTGTTGAATTGTTTTTTTTTACTTAAATTATGATGAAAAACCATAAAATTCGGGCGCGGAAGCAAATATTTATATGATTTTTTACAAAAATAAAGTCAGATTTTACCTATTCTTGAAATAGATATTTTTGTTAAAATATTCATAAACATGCTTTTGGACCTATATTGTGGATAAAATATGATGAAAAATTATAAAATTCGGGCGCGGAAGCAAATATTTATATGATTTTTTTACAAAAAAAAGTCAGATTTTACCTATTTTTCATGATTACGTTGTATATTGTAAGCTACATGGGCTGGATTCTAGAATACCTACCACACTTGAAATAGCAATTTTCTTCTTGCAATGTTTTCTTTTAGCTAAAATATGATGAAAAATTATAAAATTCGGGCGCGGAAGCAAATATCTATATGATTTTTTACAAAAAAAAAAGTCAGATTTTACCTATTTTTGATGAATTCGTTGTATATTGTAAGCTACATGGGCTGGATTCTAGAATACCTAACACACTTGAAATAGCAATTTTCTTGTTGCAATGTTTTTTTTTAGCTAAAATATGATGAAAAATCAAAAAATTCGGGCGCGGAAGCAAATATTTATATGATTTTTTACAAAAATAAAGTTAGATTTGACCAATTTTTGAAATGGATATTTTTGTTAAAACATTCATAAACATGCTTTTGGACCTATACTATGGATAAAATATGACGAAAAATTATAAAATTCGGGCGCGGAAGCAAATACTTATATAATTTTTTACAAAAATAAAGTCAGATTTTACCTATTTTTGATGAATACGTTGTATATTGTAAGCTTCATTGGATAGATTCTAGAATACCTATTACACTTGAAATAGCAATTTTCTTTTTGCAATGTTTTCTTTTACCTAAATTATGATGAAAAATCATAAAATTTTGGAGCGAAAGCAAATATTTATATTATTTTTAACAAAAACAAAGTCAGATTTTATCTATTCTTAAAATGGATATTTTTGTTAAAACATTCATAAACATGCTGTTGGACCTATACTGTGGATAAAATATGATGAAAAATTATAAAATTCGGGCGCGGAAAAGTAATGTTTTACCGATTTTTGAAGAATACGTTGTATATTGTAAGCTACATGGGCTAGATTCTAGAATACTTACCACACTTGAAATAGCAATTTTCTTGTTGCAATGTTTTCTTTTAGCTAAAATATGATGAAAAATCATAAAATTCGGACGCGGAACAAATATTTATATGATTTTTTACAAATATAATGTCAGATTTTACCAATTTTTGAAATGAATATTTTTGTTAAAACATTCATAAACATGCTTTTGGACCTATACTATGGATAAAATATGATGATAAATTATAAAATTCGGGCGCGGAAGCAAATATTTATATAATTTTTTACAAAACTAAAGTCAGATTTTACCTATTTTTGATGAATACTTTGTATATTGTAAGCTTCATTGGCTGGATTTTAGAATACCTACCACAATTGAAATAGCAATTTTCTTGTTGCAATGTTTTCTTTTACCTAAATTATGATGAAAAATCATAAAATTCGGGCGCGGAATCAAATATTTATATGATTTTTTACAAAAATAAAGTCTGATTTTACCTATTATTAAAATGGATATTTTTGTTAAAACATTCATAAACATGCTTTTGGACGTATACTGTTGGATAAAATATGATGAAAAATTATAAAATTCGGGCGCGGAAGCAAATATTTATATGATTTTTTACAAAAAAAGTCAGATTTTACCTATTTTTGATGAATACTTTCTATATTGTAAGCTACATGGGCTAGATTCTAGATTACTTACCACACTTGAAATAGCATTTTTCTTGTTGCAATGTTTTCTTTTAGCTAAAATATGATGAAAAATCATAAAATTCGGGCGCGGAACAAATAATTATATGATTATTTACAAAAATAAAGTCAGATTTTACCTAATTTTGAAATGGATATTTTTGTTAAAACATTCATAAACATGCTTTTGGACCTATACTATGGATAAAATATGATGAAAAATTATTAAATTCGGGCGCAGAAGCAAATATTTATATAATTTTTTACAAAAATAAAGTTAGATTTTACCTATTTTTGATGAATACGTTGTATATTGTAAGCTTCATTGGCTGGATTCTTGAATACGTACCACACTTTAAATAGCAATTTTCTTGTTGAATTGTTTTCTTTTACCTAAATTATGATGAAAAATCATAAAATTCGGGCGCGGAAGCAAATATTTATATGATTTTTTACAAAAATAAAGTCAGATTTTACCTATTCTTGAAATGGATATTTTTGTTAAAATATTCATAAACATGCTTTTGGACCTACATTGTGAATAAAATATGATGAAAAATTATAAAATTCGGGCGCGGAAGCAAATATTTATATGATTTTTTTACAAAAAAAAGTCAGATTTTACCTATTTTTCATGATTACGTTGTATATTGTAAGCTACATGGGCTGGATTCTAGAATACCTACCAAACTTGAAATAGCAATTTTCTTCTTGCAATGTTTTCTTTTAGCTAAAATATGATGAAAAATTATAAAATTCGGGCGCGGAAGCAAATATTTATATGATTTTTTACAAAAAAAAAGTCAGATTTTACCTATTTTTGATGAATACTTTGTATATTGTAAGCTACATGGGCTAGATTCTAGAATACTTACCACACTTGAAATAGCAATTTCTTGTTGCAATGTTTTCTTTTAGCTAAAATATGATGAAAAATCATAAAATTCGGGCGCGGAACAAATATTTATATGATTTTTTACAAAAATAAAGTCAGATTTTACCTAATTTTGAAATGGATATTTTTGTTAAAACATTCATAAACATGCTTTTGGACCTATACTATGGATAAAATATGATGAAAAATTATTAAATTCGGGCGCAGAAGCAAATATTTATATAATTTTTTACAAAAATAAAGTCAGATTTTACCTATTTTTGATGAATACGTTGTATATTGTAAGCTTCATTGGGTGGATTCTAGAATACCTACCACATTTGAAATAGCAATTTTCTTGTTGCAATGTTTTCTTTTACCTAAATTATGATGAAAAATCATAAAATTTGGGCGCGAAAGCAAATATTTATATTATTTTTAACAAAAATAAAGTCAGATTTTACCTATTCTTGAAATGGATATTTTTGTTAAAACATTCATAAACATGCTTTTGGACCTATACTGTGGATAAAATATGATGAAAAATTATAAAATTCGGGTGCGGTAGCAAATATTTATATGATTTTTTACAAAAAAAAGTCAGATTTTACCTATTTTTGATGAATACGTTGTATATTGTAAGCTACATGGGCTGGATTCTAGAATACCTAACACACTTGAAATAGCAATTTTCTTGTTGCAATGTTTTCTTTTAGCTAAAATATGATGAAAAATTATAAAATTCGGGCGCGGAAGCAAATTTTTATATGATTTTTTACAAAAAAAAGTCAGATTTTACCTATTTTTGAAATGGATATTTTTGTTAAAACATTCATAAACATGCTTTTGGACCTATACTATGGATAAAATATGATGAAAAAATTATAAAATTCGGGAGCGGAAGCAAATATTTATATAATTTTTTACAAAAATAAAGTCAGATTTTACTTATTTTTGATGAATACGTTGTATATTGTAAGCTTCATTGGCTGGATTCTTGAATACGTACCACACTTTAAATAGCAATTTTCTTGTTGAATTGTTTTTTTTTACTTAAATTATGATGAAAAACCATAAAATTCGGGCGCGGAAGCAAATATTTATATGATTTTTTACAAAAATAAAGTCAGATTTTACCTATTCTTGAAATAGATATTTTTGTTAAAATATTCATAAACATGCTTTTGGACCTATATTGTGGATAAAATATGATGAAAAATTATAAAATTCGGGCGCGGAAGCAAATATTTATATGATTTTTTTACAAAAAAAAGTCAGATTTTACCTATTTTTCATGATTACGTTGTATATTGTAAGCTACATGGGCTGGATTCTAGAATACCTACCACACTTGAAATAGCAATTTTCTTCTTGCAATGTTTTCTTTTAGCTAAAATATGATGAAAAATTATAAAATTCGGGCGCGGAAGCAAATATTTATATGATTTTTTACAAAAAAAAGTCAGATTTTACCTATTTTTGATGAATTCGTTGTATATTGTAAGCTACATGGGCTGGATTCTAGAATACATAACACACTTGAAATAGCAATATTCTTGTTGCAATGTTTTTTTTTAGCTAAAATATGATGAAAAATCAAAAAATTCGGGCGCGGAAGCAAATATTTATATGATTTTTTACAAAAATAAAGTCTGATTTGACCTATTTTTGAAATGGATATTTTTGTTAAAACATTCATAAACATGCTTTTGGACCTATACTATGGATAAAATATGATGAAAAATTATAAAATTCGGGCGCGGAAGCAAATACTTATATAATTTTTTACAAAAATAAAGTCAGATTTTACCTATTTTTGATGAATACGTTGTATATTGTAAGCTTCATTGGATGGATTCTAGAATACCTATTACACTTGAAATAGCAATTTTCTTTTTGCAATGTTTTCTTTTACCTAAATTATGATGAAAAATCATAAAATTTTGGAGCGAAAGCAAATATTTATATTATTTTTAACAAAAACAAAGTCAGATTTTATCTATTCTTGAAATGGATATTTTTGTTAAAACATTCATAAACATGCTGTTGGACCTATACTGTGGATAAAATATGATGAAAAATTATAAAATTCGGGCGCGGAAAAGTAATATTTTACCGATTTTTGAAGAATACGTTGTATATTGTAAGCTACATGGGCTAGATTCTAGAATACTTACCACACTTGAAATAGCAATTTTCTTGTTGCAATGTTTTCTTTTAGCTAAAATATGATGAAAAATCATAAAATTCGGACGCGGAACAAATATTTATATGATTTTTTACAAATATAATGTCAGATTTTACCAATTTTTGAAATGAATATTTTTGTTAAAACATTCATAAACATGCTTTTGGACCTATACTATGGATAAAATATGATGATAAATTATAAAATTCGGCCGCGGAAGCAAATATTTATATAATTTTTTACAAAACTAAAGTCAGATTTTTTGTATATTGTAAGCTTCATTGGCTGGATTTTAGAATACCTACCACAATTGAAATAGCAATTTTCTTGTTGCAATGTTTTCTTTTACCTAAATTATGATGAAAAATCATAAAATTCGGGCGCGGAAGCAAATATTTATATGATTTTTTACAAAAATAAAGTCTTATTTTACCTATTCTTAAAATGTTAAAACATTCATAAACATGCTTCTGGACGTATACTGTTGGATAAAATATGATGAAAAATTATAAAATTCGGGCGCGGAAGCAAATATTTATATGATTTTTTACAAAAAAAGTCAGATTTTACCTATTTTTGATGAATACTTTCTATATTGTAAGCTACATGGGCTAGATTCTAGAATACTTACCACACTTGAAATAGCAATTTTCTTGTTGCAATGTTTTGGACCTATACTATGGATAAAATATGATGAAAAATTATTAAATTCGGGCGCAGAAGCAAATATTTATATAATTTTTTACAAAAATAAAGTTAGATTTTACCTATTTTTGATGAATACGTTGTATATTGTAAGCTTCATTGGCTGGATTCTTGAATACGTACCACACTTTAAATAGAAATTTTCTTGTTGAATTGTTTTCTTTTACCTAAATTATGATTAAAAATCATAAAATTCGGGCGCGGAAGCAAATATTTATATAATTTTTTACAAAAATAAAGTCAGATTTTACCTATTCTTGAAATGGATATTTTTGTTAAAATATTCATAAACATGCTTTTGGACCTACATTGTGGATAAAATATGATGAAAAATTATAAAATTCGGGCGCGGAAGCAAATATTTATATGATTTTTTTACAAAAAAAAGTCAGATTTTACCTATTTTTCATGATTACGTTGTATATTGTAAGCTACATGGGCTGGATTCTAGAATACCTACCAAACTTGAAATAGCAATTTTCTTCTTGCAATGTTTTCTTTTAGCTAAAATATGATAAAAAATTATAAAATTCGGGCGCGGAAGCAAATATTTATATGATTTTTTACAAAAAAAAAGTCAGATTTTACCTATTTTTGATGAATACTTTGTATATTGTAAGCTACATGGGCTAGATTCTAGAATACTTACCACACTTAAAATAGCAATTTTCTTGTTGCAATGTTTTCTTTTAGCTAAAATATGATGAAAAATCATAAAATTCGGGCGCGGAACAAATATTTATATGATTTTTTACAAAATAAAGTCAGATTTTACCTAATTTTGAAATGGATATTTTTGTTAAAACATTCATAAACATGCTTTTGGACCTATACTATGGATAAAATATGATGAAAAATTATTTAATTCGGGCGCAGAAGCAAATATTTATATAATTTTTTACAAAAAAAAGTCAGATTTTACCTATTTTTGATGAATACGTTGTATATTGTAAGCTACATGGGCTGGATTCTAGAATACCTAACACACTTGAAATAGCAATTTTCTTGTTGCAATATTTTCTTTTAGCTAAATTATGATGAAAAATCAGAAAATTCGGGCGCGGAAGCTAATATTTATATGATTTTCTACATAAATAAAGTCTGATTTTACGTATTCTTGAAATGGATATTTTTGTTAAAACATTCATAAACATGCTTTTGGACCTATACTGTGGATAAAATATTATGAAAAATTATAAAATTTGGGCGCGGAAGCAAATACTTATATGATTTTTTTCAAAACAAAAGTCAGATTTTACCTATTTTTGATGAATACGTTGTTTATTGTAATCTACATGGGCTGGATTCTAGTATACCTAACACACTTGAAATAGCAATTTTCTTGTTGCAATGTTTTCTTTTAGCTAAGATATGATGAAAAATTAAAAAATTCGGGCGCGGAAGCAAATATTTATATGATTTTTCACAAAAATAAAGTCAGATTTTATCAATTTTTGAAATGGATATTTTTGTTAAAACATTCATAAACATGCTTTTGGACCTATACTATGGATAAAATATGATGAAAAATTATAAAATTCGGGAGCAGAAGCAAATATTTATATAATTTTTTACAAAAATAAAGTCAGATTTTACTTATTTTTGATGAATACGTTGTATATTGTAAGTTTCATTGGCTGGATTCTTGAATACGTACCACACTTTAAATAGCTATTTTCTTGTTGAATTGTTTTTTTTTACTTAAATTATGATGAAAAATCATAAAATTCGGGCGCGGAAGCAAATATTTATATGATTTTTTACAAAAATAAAGTCAGATTTTACCTATTCTTGAAATAGATATTTTTGTTAAAATATTCATAAACATGCTTTTGGACCTATATTGTGGATAAAATATGATGAAAAATTATAAAATTCGGGCGCGGAAGCAAATATTTATATGATTTTTTTACAAAAAAAAGTCAGATTTTACCTATTTTTCATGATTACGTTGTATATTGTAAGCTACATGGGCTGGATTCTAGAATACCTACCACACTTGAAATAGCAATTTTCTTCTTGCAATGTTTTCTTTTAGCTAAAATATGATGAAAAATTATAAAATTCGGGCGCGGAAGCAAATATTTATATGATTTTTTACAAAAAAAAGTCAGATTTTACCTATTTTTGATGAATTCGTTGTATATTGTAAGCTACATGGGCTGGATTCTAGAATACCTAACACACTTGAAATAGCAATTTTCTTGTTGCAATATTTTCTTTTAGCTAAATTATGATGAAAAATCAGAAAATTCGGGCGCGGAAGCTAATATTTATATGATTTTTTACATATATAAAGTCTGATTTTACCTATTCTTGAAATGGATATTTTTGTTAAAACATTCATAAACATGCTTTTGGACCTATACTGTGGATAAAATATTATGAAAAATTATAAAATTTGGGCGCGGAAGCAAATATTTATATGATTTTTTTCAAAACAAAAGTCAGATTTTACCTATTTTTGATGAATACGTTGTTTATTGTAATCTACATGGGCTGGATTCTAGTATACCTAACACACTTGAAATAGCAATTTTCTTTTTGCAATGTTTTCTTTTACCTAAATTATGATGGAAAATCATAAAATTTTGGAGCGAAAGCAAATATTTATATTATTTTTAACAAAAACAAAGTCAGATTTTATCTATTCTTGAAATGGATATTTTTGTTAAAACATTCATAAACATGCTGTTGGACCTATACTGTGGATAAAATATGATGAAAAATTATAAAATTCGGGCGCGGAAAAGTAATATTTTACAGATTTTTGAAGAATACGTTGTATATTGTAAGCTACATGGGCTAGATTCTAGAATACTTACCACACTTGAAATAGCAATTTTCTTGTTGCAATGTTTTCTTTTAGCTAAAATATGATGAAAAATCATAAAATTCGGACGCGGAACAAATATTTATATGATATTTTACAAATATAATGTCAGATTTTACCAATTTTTGAAATGAATATTTTTGTTAAAACATTCATAAACATGCTTTTGGACCTATACTATGGATAAAATATGATGATAAATTATAAAATTCGGGCGCGGAAGCAAATATTTATATAATTTTTTAAAAACTAAAGTCAGATTTTACCTATTTTTGATGAATACTTTGTATATTGTAAGCTCCATTGGCTGGATTTTAGAATACCTACCACAATTGAAATAGCAATTTTCTTGTTGCAATGTTTTCTTTTACCTAAATTATGATGAAAAATACTCTGAGATAGCGCGT